>CM023483.1:70506923-70662020 GCA_013339685.2 Hyalomma asiaticum
TACGTACTGGAGGCGCCAGTAGCATATTTATCTTCTAATATTTGCGAGCGTATCGTGCTGATGTGCAATCACACCTAGCTCAGACGACGATAAGAGTCCGAGTGGTGCAATATCACTTCATTCAGCCTTTCACCAAGAGTATCGTGAACGAAACTTAACAAAAATCTTCAACTAATCGACAGTTAATCGTCTTCCCACGACATATGCTAAATACGAACGCGGCAAAGGCGCGCTGGCGCGAAAAAAACACTAGCCTGGTCCTCTGACAGATCTCAGTTTACAGGCAACCATATCCCACTTGAAACCAGGCACACATATTTGAAAGAACTTATGCGCAACAGCCAGAAGTGAAGCCTAGCGTACTTCGCATCTGCGCCGTCAAAAAACTTACCGGCTTCGCGTCAAAGCAGTCGACACAACCATCACGGGCCACGCGTTTTTCCACGCCGCTCTCGGCTCTAGGGACGAAATCGACTAGGGACGTTCGCGCAAATTAGTGCCTAGGCCGCGCTTGGTCGTCAGAAAAGCACCTAGCGCGCCTGCGCTCATTTTACTTCGCGCCGTGGCCCGTGGCGGCGCTGCAGTCGAGCGCTGTAACTGTGAGGATATGTAAACCACGACCTACTGTACTCCTGACCTGACCAGCTCGCGGCGTTCTACGGAGACGCCTGCGCCGCCTCTCGTTCCAGACTTCGCCGCTAAGATGGCGCTCGAGTCACCCCACCTGAGCGTCGACGGGTGCATGGGTGCAGAACAACAAGCACTGTGCGAGTACTTTGCTTGTGCGCAGTTCTCGGAAATTTGAGCATATATGCGAACTGTTGCACTGTATCTAATAGCAGGAATGTTCATATGGTACTTCGGCCAACGTTTCAGAGTCTATTTACCAAGGAACCAACAGCACTGTTGCGCCGAGATAATCGGTACTAGCTTTTCTTTTCCTGTTATTTCGGTCGCTCAAGCGACAGTTGGTTTAAATTTGTGAGTCAATAACTTGTAAAACCTTACCGAGCAAAAGCATAGTCGCGAATTCAGCTCATTAGTCATACAAAACGTACGTATTTGTTTACTAAGTGTATAGGAACATTTTTGCGCATGCCAATATTAGACATTTCTCACCTTTTCTGCAGACTACCGTGGTACATGGCTCACGCGGGCGCGTTTCTGGGAACCACACTGTACTGTCATAGCTGAATTACCTCAATCGAAGCAGTTTTACAAATGTTTTCTTCGCTCCGCAGAGTGCCTGCCCGCACAGGCGTCTCGGCTCAACGCGAGCAGACGACCGCCTAGAAGTGGTGGGGGTGGGGTAACTGGTGGCGCCAAAATCCGCCGCCAAAAGGCCCCTAGCGGTAGAAAGAAGAGCTAGCACATGCGCGCTGGCATTCTGCTCGCCGGGCAGGTCAGGAGTACAGTAGGTCGTGATGTAAACACGCGTCCCGTAGAAGTTGGATGGATGGATGGATGCTATGAGCTTCCCCTTTGTAACGGGGCGGTGACATGTGCGCCACCAGGCTCGTAAGAAGATTTAAGAACTTCTTTTTCTCTTTTAATTTTCCTCATGCCTTTTAAATTTACTTCAATCAAATCGATCATGCCATATCAAAAACGGAATTTCATATCCCAGTTCCCTGCCCCTTATGGCAGAAATTCCATATTTTTCCCTATAATTATTTTTGTCCGTTCTCTCTAGTTTTCTGCCACCAGTTTTCTAACCGTCTCTTACTTATTTCAATCGCGGCTATGTTCAGCTTCCCGTTGTTCGCCCTAAAACCCAAGGCTTCATGTAGGGTGGTGCCCAAACGTACACCTGGGTGGATATTTCCGCATTCAATCAGAACATGCTCTGTCGTTTCCCTATCTCCTCACAGCATGTGCATTTTTTCTTCTTCTTACTGAATTTCGCTTTATAAACACGCGTTCTAAGGCAGCCCGATCTCGCTTCAAACAATAAAGCGCTTCCTCTTGAATTATCATAAAATGCCTCCCTCTTTATTTCGTTTTTGCCCTCTCGGTAGTTATTCAGAGTCGGTTCTTTTTCCATCGCTGTCCTCCAGTAAATCTTCTCCGCCTCTCTGACTTTTCCCTTTACGCTCTTTGTTGTCAGTTCTCTTAGAGCCGTATATTTACTGGTGAGCCTCCTAGTTCTCTTTCTCCATGGATGGATGGATGGATGCTATGAGCTTCCCCTTTGTAACGGGGCGGTGACATGTGCGCCACCAGGCTCGTAAGAAGATTTAAGAACTTTTTTTTTCTCTTTTAATTTTCCTCATGCCTTTTAAATTTACTTCAATCAAATCGATCATGCCATATCAAAAACGGAATTTCATAGCCCAGTTCCCTGCCCCTTATGGCAGAAATTCCATATTTTTCCCTATAATTATTTTTGTCCGTTCTCTCTAGTTTTCTGCCACCAGTATTCTAACCGTCTCTTACTTATTTCAATCGCGGCTATGTTCAGCTTCCCGTTGTTCGCCCTAAAACCCAAGGCTTCATGTAGGGTGGTGCCCAAACGTACACCTGGGTGGATATTTCCGCATTCAATCAGAACATGCTCTGTCGTTTCCCTATCTTCCTCACAGCATGTGCATTTTTCTTCTTCTTTACTGAATTTCGCTTATAAACACGCGTTCTAAGGCAGCCCGATCTCGCTTCAAACAATAAAGCGCTTCCTCTTGAATTATCATAAAATGCCTCCCTCTTTATTTCGTTTTTGCCCTCTCGGTAGTATTCACAGTCGGTTTTTTTTTCCATCGCTGTCCTCCAGTAAATCTTCTCCGCCTCTCTGACTTTTCCCTTTACGCTCTTTGTTGTCAGTTCTCTTAGAGCCGTATATTTACTGGTGAGCCTCCTAGTTCTCTTTCTCCACTGCGTGTCAACGCTCTTTCTATATAAATAGCGGAACACCTTCACTGCCCACCTAACCTCCTTAGCCTTTCTTCAAACCTTATTTTGCTCTGCGCTTCCCTTGCCTCAAAACTCGCCCATCCCATATCGCCCTTTACAGCCTCGTTTGTAGTTTTCCCGTGAGCACCCAACGCGAGGCGTCCCACAGTTCTTTGATTCACATCCATTCCCGATTGTATCTCTGGCCTCATGCACACCACTGAGTTCCCAAATGTAAGCCCCGGTACCATTACCCCTTTCCACAGACCCCTAAGCACCTCGTACCTATTGTGTCCCCATAACGCTCTGTGCTTCATTATTCCTGCGTTCCTCTTTCCCTTTGCTGCCAAGGCTTTTTCCTGTACCTTCATGTATCTATCGCCCTCATTCACCCATACGCCAAGGTACTTGTATTCGCTTACTCTCGGTATTTCTTGGCCCTGTATGGATACCGCCTGGTCGTTGGGATCATTGAATACCATCAATCCGCATTTTGTTACACTAAATCCTAGTCCTAGATCCTCGCCTTCCTTCCCGCATATATTCACCAGCCGTTGTATATCATCTCGACTGTTTGCGAATAAGACAATATCATCAGCATAAAATAAACCCGGAAGCATCTGCTCAATCATCACGCCGCCCTGTTTGTGTGACAGATTAAAACCAATGTGGCTGTCTCCTAGCGCTTTTTCCATTCTAACCCTGTACAGCATGAATAACAGCGGCGACAAAGGACATCCCTGTCTCAGCCCCTTGCTAATATCAACGTTCTCTCTGCTACTTATTCCTTCCCATTCTATGCAAACTGTATTTTCTCGATATATTTCCCTCAAAATGCCCATTCCTTCCAAAATTTCCCACAATATTTCCTGATTAACATTGTCATACGCCCCAGTGATGTCTAGAAAAGCCACATACAACGGCCTCCTTTCTATTTTAGATATTTCTATACACTGAGTAAGAACAAATAGGTTATCGTCTAAACGCCTGTCTACTCGAAATCCATTCTGAAGTTCTCCCAAAATATTGTTACGTTCTGCCCAGGCTTCTATTTTTAATTTTACTGCTTGCATAGCCATCCTGTATAGTACCGATGTAATGGTTAGCGGTCTATACGAGCGAATGTTATTCTTTTCCCCCTTGCCTTTATAGATTAAGTTCATTCGGCTTTTTCGCCAACTGTCCGGTATTTGCCTCTCCTGTAAGCATTTTTCTACGGCTTTCAATAGCGCACTGCGTGTCAAGTGGCGCCCCCTCCGAAAAAGCGGCGAAAACTGTCAACTTTCGCTTCACAGCTCCGCTTTTGTTCGCCGCGCGACGTAGCAGGCCGCACCTCGTGCGTTGCTAATCGAGCGGCCGTGGTGCGTCAATACTATGGAGGAAAGATCATGGTCAATACTCTGTCGGTAGATTTGGGGAGCAGGTGGCAGCACATAACACACCAGCGTTATTGTAGCTGGGCGCAACCCCTCTAGGCGTCTTCTTCAGCCATCTTGTTCACGTGGATCCTCGCGGTGATCAGGTAACTGTCAAATTAAGTTCTGTTTAACCAATTATTCGGGTGAACAGATGGTTCATTCTTAAGTGAAGTATCATATGTTTGTTTCCCGATCAATGTAACCTTGGGGTGTTGCTCCCCGGAGCGTATTACCTGGTGGTAGTACCACTTTCAGTCATGCTTGTGTGTCCGTATTATTTCCAAAGCCGGCTTCAAGCGAAGTGAGCACGCGGAAAATAAATAATAAAGGTTCCGAAAACATTTACAATGAGCTGAAAGTGTCGTTATCCTTCTCAATTTTGGTTAGCTTGCGACTGAAATAGTAGGTGTGACTGCTTTCCGGATTATCCGCATTGTTGTTGCCGGTGCAACTTAGAGCAGTGTGAAGAAACTCGTGATTTTAATATTTTTCTTTGCTTGGCTTATGAAACGTTAAGAACAATTTGTAATCGCATGCGGCCGAAGTCGTTGGACCAAGTCTGTTCATTCATTTCCGGCTGAGTTCTCGCTAAGCGGTGCCAGTGAACATATGGTCTGAAGGAAGGAGGTCACGCCTGCGGCCAAACACAGTGAGCGAACCTCGTTTCTTACTTTTCAGCGAGGAGTGACAAGCGGCAAACATGAGTTCACAGGATAAATTAACGAGGATCGCCATCGTCAACACAGACAAATGCAAGCCCAAGAGATGTAAACAAGAGTGCAAGAAGTCGTGTCCTGTTGTAAGGCTCGGTAAGAATGACCCCCATTAGTCTGCTGTTCGTAGCTTGCCCCGTTCATGCATCATTTCCTCACGTTTGTGGCGCTTCATCTGCACAGGCAAACTTTGCATAGAAGTGACGCCCAACGACAAGATCGCCGCGATATCGGAGAACTTGTGCATCGGTTGTGGTATCTGCGTCAAGGTAGGTAACCGGCCTTTAAAATGTATGGCTCGCTAGGCCCACATAGAAAGTAAGGTGTTCCTTCATTGAGTGCATCGTGAATGTTCGTGTGTGTATTATACGCAGTAACGCGGTGAATCGGTGGGGCGGCGACCTATATGCGCAGTGTTGATTTACTTAGTGGTTATTTGGTTACAGAAATGCCCGTTTGAAGCCATTTCTATTATTAACTTGCCCAGTAACCTTGAGAAAGATACGACCCATAGGTACAGCCAGAACTCCTTCAAGTTACACAGGTGAGTGATGATTGAAATAAGGTGTTTTGGAAGAGCAGAACATCACTGAACATCTATGCTTAATGCTGCAGGTTACCTACTCCAAGACCCGGTGAAGTGTTGGGTCTGGTTGGGACGAATGGGATCGGGAAATCAACTGCCCTGAAGATCCTGGCTGGAAAACTGAAACCCAACTTAGGCCGCTATGGAGTAAGTACAAATATATATGTATGTCGGTGTCGCTCCACAACACAAACTTGAGCAAGTAATCGATTCCCAGTATCCTCCATCTGTAATCGCTGTCATCACTTCATCATCATTGTCATCATCGTCATCAGTTGAATGTCTTGTGAACCATGAATCACTTCTGCCCCAACAGTGTGGCTCCCATAGTTAACATGAAAAATTTCAGACAAAACTTGCTTGTCAAGCTGACATGCTTGTTGGATCACATGAGAACCACTGTCTAACTGTATCTTTTGTTGCAATAACTGTAACTGTATTCATTTTTTCATAGCCATTTAAAGTCATATTCAGTAGATTGTTATTGGTACACTTATACTGTGTTATCTTGAATGTCCTTTTTAAAGTATATGTTGCCTGTGTTTGTCAAGTTTATTAAATACTTCAGTTAAAATGCATGGTTAGCATATCACAGGAGGATGTCCCAAAGTTTCAGAAAAACTGACAGGGGGACCTCCTGTAGCCTCCTGGCATTACTTTGGACACCTAATTCTTGTACAGTCTACTGTACTTAGTCACCCTTCTATTCTTGTTCATTTAATACTGTGCCTAATGTTAGCTCAGTTTAGCTCCTCTATTAATTATCTTCGTGCGCAAACAGGATCCCCCAGACTGGACGGAGATTCTTCAGTACTTCCGTGGTTCCGAGCTTCAAAACTACTTCACCAAGATCTTGGAAGATGATCTGAAGGCAATCATCAAGCCCCAGTATGTCGACCAGATCCCCAAAGCTGTCAAGGTAGACACTTCCACCTGCAGCTTCCCAGTCATATTGTGTCCTGCCAGTGAGGCCTCTACTGTTCACCAGCATGGATACATAAGTTTATTTGATTCACCTGTGTGTCTTGCACAATGTGTAATGAACAGCAGGTCGATGTGCAGATGTTTTGTCCACGAAGTTTGCCCGCCACCATCCCAGCAAATTAACTCCCGACGAACTACGGTGGTGTAGTTGCTGTGACATTTTCCTATAGAGCCCAAGATCATGGGTTTGCTGTGGCTGCATTCCTGTGGGAGCATAATGCAAATATGAACATGTGCTCAGATTTTAAAACTGCAACAAAATTTTGGTGCACATAATAGGCATTGTGAGAGTTGATATGCAGTAGCCTCCATAAGCAGACCTGCCAAGTCTACCCACACAGTGAACGCATTCTGACCACTTTGTACTGTTGTACGATTGACTAGGAAATCTTCTGGGCAGCATGCAAAACCGCAGTTTCACACGATTTTTAGCAGGTTTCAGCGTGAAACTTGCAGCTAGTAGGGTCACATACAAGTGCAAGCTAAGCCTTGTTTACATGAATGCAACAGTGGCGCATTGCATTTTGAACCTCATATAGGAGAGGTTATAGCTAGGGAAGGTATCCACACTTCGCAAATGCGACGGCATTTTCGTGTGCCTCTTTAGGCTTCCTCCAAAGAGAGGGTACCACTTGAGGGGACGTGCAGGTGCACTATTGTGCACCTGCACAGTCCCCTCATGTGGTACCAATAAACAATCTTGACCCCACTTCAAAAAGAAAACACAGAACAGTGGTTCTAAAATTTTCTGGCCTCGAGGAGCTCCAAAAGCTTGCCGTGGGACACTCCTTTCTAACCAGTGATGGGATGAAGGGGGGTGAGGTAGGGCCACCACGATTTTGTGCGGCCTTTGGTATTTATGGTTTGGCATGGTGCCATTATCTCAACGAGGAACTTGCAATAGCTCACACAAATTTAGCTTCACCATTGTACAGCTGTGCTATGCACTGCTACCAGTTTGCATGTGTAAAGGCACGTATTGCCCAGCACGCCTGTGTAGTTAATCACACACCCATATTATAATTACGATTACCAGTGTTTGCCAATGGCTAAATGTTTTCATGGCGATCGTGGAGAGTGCGGGCCTGATAAGCAAGCAATTCAAACATGCACAAGTTATCTATCTTTCCACATAGCCCATCTCTCTCTTTTGGAAATTTTATTATTTTTGAGGTCCGGTGGGTTGGCAAGCCTGATACAAAATTTTTTATGTTTGAAATATGAGCACAAGTGAACATGAACTGTCATGTTGCTTGCACGACTCATTGGACTTGTTTCCTTGCGTCATTGCTAATGAGAGGGATTTTGCCAGCTTCAAGCAGTGGCTTCTATGCAGCCTAGTCTAAACCATAAAGGCCTGACCACATGCATGCGATATGCTAACGACAGTGACAAGCGACGGGACAGGCAGACACTGTCGCACTGATGCATTGTGGTCTGGAGCAACCACAGGCAAACAGTGCGGCAAAGAAAGAAAAAAAAGATATGCTGGTGGTACTAAGTCATGGCCTCTGAGACTTGGTGCGCCGGCAGCTCCTGCGCACGCGAATTTCGGAGGCCATGATCATATTTATGTCGTAGTAATAAGTAGTACCATACACCGCTGAAAAATATTGGAAATGTTGAGAGGCCAACATTCTCACCTTATTGCATTAGTTCTAGAACAAACATGCCGTCATCGCTGTTAAAAACAAATGTCATGCCATTGACTGGAAACGTAGGGTGCTTCAATGCATGCTACTGTGTACAGGGTGGTGACACGTCCGGCAACACCGCCATATTGTGTCGGAGCATGCAGAGGCGCGATATGTGGCAGACACATTAAATTTAACATCTTGGGTCTGCTGAATGTGATAAATCGTGTTACTTTTGCCGTTTTAAGCAAGCGTCCGTTATTCATTTGCACCACACTGCAAAGGTGGTGGCGTCCACGTCAAATTCTTCGATACAGTTATGGTGGCGCTGTAGGCAGTGGGTGTCACCGCCCTGCTCCCGGGAGAAGTGATGTTGACATTGAAGCACCCTAGGGATGGATGGATGGATGCTATGAGCTTCCCCTTTGTAACGGGGCGGTGACATGTGCGCCACCAGGCTCGTAAGAAGATTTAATAACTTTTTTTTTTCCTCTCTTTGAATTTTCCTCATGCCTTTTCAATTTACTTCAATCAAATCGATCATGCCATATCGAAAATGGAATTTCATAGCCCAGTTCCCTGCCCCTTATGGCAGAAATTCCATATTTTTCCCTATAATTATTTTTGTCCGTTCTCTCTAGTTTTCTGCCACCAGTATTCTAACCGTCTCTTACTTATTTCAATCGCGGCTATGTTCAGCTTCCCGTTGTAAGCTTGCCGTAGGGAAACGCTGCATCTAGCGCCATCTGGTGTATAAGAATGAAATCACATTTGAGGCTCACGGTAGCGACTTAGGCCTAGCATTGTCAAAATGAGCACGTTTTCAATATATAATCACTGCTAAACACCGCAAATGCCTTGTTTCCCTTTTAGTGCATGATGTAGACTCTGTTTAAAGTTTGTTTCTTGCTGTCTGTGCAGATAGCAAGTAACTAGCACGAATTAAAATTGAATGGACGCTTTGGTGGCTGCCATGTTGTTGCGAAATCACTCAGCGATGAGTGCTCTTTTCCAGCTTGCCAGAAAATGGTGACACGACAAGTGACGGTGAAGGAGGTCCCTCTGCGACAGGAAGTCCTGTTGTTGGTTGTTGTCGCCTGTCGTTGTTGCTCGAAAATTGTGTGCATGTGGTTAGCCCTTAAGAGACCTGAGTTTTTAAAAAACCGCTTGATGATAATGTGTCCTTCCTGTATTCATGTATTGGCATCTGACAGCTGGAAAGTGAGGTGTGTTTCAGCTAGAATGCCTTCCTTTAGGCCACCTGCCAAAAAAACTTTAGAATCATCCAAACGACACCTCCCTCCATGGTGTATGTACCACATGCTTACTGTACTTAGGGAAATACAGCATGGCAGCTGTTAGAGAGCTTACACTTACCATTGTAATGCAGTTAGGTTGGTCAACTGATACAATCGTTAGTATAAGCAAAATTGTGAGGTCAACCGTTATTGTGTATAATTTTGCAAACTTTGTATTTGCTTGCAGGGATCTGTGCAACAACTCATTGACAAAAAGGATGAAATGAAGAATCAGGATGAAGTGTGCAGCGTACTCGGTTGGTTCCAGGCTATATTTTTTTGTTAAGGAGTGAGAGGCTTTAATTTGGCAGCCAAATACATATATTCCTCTATGAATTCGTGTGAAATGTTGGTATTATTAGGTAACAATGAAACTTAATTCAAGGAAATTTGTCTGATTTAAGAAGAGGAATGATAAACTTCTGACTCTTGGAAGGAGAAGTCTTTCTATTTTAATTACGAAACACTTTCCAGAGTTGTAATTAAAAATTACAGTACAATGTTTAAATAGCTCAACTTCAAACTAAGACATATATACTGCAATCCATTAAGCGAATTTGTCTTATAGTATATAATAGAATAGGTAAATATAATATGCATTTATATGAAATGATTGTGGGCTGCTTATGTGGAGTTTTAGTAAAAATTGTACTTACAAATAGTGCATTTGAAGGAATTTCATACACCCTACCCATTTTCCACTCAGAAATTCCATTTGATGCACTTTACAGTACTGTGCAACTTGTTTTTTGTGAACTTCAAAGATGTAAACCTAAGGGACTTTTCTTACTCTTGAGCTTTTGGCCATTTACAAAAATTAGTATTTAAGCACGACATATGTCTTCAACCAGCCTTGCCATTTCTACATATTGAAATAAAAGCTCCCAAGGCAAAGCACCTTGGTATATATATATATATATATATATATATATATATATATATATATATATATATATATATATATATATATATATATCCATGTGTCAAGTTCTCCGTACTAAGTTGAACATGTTATGACAGCCTTGTTTTCCACACAGACCTCAACAATGTGAGAGACAGGAACGTTGATGCGCTATCTGGAGGGGAGCTTCAACGTTTTGCCTGTGCCATGGTGTGCATACAGAAAGCAGACATGTAAGCACGCATGTTTTTCTGTCTGGCATGAGCATTTAGTTTTCAGATGCTGATATTGTCAGCCGCATTGTTAATACAAGGCATTAGAATCCTTATTATGAATGAAAAGGGTGTGTGAGTTGTCTGACCACAATACCAGTGCCACGTAACGTTAACAGAAGAAAATGAAAAATAGGCAAATAAATGGATAAAGCATAATTTTAAAAAATAAATTAAGTACTGAGTTTATACAAGGAACTGAACTTAGGACTTCTAGTATTAAAGCCCGGTACTGTAACATTACGCCGTGAATGAACTTGTCGATGAAGTTTAAGAACATGATAATGAACTTCTCTTGTGCAAGACAGCGCATTGAGACATTCGAAGTGTTTCTGTTTCGCCATGGTTGTGTGCATACAAATCCGACCAACTCAGTGTTGTGTCTATATGTCTTGTTTCAGCAATTCACAGTGCTTTGCCATTTGATGGCGTGGCCAATAAAAGGCGTGCTATCAGAATTCATCATTATGCCTAGGCATTACAAGTTACTTTGCCAGTGAAGAACTCCCCATTTACTCAGTACGCACTCATTCTTTTTTTCAGCTTTATGTTTGACGAACCCTCAAGTTACCTGGATGTGAAGCAGAGGCTCAAGGCTGCTCAGGCAATCCGCTCCTTGATTCATCCAGAAAAGTAAGGTCGGCAGGCATGCATGCATCAGTGCAACAAAGTGTATTTGTAACTTGGCATTTTGCATTTTATGCCCTTAATAACCATGTCGAAGGTGTAAGGATGCTTAATACACCACAAAATAAAACATTTTTTACAGAGCTAACTTATTTTTGAGGCTTAATGATTGTGGACTGTGGGAACCTTTATAAAATCAACCTTTCTAAATGGTACACACCTTGCAAACAACCATCGATGTTGCAAAGCTGCAGCTTCATTTGATGCTGAAGTTCTTAAAATGCTGGACCTGCATCGCTGACACTGCCGTGATTTTGGAAACCATTTGTTAAACCCTTTTGTGCTTACAAAAGAAGTCTAGGAGAGTGCTATATGCCTTTCTTGCTGCGCTTGTGTAATTCATGTTGACTGCAAGAACAAATTGAACCAATGTAATGTCGTGATACATCTATGCCATGGGCATTTAAAATGGAACTGTTTGAGAAACAAGTTTTACCTGAGGTCATTTGGGCTGCTCCGTTGTTTTATTTTACAGTATATTCTGTTATGGGGCCGTTATGATGGTAGATTTTGGTGGTGATGGTATTTGCTGCCAGTGTACGTAACTGCTATCACTCACAATGAGAAAAAAAATCTACATGCATTAGGCGGGACCTTTCACCTGTCCCACCAATTGCGAGATATTTTAATAAAGTTACTTGACTGACTGACTGCATGATCCCCTTGCCCCCAACAAAATTTTATATTTACGTTGCTATACTACAAAATTGGCCATGTCCATGTTCATTACATTAAGGTTCAACCAGTATGCTATGGGTGGGATGGCTGCCAAGCAATACTGTGGTTAAAAACCATTCATGACTGAATATTTACACACCACCCCCAGGAGACAGTTTTATCTATTCACCTTGTCAGTAGAGCTGGACAGGCCGTGGGTGACTCCTTTTAGGAAGCAAGTGGCATTGCCATCCTTCATGAAATAGAACCAACTCAATAGGAGAAGTGCCACACACTTTTGACCCTCACCATATGGTTTGGTGCTTTTGTGTTTTGAGCCACAGCTGTGGCAAGGCAGGAGTGGTGTTTCAGGATATCATGCATTTGCAAGCCGTCAACTGTGGCTCCATCCTTCAAGACGAGGAAAAAGGAGGAGGGAAGAAGTAGGGGACTGGGACAATGAAGAAAAAAAATCCACGCATATCCACAGAGTGAATGATGATGAGTGGGCGAAGCTCCGGAGGTTCATCGGTAAAAACCGTGAATCTTCCGTGAATCTTGCCCAGTACATCATCAAAGACGTGACAAACATTGTGTGTATATATATAAGAAATTTTTTATTCGTGAGCCGTGATTTTCTGTTTTCGTACTGGAGCCGTGTTTTCTTCGTTGGACCCACTCATGCCCCACATTTCCCACTCATGCATGTCACACACGCGATGTCATTTATGCTCCTGGTCTTTATGAGATTCCTGCGCTCCCACATCATAGATCGTGCCGAGTTCCGGATTAATTTAGTTAACGCGCACGCTACGAATCCTTATGGTTCAACTATGCACAGGTGAAATCTCCCACCGGCACTTCATTGCAAGTCAAGATGCAGTGCCTATATATATATATATATATATATATGGGTGGCTGGTGAACGGTTCTCCAGCGCGAGCAGTCGGTATTTTTCAATCAAGAAACTTGCTAGAAGACGCTGCCTGCATCAACGTTGTTTCTCGCGGGTGAGGGCGCATTCTCCTTCTTTGCGAGCTGGTAGAGCGTTCATCGAAGAAAGAGCGTTTCCATAGTCAACGTGCGCCTTTCATTCTCTCTCTCTATCTCACAAGACAGCAGATGGAAGAGTGAGAGAGCTCACGCGCCGAGGGCGAGCGCTAGCCTCCAGGCGCGCCGCATCGCAGCACCGCAGCGCCATCTCGTGATCATTCTGAGACCTAGAAGTGGCTACAACGATGCCGGACTAGCCTATGCCCTAAGGAGCTTCGCCCCTAAAAAAGGAAGATGGTAACAACGAGGAAATGACTACGGCTAAGTAGAAAAGAGGGGAATGAAGAAGTTGTTGAAGAATAAGAAGCAGAAAAAGAAGATACTGGAAGAGGAAGAAGAACAGGGGAAGGAGATGCAGGAATTGAAGAAGCCCATAGGAGAAGGATGAGAGAACACCCAGCAAAGTCAAGCTTTTGCTAGCACTGTGCTGCGTGGTCTGCACAGGCCTGGGAGTTCTCTTGTTTAGTCTTAGACTGCTTGGACCTTCACACTACATGGAAAAAGACAATGAGAAAATTTCGGTGCTTCGTTGTGTAGTTTTATTCACGATGTAGTGCATTCTTTTGCTACAATGAATGGCGGATGTGTGTTAAGGACGTTGTTTCTTTTCCCTTTGCAGGTACATTATTGTTGTAGAGCATGACCTGTCAGTGCTCGACTATCTGTCTGACTTCATCTGCTGTTTATATGGTGTGCCTGGTTGTTACGGTGTGGTTACCATGCCATTCTCTGTCAGGGAAGGTAAGAATATTCTCTTGTGCACTGAAAACTGTACGAGCATTTTACAATGTGCAATGGCTTGCCTGCTGCCATGTGCACATGTGATTTATTTCTTATTGTTCTGCTCTATGCAGGCATCAACATTTTCCTAGATGGTTTTGTGCCAACGGAGAACCTAAGGTTTAGGGATACCTCACTAATATTCAAAGTTGCTGAAACAGCTACAGAGGAGGAAATCAAGCGAATGTGCCGTTACGAGTATCCCAACATGAAAAAGTGTTTAGGTAAGGTGCACTGAATAGGTGCTATGAATGCATATGTGTGGGTAGAACTTTTTTTAAGTAGTAAGTTTGTTTCTGCATGTGTTTCTTTGACAGGTGACTTTGAAATGAGTGTGGAGGCTGGGACATTCACAGATTCTGAGATCATAGTGATGCTGGGAGAGAATGGCACGGGAAAGACCACCTTCATTCGTATGATGGCTGGTCGATTGAAACCTGATGAAGGAGGTGCGTTTTTGCTATGTCTACTTTAAGATGGTTATATTTTGATATTATTTGTAAGGGTGTGCAAATATTTGAATTCTCCCAATAGCTTTCGATTAGCACTTGCTATTCAGCTCACACGTAACCTTTACTGCAATTTAGGGGCAAGATATGCTCTGTCTAGTGATAAGTAGCCCATTTCCATATGCTAACACTTGTGTGAACACATGTAACATGTGCATTGCTAGCACTTGTGTACTATGGCACAGTTAACTCATGCATCTGCACACTTCTGTGTTGGACTGTTCTTTCGAACTTGACTTCTAGGGACAACATTGTGACAGTACACTAGTCGTGCAATAAGTATTTTTTTTGCTTATGTGTAGCAGTAATTTCTTTGTAATTTAACATGGCATTATCTAAAAAATATTTCAACATTATTAGAAAAATATTTGATTCGCACCCAAAATTTAGCTGTTTGCACTGCTTTTTTGTAAGTGTTCATCCCTAGGGTCCATGGCTGTGGACCTGTCTTGATTGCCATTGATCTGAGATCTGTAGAAGTTGTTGCATCAACGTTGCAGCTACCAAATTTGGAAGTGGCAGTGCTTTACATGTTGTCCATAGGCCTCATATTTTAAGCGAGTCTTGGTATTTATTTTGATTTGGAAATATAGTGACAGACTTGCTATGTCAGATGTGCTATGGGTGATTGCCTTCAATGTAATTGATGACACATGATCACGGTATGATGTCCATTGTTTCACTTATTTGTTATGGTGATAATATGTAGTGTTAATCTTCTTGACCATTCATGAAATTTTAAAAAATGTAATATATTTGATATATTCTTTTTATTACTTGTACAGGTGATGTCCCTTCTTTAAACATCAGTTACAAGCCCCAGAAGATTTCCCCAAAATCTCAAGGAACTGTGCGAATGTTGCTTCACGACAAGATAAGGGATGCCTATGTGCACCCGCAGTTCATTGCAGATGTCATGAAACCACTGCAGATAGATGCCATCATTGACCAGGAAGTAAGTAGAGTGTCACCACATCCTCCCTTCATGCTCCCCCCCCCTCCTTTTCCCAATATTTTGTGTACATATACACTCTTTAATGCAATAGTTTGTATTAATGTGTACTACTATCTCACTGATAGAATGCACTTTCGTGTTTGTTTTTGCCAAGGCATGTAGCATTGCATAGGTTTCCAAAATGAGTTCCACGGCACCCACCTTGGGGTTCTATGTTTATGAGACATTCTTCAGCATGTAATCACCTGAAATGGTGGTTTCACCTTTTTAGGTTTTTTCAAGCCATTCTGTGAAACTGCCTTTTCAGGGGAAATTAGCACTGCCATGAAACCACATTTTCACATTTTATGGTAAAATGTGGATGTCACCTGCATTCAGAATGAGTTTATTTTAAAGTCTTATAGTGGGCTATATGCAGGCAAAATACACCCAATTTTAAAACGTAGCAAATTTTATAGGTATCTAACTTGCACTCTCCTATTATTAAAATCTTACTTAAACTTTCCTTCGCTGCAATGTTGATTGGGATCCCTGGGAACGCCGGAGCATAGTAGGGTTCCTAGGGACCAAGTTGCTTGAGAAGCCATGTAATGTCGGTACGTCTTTTACCCTTAGTGTGAGATGTTCGCTATTTTTGGCAACATATAAGTAAATCAAGATAAAATACTTCTGCTTTATATACTAATACAACAATGTGATTATGAGACACAACCATATAGGGTTCTTTATTTCATGTACCTGCAGTGCCTAAAGCATTCATTGCAGGAGAGAATACACAGGGTTACATATAGTAAGCCCAACTTTGAACTCTGACATCTCGAATTATCGGATAAGTTGAACTTTTTCTCTGGCACAGTGCTAACTACTTAAGTTTTACACCCCTTATCTTGAAATGCCACTGGATCAAACTCGATATCTCGAAACTTAGACTACAAAAATGCTGAAAGACAAGACATAACCGAGACATTTCTTTTTGTACTTATTTTTCATAGCTGTGGTAGTATCTCCAAAATGTGAAGCTAAGACCGGTATTATTGCGATAGCAATTACATGGACACTCTTGACGGGTTTTTGCCGTCGCTGTCATGTCCTGTATAAAGTCCAAATTGATAGCCTCCCGTGCATCGTCCGTTCTACCCTCGGGAAATTCAGATTGCCCCTAAAGCTGCTAGGCTTACTTCGTATATTATGTCATGGATTGCTAGCACATTCGCTGCTTCGCCCTTCTGGCCAAACTGGGCTTTTTTTCTTTCTCTCTTTTTTTTTTTTTTTGGTGCTGATGCCTTTTTTGATGATAGTGCCTTTTCATGCCCAGTGAGCTGTCAAAATGATTCTCCAATCACATTATCAACGGAATCGGCCGGCCGTGAATGGTAAGACTAGCACAGAATGAAGCATAATTACACATCGCTACAAAATACCGGCCCAGGATTTTAATTTTGTACAAGTGCCTTTTGCTTGATTCTACTTTACCCTCATCTACGGTTCTTCCCAGCTGGTCCCACCGATTTATGCGGATGGAGCATTGCCATGATGGCTTGTGTGCACAAAGAGTGCAAGAAAAGGTCATATGAACAGATGCAGTGTCAAAAATATTGCAACCACGGCAATGCTGCACCCTAGACATTGCGATTTTCCATCAGTGCAGTAACGAAACTTGGTGTGTGCTTACATTCCAGAGCCACTTGTAATTACGCACGGCAGTGCTTCAATGCCCTTTGCTCGGAGGCAGCTGTTGTGCATGGCTGCACTGAAGATGGCCTCATTACTACTAAGCAGGATGGTGTGGCGAGCATTTTCCTGCGGTGTTTGCTCACAATGCACAGCACGGAGTTTTCGAGAGATACAATACAGAGGCCATTGTTTAGCTGACTGCAAACGGTGAAAACGATTTTGGAAGCTGTAAATATGTCTTGGACATCAAGCTTTGGAGCTTAGGGCTAGCCAACTTGCGTTTGTGGTGGTGCTGGCAGCAACGCAGCCACTGTTGTATTGTCTCTCTGTGAAGTGATGGCTTACCAGGTGCAGTTTATTTTCGTGCTATTTAGTGGTCAGGGTCAGTGCTCTTTGGAGATTACCTTTGCTCGGAAAACACTGGAGAAGTGAGCACATTCGTGAGAATGTAGCCTTACTTGGCTTCGAACACAGCGTCATCATCCATCTGCGTTTGAGCTTGAATCTGCGAGGTTCGCTGCTGCCTATATATTACTGATGTGTTGGCTGCTTTGTCACGCATAATCTCGTAAAAAGGATCTACTAAAAGTGACAACTCCTGGTGTATTGAGCTTTTGTGAGGAAGTCGACGGTTACCAGCACCACATTGGAAAGGTGTCGTGTTGGCTTTATGCAGTGGTTATGCTTATATTTTCATTAATTCAGCTATCTCAAAACCTCGCTAATCTCAAAATTTTTCCAGTTTTTACTACTTTGAGTTAACAGGGTAATATTGTATCCCCAGACATATTTATAGTTGACCAAACAAATTTAACACAACTAAATGAATGAATGAATAAACGTTTATTTTACGAAATGGTACTGCAGGACTAGTCCTGCTTGTGGGAAGTAAAAGTAAAAATGGGCATCTAAGCCAGTCAGTGTGCCCACACCAGCCCTGCAAGGAAACATTATTATAATCATTTTATGCAAAACCAGCTGCCTTCCTTCCTTTGACCTGATATGTTTTTGAGAACCCTCTTTTTAGAAGATATGGGGCGGTGATGTGCTGAAATTGCTGATTGCTTGGGCTCTTGTCGGCACGGCCACCAATTATTAATAGACTAAAAATTTGTTTCCATGGTTGAAATAATTTTAGGTGGTTTGACTGGAAACGTAATTTACATAAAACTCCAAATCAAGCTCCACTTGTATACATTGGAACCTGATGCTTCGACGGTACATTTTGTATCACTCGCTTCATCATGTTGTGCATCTGACATTCTGTTTGTCTCTCTGTGCTGCCCATAGGTGCAGAACTTGTCTGGTGGTGAGCTTCAGCGTGTAGCTTTGGCACTGTGCCTTGGCAAGCCTGCTGACGTGTACCTGATAGACGAGCCGTCGGCCTACCTAGACTCTGAGCAGCGTTTGGTGGCAGCCAAGGTCATCAAACGATTCATTCTGCACGCTAAGAAGACTGGCTTTGTGGTCGAGCACGACTTCATCATGGCCACATATCTGGCTGACAGGGTTATCGTCTTCGAGGGACAGCCTTCAGTGAAGACTCTGGCGAATGCGTGAGTGTTGTCAAGAGACTCATCACACACAACTAGTCATGCTTCTGTTGAATGTTTAGTGCATCAGCAGTTTTAATATAATTGTAGTTGGTGCTCCCTTGCAACATCATTGCTTCAGAACCAAGGGTGCTGCATGTGCATCATGCACAGTGAAGGTGCCTTTAAATCCCTAGAGCCAATGGTCTCATTATAGTGCTTTGTTAGTGGTCAGGTCGGTGCTCTTTGGAGATTATCTTTGCTCGGAAAACACTGGAGAAGTGAGCACATTCGCGAGAATGTAGCGTTACTTGGCTTCGAACACAGTGTCATCGTGCATCTGCGTTTGAGCATAAATCTGCGAGGTTCACTGCTGCCTATATATTACTGATGTGTTGGCCGCTTTGTCAGACATAATCTCATAAAAATGATTGGCTAAAAGTAACAATGCCTGGTACATTGAGCTTTTGTGAGGAAGTCGACGGTTACCAGCACCACATTGGAAAGGTGTCGTGTTGGTGGTTATGCTTATGTTTTCATTAATTCAGCTATCTCAAAACTTCGCTAATCTGAAAATTTTTCCAGCTTTTACTACTTTGAGTTAACAGGGTAATATTGTATCCTCAGACAAATTTACAGTTGACCAAACAAATTTAACACAACAGAATGAATGAATGAATAAACTTTTATTTTATGAAACAGTACTGCTGGGCTAGTCCCGCTTGTGGGAAGTAAAAATAAAAATGGGCATCTAAGTCAGTGTGCCCACACCAGCCCTGCAAGGAAACATTATTAACAATCATTTTATGCAAAACCACATGCCTTCCTTCCTTTGACCTGATATGTTTTTGAGAACCCTCTGTTTAGAAGATATGGGGCAGTCATGTGCTGAAATTGCTGATTGCTTGGGCTCCTGTTGGCACGGCCACCAATTATTAATAGACTAAAAATTTGTTTTCATGGTTGAAGTAATTTTAGGTGGTTTGACTGGAAACGTAATTTACATAAAACTCCAAACCAAGCTGGATGCTTCGGAACCCGATCCTTCAACGGTACATGTTGTATCACTCACTTCATCATGTTGTGCATCTGACATTCTGTCTGTCTCTCCATGCTCCCCATAGGTGCAGAACTTGTCTGGTGGTGAGCTTCAGCGTGTAGCTTTGGCATTGTGCCTTGGCAAGCCTGCTGATGTGTACTTGATTGACGAGCCGTCGGCCTACCTAGACTCTGAGCAGCGTTTGGTGGCAGCCAAGGTCATCAAACGATTCATTCTGCACGCTAAGAAGACTGGCTTTGTGGTTGAGCATGACTTCATCATGGCCACGTATCTGGCCGACAGGGTTATCGTCTTCGAGGGACAGCCTTCAGTGAAGACTCTGGCGAATGCGTGAGTGTTGTCAAGAAACTCATCACACACAACTAGTCATGCTTCAGTTGAATGTTTAGTGCATCAGCAGTTTTAATATAATTGGAGTTTGTGCACCCTTAGAACAACATTGCTTCAGAACCAAGGGTGCTGCGTGCGCATCATGCACAGTGAAGGTGCCTTTAAATCCCTAGAGCCAATGGTCTCAGTATAGTGCTTTAGTTTGTATGGAGCATGTTTTACACATGTTATGCACTGTGCGTTTCATCATGTTGACCTGGAGCGGCATAGTAGACGTACCGCCAGACAAACTTTGCCAGCATTTATGGAAGAGCTCCATCTTTCAGAACGGGTAGTGATAGGAACCTGCAGTCCAATATGGATGTAACAAATTACAAGATATAGTAAAGTAAATAAAACGTTTTCACTGCTAATAAAATGTAACAGATATATGTTCCTTAAGAACATTGAACATACAATCAAACCCCACGATAAAATTCCATGACGAAAAATCTTCCAATCCCAGGAAATGCCCATACGATTCAATGTATTTCATATCTCCCGACAAAACATAGCTCCCACATTAACAAACTTTGCTGAAACATTAAACCTTACAGCGATGCCAACTAAGTTAAAAAAGTGTGCTTGAATGCATCATCTGCCTACTCAAATTCAGAAGATAATGCCATGTCACACTTGCATGGGTGCTGCCATATTATGAATATTGTGGTCACCATTTGTAACTGTTGTACAGTTAAACCTGGATATAACGAAATTGAGAAATTCCCGGAAAACTTCGTTATAAAGAGGGTTTCGTTATATGCAGGTTCGGCACGAAAATTTGAAAAATAAACGCTTAAGTAAGCAAACCGGTTACAGACTGCAGAGCTGACCCCAAACAATTATTTTGGGCGAGAAAACATTTACAGCTAAGAACACTTATGTGACCTGCTTATAGTACAGGACCAGCAATAATGCGGTTTTTTCTACCTCCCCCCCCCCCCTTCCCGATATGAAGGACCGGTTATAATGCGGCTGCCCGGAAATCGCGGACGATCGAGGTAGGGAGCAGGCTTCACAAAGGAAGTGCCCCGCCCGAAAAAGTGCAGCGAATCAGCGTGGAGGAGGAAGGAGCGCAGAACGAATTAACAATGAGCGGAGGGAAGAAAAAAAAAGGCGGTGGCAGCAACGCGTCGCGTGCGCGCCCTCTGAGGATAGGATTTCCAAGGCGACGGAGAATGCTACTATGGCCGTTTGTCAGCCGCGAACACTACGCACGGAACGCGCGCCCTCCAGTTTACCGCTGTTTGTCTCCAGTTCTTTTTTTTTTTTTTTTTTAAACATTTCACGCGCGCTGCCCTTGGATCACCCCGCGATTTCCTGTGCACCCGATCCCTGTGTTGTCAAGGGCAAACTTCCTTGAGGCGCGCCGCCCGTGACCCCGCGAGCTAGGCCTAACAAGCGCTCTCACCTACTGTCAGGTTAGCGAAGTGCAGACTCGCGCAGCAACAAAGAGTCGCGCTGCTAGTACGTTGAAAAAAAAAAAAAGCTTGTTTTTTTTCTTTCTCTCTTAAACCGACGCGACTCGGTAACATCAACTGGAAAAGGAGGGTGGCGGCTTGGCAGGCTAGGCCAGCTGCAGAAAGCGGCGGGAGCAGGTTTGAAGTGAGGGGGAGAGGACACGCCCGCGGCGGGATGATCGCCAGGTCAAGGGATGCAGGCCCTCCTCACGCACGCACACGTGCACTCGCTCGCTCTCGCCTCGCAGTCGCCGTGTCTTTGAGCGCGCCAAGCGCGACACCACCGCTTCGCATTCCGTTGCGGCGGGAGAGGTGCTTCCGGTTGTTGCTCGAGCAAAAGTGACAAAATTTGAGGCAAAACCTCAGGCTGTCGGCGGAGAAAATTCGTTATTTCGAGGGGTTGTCCCGCTGCCACTTCGTTATGTAGAGGTTTCAAATACATGTACTTCTATGTAGTAACGGCGGGGAATAGAAAAACTTCGTTATATCCAGGAATTCGTTATATGGAGGTTCGTTATAAGCAGGTTTAACTGTACTAAGTTCGTTTTTCTGCCATAGGGGCCCTCGTTCCAGTCATGGTTCTATTTTCTTTTTACACTTGAACAGGCTGAAAAGTCTCCTAATTACTTACAGTTAATTACCGTATTTACCCGCATAATTTGCGCCCTCACATAGTTTGCACACCCCTAATATTTAGCCAGCTTTGCAAAAAAAAAAAAAAATTCCTCGCATATTTTGCGCTCCCCGTTCCCAGCTCGCTGGCGCGCACGCACGGACAGACTTTGAACAGCCGCGCGGCCGTGCCCCTCACTGCGCAGGCGAGCGCAGTCATATGCAAAAGGAGCTGCGAGTGCGATGTCTCTTTGTCCGATTCTTTTCTCAGGAAGCCCCCGAAGCCCAAGGTACGTTGCCAGAATAAAAGCATGCGAGTGGGGGCGACGAAAACGGCTGAAGCAGAGATCAAACGGGAGCCCGGCCTATCTCCGTCCCTCAGAGGGCGGGTGTTATAACATCACCCCAATCGGGACACATGCCGTCGATACGGGGAGGAAAGGCCCCGCCCATCTTCAACGAGCATGAAAAGACTCAAGGCGGGGGGGAGGCTGGTTCACTCGGCTGCCATCTCGGCAGCCACCAGCGGGCAGCTCGTAAACGCTTCTACCTTCTGCGCTCTCAAAGCGAAGGGACTGCGAAAAGTGTCCCTGGAGCAGCCGTATCCTCTTACACCAGCGTTTTGCAGTGTTACGTGAGATCGTATCCAAAAGAGTTACTGCGCTAGTTGCATTATATTACAAGTTATTTCAAATGTGTTCGCGAAATAGCGTAATTTGTGCACCCCCTTTTCTGAGCTCTAAAATCGCGAAAAAAAGTGCGCAAATTACGTGAGTAAATACGGTAAATCCAGTACATTTGAACCTGCATAGGGCATTAGACTTGCTGTTTAGTTGTGCAAGCAGTAGGATGGTTCATTTTAAATTGTGAACACCAGCAGCACCCATGTATACTCACCACCATCACCTGAATTCATTTATGTTCATTTTTTTTTTCCTTGCACTGTCCCTAATGTGAACATTTCCGTGACTTTCACTGCTCTCTCAATATTTTGAAACGTTATTAACATTGATTGTTTTTCTTTCACTCACCTTGCTTGGAGCTGTACAAGGTCTGCAGTACTGTGTGAATAAGTAAATAAAGATAAATATTCAGTGCAGTGCCTTGTGGTGACTAGAGAAACTATTGGCCAGATGTGTTGAACTGTGTTACCATCCAAATGCCTGCATTTGTGCCTTGCTGGCTTTTCACTATGCAGGCCGCAGATGCTGTTGGCAGGCATGAACAAGTTTTTGGAGCTGCTAAACATCACGTTCCGGAGAGACCCCAACAACTACAGGCCAAGAATAAACAAGCTCAACTCTGTGAAGGTAATGTTTCTTGAATGCCAGCTTGCTTTACCACATTTTCGCATGCTCTTTGACCCAGGTTGAAGAATTGAGGCATCTAAGTATAATCAGTGCAAGTGTTGTTTTCATGCTGAATGTTGGGTCACTTTTACGTGTAGATTCCTGGCAGTGTGCTGTGCGTTGCTGTGGGTCATTGGTACACTTAATGTATTCCTTGTGCTTAAATTTGCGCCAATATGTTTTTATGGGCAGCGGTTTGCATGGACCCTTTGTAGGTTTTGAAATAGGTGGTGCATCTATATGTATGGTACAGTGCAGTGCGCTGTTACAGGAAACACTCAAATTTCATAATGGAGTCTTGGCTTCCATCCGTAAGTTATCAACTGCGATTAGTGACTGCTTCTGTGAGGGAGCGAAATCCATACATCCACTGCCTGCCACTGTTCCCTTTAACAGTGAAGCCCTCTGTGCATAATAATATTTAGTATGATGTGGAACCAGTGGTGCACATAGTTTTTGGAGGCACTACACAAGTTCTCTCAGAACCTTTTGAAACAGCTTATGTGAGGAAAGAAGGCAGTGGCACTTGAAGCCATTGTGGAATTGCTGTGGTCAGGTTGTGAGGGCATGCCTCATTTTCTTTTTTCACAGGACACAGAACAAAAGAAGAGTGGCAACTTCTTTTTCCTTGAGGATTGAAAGAGGAGCACACTGTAAAGCTGCCATGGAGTGCCATGTGGAGAGGGTGGCCTCGAGTGTGAACGAATAAATCTGCCGTTTCAGAACATGGCAGTTTTCCAAGAAACGACTTGTTTTCATTTGCATCGCATTGGTAGTTTCTTCTTGGACCTCCACTATGCAGATAATGCGTGGCGTTCTTGAAGTGCCTGTGGAAAAATGTGAGGAATGTCAATGACTTGGAGGCAAGCAAAAGTGAGAAAGTTCATCTAAGCCATTTTGAAGTTTTGCTAGCGAACACGCAAGATGTTGCTTTTTCTTTCATGGCTATAAGAAAAAGTCACCATATTTACACGGTTTTAGGTCGACCCGTTTTGTTGAAATCTGAATAGCAAAGTTGGGGGCTCAACTTACAATTGAAGTCAAAACTACATTACCAGTCTCTCTCTCTTTTTTTAATGGCAATTTTTGGGAAGGTCGACCTACAATGAAGTAAATATGGTATATGTCAAAACCCTCTCTTTCTGCACACCATAAAAAATAAAATGTTAACGCTGCACTTTCCTTTCAAAGGGGACCTGAAAGGTGAACTGCACTTGTTGCTCGTATTGTACGTTAGCTTGATGTTGAACTCAACACTGACCGTAGCACCAGTGAAAGTGCTGAAATCGGAGTGTATTATATCTCAATTTGTACCTGAAATAGATTCTGCATCGACTGCAACATTGTACATCAATAGTTTCTGCGAGCGGATGTGACATTGTTATGCTGGTTGTGCTGCTGAGAAAAGCCAATAAAAATACTTGTAATGCACAAACTATAATGAATTTTAAGATAAAATTGTGTTTTATGCTTGCTAAAGCTACCAAAGGACATAAATTTGCATGTTACAATTTCATTTTATGTGCAACTGACGCAAGGAGCGGTATGCGGCCCACATGGTTGCTGTTGCCCAAGGCAACACCGTAAAAAAACGCAGTAACCACCATTGTAGGAAGGCCGCAATGAACAGCATGGTTCCGGTACCGCTAGATGTAAGCTGCATTTTGACTGGAAGCAGCAAATGCGTCTCTGGGTATGTGAAATGTAAAAGAGGATGCCAATATTTGCCGTCTGCTTTTATAAGTTGAATAACTTCAGTTTGCCCTCATAAATCCTGAAAATTCTTGAATTTATCTCAGGGAAATTCAAGGCGCCTGTTTCAATGCAGAACTGCTGCAGGTAAAATTGGTTTGAGGGCCCCTTTGAATTTTGCATCCTTACTTTAGTGCAATGTGGCATCATACATTTACTTGTTGTTGGATGCTCTTGGTTTCTGTGCCGAGTAGAAATGTCTGAACTTGATACGTTAAGCATATAGTTCTCTTAGAATGCAAGGCCAGTCCTTTACACATACTTGCCAACTCTCCTGGATTATCTAGGAGCCGTCTGATTGCGCGGATGCGACCTCAAATCTGCTGAAAAGTGGATACCATGGCTAAATTTTTTACGTCCAGTCACTATAATCCTACTGTACCTTATAAATATGCAAGGTATCAGCACGAAAGCAGTCAGCACGCACCTTGAAATGAGGTAGCAGCTGCCAACACAGTCGACGTTCCTACAAAGGCCAGCATTGCCATTTACGCAAGCAACCGACAGGCACTGCCATTCAGTTTTCCTGATTGGCTTGCATCAGGCTGGCTCAGACATTCTTAGCGATTCAGCTATTATGTCTAGGGTGCTTTTTTTGAGAGTGAACTTCTCCATATGACAATATCATGCAGTCAAGCATACTAATTGAGCTTTCACAGGACGTATAAAGAATATTTGCCTCTTAACGAAGACCTTGCGGTATATTCGCAAGCACCAGTGTGATTGCCGATTCCAAGAAGCATTACTGGTACCACCCCACTCTCGCGCAAGTGTTAAAGATTTTTGAGGTCCCCAGCTTGGCATGTTTATAGATAGCGCATATACACATTTTAATCCTGAGCAAATACCTTCACCTTATGCGACACTGTATAAAGCTAGGATGAGAAATTCAAGGTAGTGATGCCACGTATCTATTCAGGGCTTTCGAATCCACTGCTGATTGCAAGATTGGTACTCCTGGGCATTCCACAAGTGTCCATGGTGACCCCAGTAATGCGAGTCACCATGGACAGTGACTGAGACAGATATTCTCGATCATAACTAGCTCTTGCACGAACTGTGAAAAGCAAGTTTTGCCAAACGCTATCCAGAAATTCAATCACGGTTGGACATGATCACAACCAAATGTACACTTTTGACCAAAGTACTATGAATCCAGCTTGGTGCCATATTTCTGTCAGATGGGGGACATTCTTTCTTTCTTCCTTTTACATTTTAATGCACTTAGCCCTTTCTGCGTTCTGCAATTTATTTATAGCTGATACATCAAGTGCTACTTACTGTTGCAGTCTGTTTTACTTCTCTTCCATGGCATCTTTGTTGACAGACTTGTCCTTTTCTTTTCTCCTTAAAAGGGGTAATGAAATGAGTTTGCATTGGTAAGTGCCAACTGTGCTTTCAAGAATGTTTACTAAACACATGTTAATTGTTCATTGTAAACTGGCAAATGACGTATAGACACCAAGGAGTATGCATCTGAAATGAACATGCATAATGCCCAGATTTTCTGAATAAAGCTGCAGTCACCTGGGCCATCATCCCCACTGTTACAGGTTATTATTTCTTAAATCTTAAAATACGGCTTGTATGCACCTTGTGACTTTCTTTTGCTGTGTGATGGGCTTTCCTTTGCAAGTCCACGTTCACCCTATTTAATGCAGATATCTTTTTTCGGGCAGCGAGTAACTCCGTTTCAAATTCTGATGCCATCCTTGATGCCTCTGTTTTCCACCTGTGTGAGAGCAAGGTAGGGGATGTTGGAATGAGGAATGTGAAGCAACTAGACATGTGCATGTGTTGCTGCTTACAGTCGTGCGTAGCTGTTATCCTTCAAATCTGTACAGTCTTGTGCAAACTTAAGCTTGTGCAGCTACACAGTGCAGTGCTCCTGTAAATTGCAGAAGAAATAACGTGTGGGCATTTATCTGTCAGAGTTGCTTTTTTTTGGTGCTAGCATGTAAAGTGAAGCATTGGAGGCTTTAGAAAGAAATTTGCTGGCAGTAAATGGCTCTAACATCCTGTGGACTTCCAGAGCCACTGCAACTGGGCCGATTTGAGAGGCAATGACATTGGTTACATGCACTTGGAGAACACCAAATTCATCTAATAAACCCATTAACGGCTACTCATGGTGAAATTGCCAAATTAACAAAATAACTTTCAGTGCGTACTTATCATTCACGGCCTGCTGCGCTCGTAGCAGTGCCTGTGCATTCATTAGCTTTTTCTCAAAGCTGTCCTCCATCTGTTGCAACTTCATATTGTACACTATCTTCTCCTGATCAAGTGCCTCAGTTAGGGCAGTCACCTGCAGACAGTGAAAACTGTGAGACGTGATTGCGATGCACAGCAGATCAATTTTACTTCGCGAATCACAACTCACCTCCGCAGGGTGTCTCCTTCGCAAAGTGATGCACTCTGCTTCTAAAGTGAACACTTTTCGGCGAAGCTCCACCGTTTCACCTTCTGTTTCAACCACCGATTGCTGCAGCTGGTCAGCACGTTTCTCAGCCTCCTGCAGTAAACACTGAAGCCGTTGGATCTCCAGCTCCCTCTGCTTTATCTTGAATGCACTTCTGCATACATAAAGGTTTCGTTGCAAAGAGGCATTTCAACGAAATTGCTTAGGCAGGCAAAGAAAAGGTAATCGGTCGCAATACGACAGCCTGACAGTCTGCCTGAAGTTAACAGTCCCAAACCTACAAAGGTGTTGCATCCAGAGGCCCCGCACTCCTTATTTATTGAGTCCAAAATGGCTTCATAATGGCTTTTTATTTCTTTAATGTTCACCCATCTTGGTTATAGTTTTGTACGATAATACGGTTGAACCCCTTGTAAGAGAGACGCCTCAGGGAGCAGTTTCTATCCCTTAAATGAGTGGTCGCTTATAAGCAGGGCACCATGTTTTTGTTTTCTGATAAACCCTTATTTCTATGCGATGCGGGTACCACTACAACTAAACTGACTACAAAAGAAGGCACCAGGTTGTTGTAAAAGACTTATTATATACCATTTGCCTTAACGTTAGGCAATTTGCTTGATGGACTGTACAACTCGTACACAGCTCATGTTTCTTCCACCACAACCTTCCCACATTTCCCTTTGTTTCCTCAATGAATAAACTGCATTTAGCAGACAACAATGCTGAACTTAGTCAACATATCTGTTACAAGCAAGAATAATGACCAAAATTTAGGGTTATTTTGTCGATTGTAAGCAACTGTCCTCACGAACATGTCTTCTTACAAAAGAGGTCCAATTAATGGGAGTGGTAGGGCAGCCAACTATGTGAGTAAATGATGTCCCTTATATCAGTGACTGTTAAAAGAGGGCTCGACTGCAACTTCGTGCATTTTATAAACTAGTCTTCATTGTATCTTTTTCGTCTAATTTTTTTTGGTTGGGTGAACCCAGAAACTGTTTTTGAAACCCAACCTACTTTTCATAGTGTGCTTCGCATTAAAAGGTTGACATGGAACCACAGAAAGTGAACAATGTTCCTTGGTTAGTGGTCTGGCTTTGCTTAACTTGTTTACAGCAGCATAAAGAAACTACTAGTATTGCTTTGGTGTCCTTTGTGGGGTGCTGCTTCCACTTCTTTGACTATAGGAAGAAACAAAATTTAGTTCTCTCTGTTTCATAAAATGTATGAATATTCTCATACAACTTCTGTATGTCAGAATGATTAGAGAGAAAGGTTACCTCACTTAAATTAACAAGTTTCCTGCTTCCTTCGAGTCTTGCCACAAAAGGTATTTAGCATTCTTGATTGTGCACCCCTTTATTTGTGTGACATAGGATCAGACCCGTAGCCAGGGGAGCCCTTCCCCCCACCTCCTTCCTAAAATAAATTCCTGGCTATGGGCCTGTGTAGGACACAGCAAACAGTGAACTGCTATGAAGAATATATTCTAAAGCATGTTCCACACTTGTTTCTCTTCAGTTACCTGCAAAGCACTGCTTTAAATCCTATAGTGTTGTAGCTCATCAGCCTTTCTTTCGTGTCTGTGCATGTGCATGCATATTAAATTATATGCGTGTGCATGTGTGTCAAGAACATCCACCTGATCACTGGTCACTCACTGTTTTTCTTGGTGCAACAACTTATCCTGCAGTGATTCTGCAGCAAGGCGATGCTTTTGGCACATTCTTTCCGCCTGCATCAGTGTCTGGCTAAGAGCCTGAAAAGCAGGGTCACGGTTGACCCTCAAGTCAGCTTGGCGTTTCTGAAGCCTTCCAGTCTCCTCTCTTAGCCTGCTGTTCTCTTCGGACAAGTGAGCAGCGTGCGACTGCTGCTGCTGCAATGCCTGTAAAAATTGCCTTTAATGTAAATCTTAGCTCTATCGCACATCACATGCAATGCGGTTTCTGTATCTGTGTCTGCAAATTTGTTGCATTACTACAGCTGTAACCTGTGCCAAAAATGCATGAGCCTTATAATAAAGTATGAAAAGCAAGGCACAGTATGTTACGCGCAAACTTTCTTTCATGATGCAACTTCACAGCAACGCAGGATATGCTGTGATGAATCTGTCATGGAGCAGCACGGCTTCATGGCAATACACTTCTTTTAGTGAAAGCTGCAATACAAGCAAAGTTGTTTCTGAAACTCTGGTTAACAGGTTAACACTTAATTGTATAGAGCTCTTTAATAATGATATTAACCATCTTTAACAAGCCAATGCACAAATCTCTCCACCACCACCCATTTTAACGAAAGCACCAAACAGGTTGGCTCTCCTGTATGGCATGGCTGTCCAGTGGCAGAGTTTGCTGCCAAGCATGAAATCAAAGAGAGTGGAGGATGATATCTGCTCATTATATCCACAGCATGCATGATATTTCAATCTTTTTGCTCAAGCCATAATCAAACACATATGTGCATATGATATAGAGCCATTTTCATGCAAGCACACTATGTACATATTGTGACTGAAGGGTAGCATTAGTGATCGGGGATTAAACTGCATGGAACAGACGGCGTCAGTTGAGCAACTGTGGCAGTTTAACTTTAATGTTGTTGCTGCAAGGCATTGCACTCCTGCAATGTCCTCACGACAGTGAAGAGTTGTTTACATCAACCAATATTTGCACTGCATTAACGTTGTGCATTGGTATTAGTAAACATTTCATGTATGGCATGCTTGGATTTTCAACATGCAACCAGTCTCATCTCCTGCCATGAAATGTTGTTAGCCCATACCTGCTGAAGCTGGCCAAGTTGCTTGATGAGTTCTTTAATATGTTGGTTTCCTTTTTCACGAAACTTCTCTACCTGCAAGAATTGATGTGGAAGTTGGGAGACATCAACCAAGGAACATGTTCGCACAGGGAGTAGCACTGAGATTTTTTTTCTTTTCCAGTTTTTTATGTTCATTGCAGGATTATCGATTTCGGCATGGCAACTATCAACTACCAAAAAATCCTTATGGCTTTTGGGTACCATGGAAAGTGAATTGGTAGAGCTGCAGTTTACACTGCAGGTGCACATCACCTCATTTGCTGTATGCTGAGCAGCTTCCTCCACCACAGCTTCAAGTGAAGTCCTCAACTCCACCACTTCATTTTCCAGCAGCTGACACCTAAGCTGCACTTCTTGTTTCTCAAGCAGTGCTCGTTCTGCGACGCTGACACTTTCCTGTGCATGCTCCAGTGCAGAGCGAAGTTGTTCTTGCAGTGCCTTGCTGCAAATTAATAAAATTAGAAGCAACTTTTTAAATCCCTCATTTGTTTAAACCCCACAGAAGCATCAAAGTTTATCTATGGCTTCACTGAAGAATCTCACAAAAGCCTCAATAACTGTATTCATGCACGAGGAGTGTCACACTTAACAACAGGAAAGTGAAAAAAAAAAAAAAAATGGGGCTAAGCAAGCACCTTCAATGCAGATGTTATTGTCTGTCTCTCACAACATTTCATATATGTGTTGGTGTAATGGCCAGGACAGCGCTACACTGCATAGGCAAGAATGTACCATATGAAGACTGCCTGAAACCTAAAACCACTGAGAGTGAAGAGGAGTGATGAGAGGCACCAAAAAAGGAATGATGACAAAAATATAGCCAATTGTATACTGTTGGCTTCAGTTGCTCTTTCTCTGCATATAACAGTATCCCACACTTCAACTGCTGCAACATATGGATCAAATGCTTACAAACGTTTATGCAAAAATGCCAGAGTAAGCGAGGTGCGATACATATTGCTCACTCTGGCATTCCAATGTGTCTCTGTGCATGCCTTGCCTTCTTTGGCTCTACATTCAGCCATAAATAAGTGGACTCTGAGTGCTTCTAAAGCTGGCTCTCACAACATTTCAGTTGCTCATTATTAACACTGCCCAATGTAAATGTCTACACCAACCTTCTATTCTGACAGGACTTCAGCTCCTGTGTTTGGTTGGCTCTTTCCATATCATTCTTATTCAAGTGAGCTTCAAGTGCTGCAAGCCTGAAATAATGGTGTCAACGTGATTACTACATTAATGAGAACAGAGTTCAAAAAACCACGCGAAGGAACACAAGTATGCAGTTAAATATCACCTTGAAATGGCATCAGTCCGCTCTTCTTCTGCCAAAATGAGTTTCTCCTGAGTTTGTTGCAGGCACTGCAAGACCTCGTCTAGTCTTTTCTCCTGAAGTTGAAAAGCATTGTTCATATATCTCTCACCAGTTCTCATATTTAACTTCCAACTCAAAGAAATTTATGCCCGCACATTCCGAACATTCCAAAAAACATGTTAACAAAAGATACTACAGATCAGTACATTTGTAGAATGTTGTTGCCGATGGCTTATGAAGAAGTCATGGATGTAGTACAACTGACAAAGGATGCTAGATAAATGAATGTTCACAGGAGACGGTGCACCACTTACCTTTTCTTGAAGCTGGTTTTCAATCACACACACTGGCTCACTGTAGCGTGCCAAACGCAACTTCACATTGTGAAGGTTTATCTGAGCCTCAAAGAGCTCACTTTTTGTCTTCTCGAGCTCACGAAATGTTTCCTCGTACCTATTTTCGTGGTCAGTCTTTACCTATAATATAAAACAAATGTCAATGCTAACTAATTCTGAGGACTTAATGAACGTACACGCCTTACCGCACTATAAAAGTGCTTGGCACACTTACTTTTTCTATAGATTGGTTAAAAGTGTCTCTATCAACAAAGTCCTTTTTTTCCTGAAAGGATAGAGTGAGGAATTAACCACCATCAATCACATTTCTACATCATTATATAGCTGCTTCGTACCTCCAGTTGATTTTCAAGGCGTTCAATCTCTTGCAGCGCGGTCTGCAGCATTTTGGATGTGACATTTTTCTCCTGCAAGAGAAGCCGTTATCAACATGAGACAGAAAGGAAAAGAATAAGCGAGATGACTTGCCTCTGTAACTGTGTCCAGATGAGACTGAAGATCTCTTAAGAGTTGATTGCTATGTGGTGGATCTGAAGCTAAATTTTGTTCTACTTGGCGCCTCAGATCTCGGTGGAGGCTGAAAAGATGGAGAGAAATTGAAGAATTAAAAGGAGCATGAGAGAGCTCAAGGAACAAGCAAAGCGCTAGAATTACCAGCGATTGTTAGCGACTAGTATGAGGGCTTCCTTCTTGAGTGATTTTATTTCATTCTGAAAGAGGAGCAAAATCTGGACAATCAGAGGAATGGTCCTTGAAAACGGCGTACATATATGGCACGCATACATACAAATGTATATCCACTTTTTACCTTAAAGTGCTGCGCCTCAACGAGTATGTAACGCAGCAAAGAGTCATATTCCTTCAGGAATGGTTCGAACGACCTGGAATGAACAGTGAGATATGGATGCACATGAAAAATACACAGGCTTCGCTAGCTAACAGCTCACCTAAGATACGCTTCTCTGTAACGTTGTCTATTCATATCGGCGACAGCGAGTACACGAAAACAAAAATGCGCTAAAACAATCTGTTACAGTGGCTGTACGACTCTGCAACATTACACAACGAACGCACGAAGATGTGTTCCGGCATTTTAAAAAATAATCATAACATTCAAACGAGCCGCTAAGGCAATCCACCATTTGTAAACAAATGGCAGCTAGCTGACCGTAGCGCCGATACGGCGGATGCACCAAATCACCCGATACACAAGAACTCAAATAATCAAGCTTTTAATGTTAACGGTGTTTTGCACGTCTCCACGTTTTACGAAGCAGTTGCATGGGTAGCAAGAAACTGCCGCGCTGTCCAGTTGGGGCGAACACGGAGGTTGCGGAGTGGTGGGCGTAGCGCAGTAGCCGCCTTGATCCGGACCACCGTGTGATCCGGACACGGACAGCATCTCCACGCACCGCATCTTGAGGTACGGGAAAGTTCCCGTGACGGGAAGGCGTGCCTCTACTACCTCGTAGTGGAGCCCTTTGTTGCCTTCGACACAACGCGAAACTGAACAATGGAAGAAGTGGACCAGATAATAATCCATGCACTGCGCCAGATCGGTTGGTAAGTGGTGGTGCTCTAACCGTGCATGACTTTGGCAAGGATGCACCGGAGATCGTTGTTGTGTGCTTCGGGCACCGGTCGTATTAAGTCTCATCGGGACCGTGCGCGTATCTGCTTGCAGCCGTAGTTTAACGACTAGTTTCTGTTTTTCCTCTCTTGCTTTTCAGCGAGTTCGATGAAGACGTTGTATCGCTCAAGCAGTTTACGACGGAAGTCACTGTGGAAGCTGTCGTACGCTGCCTTCGCTTGATATCGCCAGAAAAAGAGCTTCCCCTGCACATATCCACAAACATGGTCGAGCGCTATAACTTGGGAATGACGCTGGCGAACGCTTGCATCGTAAGTTGTTGCCGCAGTATTTGTTTTTTCGTGGCAGGTCGGCTGTACCAAAACCTCCTTGTTCCGGTGGACCTAAACTTATGTACTGTGCTCGACACATTTTCAGGAGCTCGGTTTCAAAGGAGACCTAGGCTATCAGACGTTCCTGTATTCGAATGAGGCTGAGATGAGGAGAATATTTATGTTCCTGTTCGAGAAATTGCCCAAGGAAAGTGAAAAGGTCGCGGACCAGCAACTCGGTAAGCTTTTTTGCAAAATGAGGCCATCGTTGGTCATATGTGTCTCGCCGAAATTAGGCGAATAGAGGTGATGTTCACCTAATGAACTGTTCTCACACTTTGATCAACTTGATTATTCGCACTCACCTTTAGGCTCGCATCTCCCTGCTCGTAACTATTCAGTGGCTTGAATAGTGAGGGCGGGTTTCCAGTTTATTTAGTCAGCCAGTGACCGCCATAGGAGACACACACATCATCAAAGTGATACTGTTGCCTTTAGTTACATATATTAGAATGCGGCCCCAGATCATTGAAAATTATGAAGTACAGGGAATATCGGCTAGAGCCAACATTTTGACAAGTGGACTTGGCATTGTTGGGCAGACAAGTCCACTTGTTGAAATGTTGGCCCTAGCATTATTCTGTCCAGGATCATTTTGAACTATCTGTTCCTCAGTTCAAGCTTCCACATTCTTCTGAGCCTCATCTAGTTTGAATTATGCAGAAGGCGTTACGAGCTCACACTTGGAAGTTTTGCAGAGTGCTAGAACAAGGAAGCTATGGTCAACATTCCGACAAAGGACTTGTCTTCATCAAACTGTTGACATGTTAACCTTCCTCTATACATTAGCTCCAGCTTGGACAATCTCGTTTGACAGCTGTTTATCATCTAAACACGATGTCCAGCTTGTCAGCCCCCGTCTTGTTAGTACCTATCAGCTGGGCCAAACCATGACTTCATCAGCTACATGTTAACGGGCACTGTGGCATTTAGTGCTGCAATAATTCATGTTAAAGTGTTGTCTCCTTACTTTCACTCGCACTTGTTCGTGAAACTTTCTTGAGCCAGCACATACTACTGTCTGTTCTCATATTGACATTAAATATGTGTGCGTGCTTTGCAAGCCTTTATTTTGGTCAAAGTGTAATGCTCCCATTACACAGTTTTGAAGTGAATACCAGTGCATTTATGCTTTGCTATGCACGCTGACTGATAAGATGTGGTTGCTGCCTGTGCTACAGGAGTAATAGTCTGGGTGCCCCTAGACCTGTTATGCAAAACAATCATCAAACACCTTCACCACTTACGCTTGAAGCCCAAACTGAACAGTGCAATGGTTTAACATTGCAAATCGTTCACTGCGGCAGTTGATCTTGATATGTTTGTTAGAACTTATGCTCTGGCAAAAGCACTTAATATACAGTCAGGAAGTACACACAAGCCACTTAACTACACTCTTGGTCTGCCAAACAACTCTGGTGGCGTAGTGGCTACATTGTTTTGCTGTCTAGCACAATTGGTCATGGGTTTGACTCCATGCCACGGCACTGCTCTGGATAAACCAGACATACAGACCAGCCCAGAGCTCTCACTGTGGTGTCTGATACCCAAAGTGCTGTTTTGTAGGTTTGTTTATTTATCGAAAAGCCTTTACAAGGCATTACAGAAGGGAGTGGGCTTGCATGTAACCATTACAGGAGCAAAACTCAACAGCAGCCTTGAATATAATTGCATCTGTCCACATGGCAACAGAGGTAGGCAAATGGTTTGATTCACTAGGTGTGCATGCAGTAGAGTTAATCTTGGTATTCATTTCCTTTCAGTAAATAGGAGTGCTTTGAATGATCACATTTTGAATTGCACATGATGATAGACCTCATGGAATAGAAGACAATTTTTGGTGTGGAGAAATGTGTGGTGTAGTCTGAATAAATTAAAGATATGCTACATTTCTCATTGAATTACAAAATATTTATGCCCAGGTGCCTCAATCAGTCCTGATGTGCTTGCTTATTCTTCCATGTTGTTGTGCACATATCTGTGCTGTGCTCAGTCTCCTTCATTCGTGTATTTAGCAGTCTTAGTTTATTGTATCTACATTAAACAACAATGAACACTTGATTGATATGACTGACATGCATTGAAAGCACAAAGGAAATGCAGGGACATAGTCTGTTTCTGTGGGAAGAGCCTGTTCTGAGTTCTTTGGTTGTAACTGGCTACATGCCAAGGAAGCTCATGGAACTTTTTATTGCACCAGATGTAGTATCCAGATATTTGTTTTCAGAGCTATAATGGTTAACTTACTTGTTCTGCCTCATATTTTCTGTAACTCAGGTGCAGCAGCCTTGATATCAAGGTCAGTATCAGAACAGATTGCCAGGCAGTTGAAAGCACCTTGGCTTCCAAGCTATTGCAAGAAGAGTGGGGTTCGCTGGAAAGGAGGCCATTGGTGGAAAGAGGTACGCCTCCTATATTTTGTGTGCTTATTTTGGCAGACACACTGGATGAAATTTACCCTGCTTTATGTTTCGGCATATACACCGTGGTATAATATGAGTCGTCAGGCACAGTTATATGTACTTTCTAGATGAAGTGGCTCATTCACTTGCCACATGTCGCTTTGGGATGTGAAGCCCCAAAGATCCTATCAACAAAAGAAAAATCGGAATCAATTGAGCATTAAACATGAGATAAATGCATCTGCATTATGTTGTAAGGTGGGGCACTGATAGGGTGGAGCAACTTAAGAGTATGAATGACCAACAGCCAATGGTGTTCGCACAATATACCTACAGCCCCGATGGCAAACTGTCTGTGTCATGGAAAATGTGCCAAGCATCTGAAGAAGGAACAGTTTTAAAGGTGTTCTATATGATCTGATCTTAGGTCTAGTGGTTAAAACATCAAGCCTTTATATTAGAGGCCTTATGGTTCAAGTTCAGCTATGGAAATAATTTTGTGTTTGGATTTATTTGCTTGCAATACCATCTGAACACCCAGCCAGTGTTATACTGTTATTATCTATGTGTATTTTGCGCATCTACTGTATATGTTCTCAGCCTACAGTAGGTTCACAGTAGGTGTGAGGCTGAACATCCCAAGGCAGCATGTGGCAAGTGAACAAACCACTTCATCCATATTTCATCCACCTTTAGTAATTAAGTATTTTTGACCTGTCCTGGTGGTACATTGGTTAAGGGGGGACACTGCGCTTTGGAAATATTTTTTTATTATTTGGAGTATTTAACTGAAATTTTCAGAGTTAATGCAGCTTTAGCTGCCCTTTTCAACAATGTAATCATTTTTGTTCTGTGGGGAATAGTTTTTACAATACATTGAAAATTAATTTATTTTATTGAGGCCTAATTAGCTAATTAACCACAGCCCTCACAATAAAAATCAGCCCAGAGAATCAAGTGACTATATTAACAGTGTGTCAAGAAGCATAAGTCATTGTTTTAGGCCATTTCCAAGCAAAGTTACAGACTGTTGAACATGACACAATGAATGTCCTCGTTGATACTTGAATCAAAAGCTTCATTTAGGAAAGTTCCGTAGCACAGTATTATAACAAAATTTACTTTACGACAAGCCACTTCTATTCATCTTCCAGTAAAAAAAAAGTCACAATGATAACCCTTGTAGAACAAAAGATATTGCTCCTCCAACACAGGGAGGTCATGAATATTTTCATTTAGAGAAATTGCGGAAAAACATTCATTTTTTTGCCCTATACCTATGGGCCTGATGTGTGGTGTAGGTTCTTTAAAGCAAGGTAATTATTAAAATTTGGCTATGAAAATTTGTGAGTAGGTGCAGAATGACTCTAGGAACACGAATATTTCATCAGCAAAAACTCGATTTTTTGTCCAATTTTTAGTCCTGAAGTGCCACGTCCCCCCTTAACTGACCCAAAGGGCGTGGGTTAAATCATGGCTGCTACGGTCACATTTTCGATGGAGGGGAAAATGCTAGAGGCCCATTTACTATGTGTTTCCAGTGTATGTTAAAAAACCCAAAGTGGTCAAATTTTCCGGAGCACTCCACTATGGCATGCCTCATAATCATATTGCTACATCATGGTTTTGACATGTATAACCCCAGCAATTATTATTATTATGGTCTAGTGGCTATGGTACTCAGCTGCTGATCCGAGGGTTGCGGGATCGAATCCCGGCTGCGGCGGCTGCATTTCGATAGAGGCGAAATGTTGAGGCCCGTGTGCTGTGCGATGTCAGTGCACGTTAAAGAGCCCCAGGTGGTCAAAATTTCCGGAGCCCTCCACCACGGCATCTCTCATAATCAGAGCTGGTTTTGGGACGTTAAACCCCACATAACATATTATTATTATGGTGATTCATCTTCCATTGCAACTGAAATTACTCCCTTGGTGCTCTTTGTTTATACCTGGCCCTTCCACACCATATATCATCATCTCACCAGTGTCATACTTTTTCCTGTCACCTTTTTTTTATCCAGCCTCCATTCAGCCGCACGCATGGCACCAGCTTCAGATTGACTCAGTGAACAATTTTTTCCAAGCTGATGGTGCTATTGCCTATGTCGTAATAGTCAGAGAGTCATTGTAGTAATTTTGATCAGAAATCTAAGTTGTTGCAGCCAGCACAAAGAATTTCATGACAGTGTGAGTGCAAGGCTGATGTAAAGCACATTCAACCTTGCAGGTTCTATTTTTCCTGTCACGTCTGTTTTCACAGGCAGCTAGTTTTCATGCGTCATAATCAATAATGCTAAATGAGTATAAAATAAATGCGACTACAGTATTGCTACAAACAGTATAGAACATCTGGTTTGTGTTTAAAAAAATTAGTGCTTGGTTCTTCTTAATTACGTTTCTTTTCTTTGAATATTACAGCTTTTAGTGAATCATTTGTTTTCCGTTTTTTCCATTTTTCATTTTAGGACTACAGTGATTCAAGCACACTAAGAACATGTAAACTTACCCTTCCTGGAGAGCGCCCAGGTAAGATAGGAGCATTATTAATACCATTGTATTCATTGTTCGACATTAGAGCAGTCCATGCTTAGGTCCTTGCATTTGGCCTTTGTATGGTTTGCTCTTTAGAGCCAGAACTTCAACGAGCTCGCCCATGAACAAGTGTGTTTATGTCTACCATGAGCACATTCACATCATGTCCAGTTGGAGAAACTTTAGTCATAACAGGAGAGTGAGGCAGTAGGCTAAGGAAAAAAAAAAAAAAAGACTGCCTAAAATGCAGCTGTCACCAATGCAGCATTGCATCTATCAAAGCAGTTACTGTATTGCCCAGGTGGTCTGACAGAGCCACTGTGGAAGCAAGCTTTGGATACACGAATGCTCGCTGCTTCAGTGTTTGAAGTCAACACAGCCTCAGCAGCTGCCTTGCAAGACCAAGAACTTGAACTGCATCAAGCTGGTATACTCTCAAAAGGCTCTCAGCAGGTAATTGCCGCTACTATGATGGATATCTACCACGGGGGTTAGCAAAGTTTCTTTGTGGGAAATGATGCAGCTATAACAGCTGAGTCACTCAGCGAAGTGGGAATTGTGTAAAGCTTAAAATTTTGCACTCATTGCAGTGTAGTTGTTAACTTGCTCAACTTTGTGAGCTTGTATCTTGAAATGTTTAAATTAACCACCAATGTGATCAAGTCCATCTCTACCTTGGCAAAGCAATTCTGTGGAGTACAGATTGATGATCATTGGTGATTGGGGAGATGACAGTTTTCCCTTTCATGAACCTTTCTCCACTTCAAGGGCGCCCGCAAAACTGCTTTGCCATATTAACTTTACGGACCTTGAGTTGCTGATAAACTCACCTTTACAATGTTCTGCTAGCCTCTTGGCCAGCTCCGATGATGGAGCAACTACCCTGGGGAGGCATTGGTCACAGTTTTGAATCCTGGGCTCGGATAAATTTTTCATCAGCCTAGGAAGCTTCCGTCTTGTGAAATCTACCTTGGTTTCCTTAGCAGATTTGTGTTACAAATGCATAGATGAGTTTTCTCCCTTCTCTCTTACTTTGTATGGCCTCTACCAAGTGTGTTGGTGCTGTGTTAATGCTCTTGGTTTTTTGTTTTTCCTTGAAGTGAATGCTTATATTGCTTTTGTATGCTAGTACTGTGCCTCTAAGGACAAAAGTCTATGGACCAGAAAAAGTAAAACAAACATGTATGGACCAAAAAAGTAAAACAAGACATTCTCTTTGCCTATGTCTGCATTGTTCAGTTGGAGGTCTACCGTATCTGTCACTCACTCATGAGAACCAAGAGCACTGTTAAAAGCCGGGATGGAAACTATGAGTGCAAGAATATTTAACTGCTCTTGCAACACCCATTGTCCGTGAACTGTTGCACGAGATAACAGATCACTAACAACAGATCAAGTAACTCAAACAGCTTGGGTCTCTCTTCTCACAGTGTGCATTGGACATTTTTGTATGTAAGACCATTGCAGTGAAACATTTTGATTGTTGCCTCTGTATGTTCCAACAGGAGCACAGGCAGCGAAAGAAAGAGCGCATCCAGAAAAGGGTGGCCGATGCATTCCAGCAGTCCCTCCTCTCATCGGAGCAGTCCCGGGTAGACGTATCAAAGCTTCTCGCGTCCCTTTCTTCCATGAGCAATAAACCCACAACCAGTAGGGAATCAAAGTTTACAAGAACAGAGAAACTGCAATTTACAAAGGTACGCTGGCCATGCTATTCAGCTAAGTCCTAAGGGTCTCTCTCTCTCACACACACACAGTGAGTACGTACATGTGTAGATACAGTAGAACCTCGTTATAACAAACTATTGGATATAACGAAACAATCGCAATTCCCCTTGAAATTCTCATAGATGACATGGATATTGGCTATAACAAACTATTGGTCATAATGAAGTAATTACAGCTCCCCCTTCGACTTTGTTATAACGCGGTTTTACTGTACTCATGAACACAAGTAATAATCTTGTGAAGCTCAATATTTTCAAAGCCTGCCTCGATATTTTCCAGTAGTACTAGAAAACAAAAAGTTTGTTGTTGTGGAACAGGAAAAAAAAAAAAGCAAGGTGCGTCTTGTTCCTGTTAAACCTGATTGCACCACAAGTCCTCAGAAGCTAAATAAGAAAAATTTAGGTGATACAAAATTTAATGACATATATCATGTATGTTCGGTGTCATGAAATTCATACATTTTCAGAATGGATTCAGACATTTAGGTTTTTCGTTGAGTTTTTTTCAGGTGTGCAGATTGTGTACTCCCTGCATCAGTGCTCTGTTGCAGGAACAGCACACATGATAACATCTATTTTTCATTGAGCTTACTTAAAGTGTAGTTCTTCAACCATGTACATAGTATCCCCATTGTACAGGGTATACCAGAAAAGTAACATCAGTGACTTTGATTGAAAAAAATGTATTGGCAGTTTAGTACAACACATCAAAAAGGTTTCAAGGTACAGTCCTCCTGCATTGATACATCATTTGCTGTGGGGTTTCCAGGCATTTAAGGCATCATGGTTGGTCTCCAGAATTTTTGTAGTGCCTTGGTGCAAGGCTCTTCGACAGTGTCAGCTGTCCCGAAATGATGTCCTTTTACGGAAGACTTCACCTTCTGGCAAACAGTTATCACGAAAGGACGTCTGTATCACAGAAAATGTTTCCACTACAGACTTTCCATGCTTTACACAAAACTTTATGGCAGTCTTCCTGGCTTTGTTCCAACAAGCAATACATTAGGGCTCGTATGTGAAGTCAAAACGAGTTTCACGGAAAAGCCTGTCTGTGCTCTCCACATGTTTGCAGACAAGCGAACTACTGTGCATGCAGAACTCAACGCCTCCCTCCATGAATTTTAACTCATCCTGGTGTGCTACAATGTAGAGCTGCTTCACAATATAATTAGTGATATAACTTTATCGTCAAAGCCTGTAAAACATTCTGACAAAGAAGAAATAAGTGAACATGCTACACTGCATACAGGCACCAAGAGCAGAGTTGTCTACCCTCCAGTGGTATTGCATATACTATTATTCAAACTTCTGGCACAGATCTATCCAGAGTTATTTAAAGGCGGTTGTGATATGTACACTAAAGGTCACTATGTTAATCAGTGCTTTTTTTGCTTTTGATGCACTGTATAGGTGTTCACAGTTGTGCACACGGCACATGAAAGGGATAAAGCACGCAATTACATCTTCACTTGCAGGACGAAGAGCTAAGGCAAGTGCCCGGTTCCCAGTTGGAACTTCAGAAGCAGAGTTCTGAGGAAGAGACTGAGGCCAAGATTACGCAAATGCAGAGCCAACTAGAAAGCATCTCCGAAGTTATTAGTCAGCTTGAAGGTCAAGAAAAAGAGGTGTCAGCAGCTTTGCAGCTGGTAGGTCAGGTGTCTTTCACATACAGTAGTTGTTGATACCACTTATAACAATATTGTTTTTAACAATATACATCAAATGTAACAAAAAGGAGCCACTGCACTGTGGACCTTTGTCTTCTGTGGTGAAACAAACTGCTTTTTACAGTGGTCCGGTGCCTTATTATCAGTTGTAGCAATAACATCTGGCATATGGGCACCTATGCTGATCTGAAAGAGAAAGCCCGAAATGTTGGGAAAGAAAAGGAAAGCTAGACAAGTTGCTGCACGAGTACCACGTGCACCACCATGCATTTATGAAAACAGCAGTGCTTCAGCCTTCTCTGCACCCCCAGCTTCACTGTCTGTCATCTTCCTTTCAGCTTTTTGAATTTGAATGAACTTTGCCATTGATTTTCTATGTTAAAGATGCTTTTGCACCACACAAGCCGAACAAATTGTGCAAGGGTGACTGCTGGGGAGAGATTAGGGGAAAGGAGAGGTGCTGGAGAGCATAAGGTAGTAGGGGGAATATGACACACAATCTGTGGTGGATGCAAAGGCTGGGCGAGCCAGGGTAGGAGTGGATTTTAATAAGATCACCACCACTTGTCACACACAGTAGGATTGTACTTGATGGTCGCTGTAGGCAGCAGGCTGAAATGTCACCTCTGTCAAGCATGAGGCAGTCCTCTTATATCGAGTTAAATGAGCTAACACGATCTATGAAGTCGGCAGGAGGAGGCAAGGGGCACCAGCCCCATTGCCTTATAGTAACAGCAGTTTTGTCAGCTGCCTTCAACTGTGCTGCAACAATATTTTCATTTTAAGTGGTTGATTGCCAGTGATAGAATTATATACTGAGCACATGCTATATCATTTGACTATAGTCAGTTGCAATGTAAAAACAAATACAAGCTGTTCTCACAGCTGTTGCTGCACACCGTGGGAGAATTTCCATAGATGATCCATCCAGTTGTTTTTGCTTATTTTCATGATATCATATATCTACTGTTTTCCAGATAAGTGGTGAGATAGAGAAAAAGAAGTCACAAAGGTTGGAGCTTGAGAGCCAGAACGAGCTTGAGCACAAGGCACTAGCCCTGCTTCCAAATGCCGACGAGAACATCTTGAAGCTGCAGGCAAAAATAGATGCTGCTGCCCAGAAACTGGTCAGCTTATCAATGCAGTGGGAAAAGCACAGGGCTCCTCTGATTGAAGAGTACCGCCAACTCAAGGAACAGTGCTCCAAGCGGCTTGTGAGTATCTGTCTCAGGTAACCGAGATGTTGGAATGACTTGTACATTGCCATTCATATTATAAGCTGCTTTTGTTGGGAAAAAGAAACTATGGGAAACGAACTCAAAGGGGGGAAAAGATGGCATACACATTATGCTTTTATATTTCTTGGATAAAATAAGCTTTTCTGTGCGTTCAAAACACTGAATTTTTTCATGCCTGTAAATCTATTTGACAAGTTTGAGTGAACTTAACCTGATCTGCTGTCTGTAGTACATGGGGTGTTAAATTGAATACAGTACAGTATCTTCATGTCTTTATTGGAATGCTTGATTTGGGTGTTATATTAGGAACTGCTACAAGGTGGTGTTCCAGGATGTAGACGATTGTCTTCAGTTGCCAAAACGCTTAAGTTTAGCTGGGTCTTCACATCTTTTGTACTACAGTTGAAGTGCCCAATATTGGGCTAGATGTCAAAATCGCATAAGATTAAACTAGGGGTCTGCGAATAGTCAATTTTAGAACCAATTGAATGCGAATTGAATAGTCATTAACCAAAATGAATATGAATCGAATAATATTTGAATATCTTCCTAATAGGCAAAAATTGTCAGAAGCAGCCCGAGAATTCCACATTTTATTAGGGAAGAAGCATTCATAAACATTGACAAAGGAACATTACTGATTAGATTTAACTGACAAGAAATATTTTATATAAACTGAGGTAGGCTTGCACGCAGCAGTGCCTATAAAGCCTTTGACATGTTAAGTAACCATAGGTGGCGCTTGACTGTACAGTAGTTCACCGCTTTCCTACAGGCTTATTTACAGGCTTATCACAGGCTTATTTTCCATGATTCTCTCCTCCATAATTTTCATGAATAGGCTTGAAGATTGTCACATGACATCCTCTTCTAGCATTCTTTTTCCTTCCTCCATGCATGGCAGCATGTCAGATAAGGCTCTGATGTATTGGCAAGAGGTCAGCCAATGAAACTACTGATGACAGTCGACTGATGACACTTTCAATTCTGTGACATGGGAATTTTAGGCAAAAAGGTCTAGATCTGGGGATCAGTATAGCCCCTCTAGACTCGGAAAATGTTCCGCTACTTGCCTTGTGGTGGTTCAGTGATTAAAAGAAATAACCTCTCACGATTCCAACATTTCCTTCTTCTAAAGTTTTCGCAGTGCTGAATATTCAGCTATTAAAAAAATATTCAGTATTTAGAATATGTAATATGTATTTAGAATATGAATATGTATTTAGAATATGTGAATATGTTCAAGTACCAAATTGAATAGAAAGTTATTTGATTCATTCAAACTTTTTGGATATTTTCAAGTTTTCAGATTAAACCTTTGTACCTGTATCATTACACCAGATTGTGGAATTGCATGCTCAGAAAACAACAAAAAAGGAGAGTTGAAGGTGTCGTTTGCTTTATGACTGTTTGCTTGTAGTAAGGGTAAGACCGAAGGAGCTCTGCCCAGTAAATGCGTAATAAATCATGGAACATGCCAGGAATAATTGCTAGAGAGAGAAATTGCTTGTTAATTTTGTTAACCTCACTGAAACTGTACAAAACTGCTGACACAAGGTAACCATTAAAGGAAAAGTTTTATATACCTGAGCGGCTGAATAAGAAGTATTATTCCTGCTGTAATCATTTCATGTCTGCCTTTCCAGAACGAGACTCAACAGAAATTGGAAGAAATCAAAGCCATGAAAGACAAGATGCGGGAAATCTCTGAGCAGGCACGCACCAAGGAGGAGATGCACAAGCAGCTGGTATGTGCTTGTTGCGAAGCAGCTTGAGCATGTTTCTGCTGAAAGGCATGGAAAAGAATGTCAAAACTCCCTTTTACAGGTTGCAGAGTATGAAAAACTGCCCAAGGACGTCAACCGTTCTTCCTACACCAAGCGCATTACTGAAATTGTCGGGAACATAAAGAAGCAAAAAGAGGAAATTGCAAAGGTGAGAACTAGTGTATCTGACTCTCAGCTACATACTGGTAAATACTTCGAAGCCATTATGACAAGCTAAATTCATGAAACTTGCAGCAATGGCTCCAGTGTTCAACTGCCCAGAAGAAAGTTGAAGTTGGCTGTACAAACTATTTCGTGTGCACATAGACTTGCCAGAATTCACCACTTTTCAGAGACTGAACATTAATTAAAATAAAGGTGGTATTACTGTGCACACACAAATATTTAAGCTCTCTTTGTAATGACCAACGGGAATTTGCAATGAGAAAATAGTTGAAAATGAAGAAAGAGAATGTTTTGACAAGTGGAGTTGTCTTTGTTCGGGCAAAAACGCTTTAGTCCACTTCCCGCCACCATGAGCACAGTGGTGTTCTGTGTGTTCCTTCTGTTTATCCTCGTCTCTTGCACAGTTCTAAACGTCCTTAATAGGGGTGTGTAAATATTTAAAACTTTTAAATATCTAATTCGATTCGCTTTTCAGATTGAATAGCCATCATTCGTAAACCTGAATAGTTTACGAACATCTCAAGATGTTAACTGCAACAAAACAAGCTGAAAATTGGTACAAAAGTACGAGAAGTTTCATTTCCACTGGCAAATTACAAGCAGTAAACGAGAGTTTATGCAGTACTGCAAGGAGCTGTGCTCTGAGAAAGTGACTTTACCGGCTGTCGCATTATCATTCGACCTTTCTTGAGAGTTCTGTAGGGCCTGCTCATTTTCCCTAGATGCCGTAATTGCACATTAATTGCAGGACTATAGGCAAAATACAAGACTTTGTGTTCGATTCTGGGAACTACGGGTTCAAAACTGGAAACTATTTCATTTCATTGAATGGGTTTGAACCCATATTTCTTTGGTTTTTGAGGTAAAATCTTTTCTTTTGGGTCATTATCATTTTTACTGAGTACCCACTACAATAAACAATTTTCTGTTCTTCATAATTTGGAGGTTTCTTAACCCATCTTTTGTTTTGCCATGCCTGTTAACATAACTAAATATCATGACCATGCACCAACTGCTGTGTATATTCATAATGTAAGTAGCTGTCGAGTGATGTAGAATGTTGCAACTCTTCAATATTCATGAATTATTCAAAAAATATTAGATACTTGATTCATTCAATTCATTATCAAAAATCACTATTCGCACACCCCTAGTCTTTAATGTTATGAACCAACAGGCTTGTCAAAACATCCTACTAAAGTATATTTGAAATAGACACTGTGGTTAACCTGAGCCAAACATATGTAACCTCATTAGGAAGCAGAGATGTAACCAGTAATTGAGGAAGACTTTAACGGGACCCTGAAAGAGTTTGGAGATTTAGGACTAATCCATTTCACTGATAGCTCAAGTCTCGATCATAAGCATAGCAGTATCAGCGCTGTGCGTTAAGCATTTAATTTACTACATTTTAAATATGCACCTCGTGAAAGATAAATGCAACTTGGCTTAAAGTGTTCGTTTCAACCGCCACTGTTGACGGGACATGCACTGGGCATGCAACAGTTGGCTTTCGTCTTGAGCAGCGAAGTGCCAGTCATGAGCACTGAAGGGCCTGCCAAGAGTATTGTCGGGGCATCTGGCAGTGCACACTTGCATCACCAGCGCACTACCAAGGATAGCACTGCCGAGGCCGGTGACCTCAGCAAAGATATCGCTGTGCCATGTCGATACTGAGGCCTCGGCATAACGGCTGAGATGGGAGGCACCGTCATTGCTAGTGTGTACCTCGCAGCTAACGAAGTTGAGGAACAGAAGCGGTGAGGAGGAAGGCGAGAGAAATAAGCCCATAATCAAAAGAAGAGGCATGCAGGACACGGACACAAGGAGAGCAGTGAACACCACGAACGCCGACTAACAACTGTTAGTCGGCCGACTAACAACTGTTAGTGAACACCACGAACGCCGACTAACAACTGTTAGTTGTTAGTCGGCAACAACTGTTAGTCGGCGTTCGTGGTGTTCACTGCTCTCCTTGTGTCCGTGTCCTGCACGCCTCTTCTTTTGATTATGGACTGTTACCAACTCGCTCAACTTTCTGTCCTTTTGAGAAATAAGCCCATAGCTACTTTGGTGCAAGGTGCTTCGTTTAATTTATGGTGTGAATGATTTCACAATGATGCTGGCTATTCAATGACCCAATGTTAAAAAAAACATTTCAGGGACCCTTTAATGAACCATTGGGATTAACCCAGTGATAAACACCAAGGCCACATATTTCAGCTTCACTGGTTTACCATGCGTATGGGGTGTATGAGCGGTGAATGTCTGCCCCTGCTCCTCTGCTGTACTGAAAAAGTAGGAGGTGTGAGAAGCCGAAACCAGATTGAACTTGTGCTGGAGTGCACTTGAGAAACATGAACAGAGAAAGGTACACTAATGGCGCATTTTGCTGGTTGTTTTTGTGCACTCCATGGGCGACCGCCAATGCTCAGGTGGCGCAGCGATCGGCACAGAAGGCAGCGCCAGCGTGTCAGTCCCGTGAAACATCAAGTAGGCGGCATCTACGGAGGCACGCGTTGACAGTGCTCGTGAGAACGATGGCGGTTGTGCTTTACTGCAGTTTTCAAGTGATAGAAGACATCGACGGCCTATTTCCAAACACCCAATCATGTTTATGGTGTGAGAGAAGTGGATGGCGGCGAAATCTCGGCGAAATGCTTGCTGCAGCAAAGCAAGCATGCGTACGACAGCAGCGATGGGTTCATACGCTTCCATGAAATTGTCGCTTAATTCTGCACTTTTACGGATGCTGCCGGCTACGTTTTTTTGGTTAAGACATCATTAGTTCGACAGAAATTCACAAGAGTGACACTTATACCCCTGTTACATGGGGCGCATGCAGACGAAACGGCCGTTAGGCCACTAATCGCGGCTGGCTGCCAGCCAAGCTTGCCAAGCTCGGCTGAGCGTAAGCCGACGTTCAGAAACGGGCAAAACAGCGGTGGTACCGCTTCCGAATGCAGTGCTGGCGATTCCTAGGTATCATCCGAAAAGCGGCCTTTTCAGTCAATGCGGCATGAGAAACTGTAATATGACCTCGGTACGCTCATGTAGTCAAAACATGTGCTTTTGCACCGAGGCGCGGTAAGTTCCCCACGTTCGGTCAGCTCGGGCCGACACTGAAACGTTTGCTGTACCCTAGGGCACGACAGAATTTCAAATATCGTCTTTGATTTGTTTATATGATGCAAAAAGATTCATATACTAGCAAAGTTAGTTATAAAGTTGGTCATTTCTGTAAAGAAGCTTCCGCACCGTTCGACAGTGCGGACGCCGCGATGCAAGAGGTAAACAGCGGCACCGGCTGTTTCACTCACGGAACCGGCTAGCTTACTTTCGAACCTTCCTTTCACATCGAGGTGCTAAGAAAAGCAATCGCATGTGTTAAGGCATGGCATATGAGTACTGAAGCTAATCGTGCTGGCAAAAGCAAGCGCTATGTGACGAGATCGCCCTTGATTGAGAACGGCGGCGGCACCGTCATACACCTTGACAGGCCTGGCTCTCGGAGCAGTCAGCCCTGACCAGTCAGTTGTGACGCCGTATTAATTATTGTGATGTGTTTGTTGCTCGCGAACGCGTAGTTTTATCGACTGTGTTCTTATAGAACGATGCAGTCGATTCTTTCGTACATACACTAACGAAGTCTTGAGAGTGTGCATGCCGATGTGCTGTATGTGGGCGGAGCCTCTATCAACCGCGAACCCGTGCAAGTCTGGCGGACTACAATTGCTTATTAACCATAGATAAAACTGTTAACTGCTGTTGTGCTAACCGTGTTTAACGTTGCCTGTGTAACTAGGGTACAAATACCCAGTTACACGTGCAGCGACGAGCTTCCGCGTCGGACAGTGACGATCAACTTCAGCCGCCGCCCGGGTTTTCTCCCATGGCTGTGAAGGGAAGCAGTACATTTTGATGCAGCAGTATCTGCGATTGTTCTTTCTAGCACTCTTCACGGGAGGGCCGTCAAGTGTCCTAGGTGAATTTATTTTTTTAAAAATTGACAAGCAGGCGTGCGGGAGTGCAGTCCAGTCAAAGGAGAACTGTTGATGCGGGGGCCGACGGTCTACTCGGGGGTTCCCACCGGCGCCGCTTGGTGGCGCGACCTGTACAGCCAAACAGCATCGGAGGGTGCCCATAATGCTCTGACAATGTGCATCACATTTGGCTCATTGAAACCAAACACTCTGACAACATTTGGCTGATACTTTCAGAGCACTGCATTTCGAGGTACTCACCTCAGACATTAGTGTGTGGTGAAGATTTGGCTGAGCCACTGGCACGGGGCTCCTGCGGCTTGTTGGCATGACATTGGCCCCAACGGCATGTGCACTTGTTCTCTGTTCCTGTGTGCCTTGTTTCTTTGAAACAGTAGGGGTGCTGATGCATTTCCTTTTCCCCACATTTGGCTTGGCTGAACATGCTCTCCCTGTCTTGAAATCAAAACCATGCTCAGCTGCGGTCAGAGTTGGGGCACAGTAGCAACGAGCTGAATGTACCACAAGATGCAGACGTGAAATAGTGTTCCTACATGCGTCCTGGTGTCTCTCCTTGTGCATAAAGTTCACTGCAGCACAGTATGAATTACAATTTAACCCAAGCAGAAACACTAGGGTTCCAATACTGCCTTCTGAACACTCTTAGCAATGAAATCAGTCAGTCAAATTCAGTGTCTAATTAAAAACCATGTTAGCATGAAAACACAAGACATGCATGTTGTCCCCTTGTCATGCTTTATCGTGGTGCAATAGCTACCCGTCCAATATTACTGTTACACATTTCAGGCACAACCTGATATCGTCTATGAAATAACTAGATTTGTGTGAACTTGCAGAATTGCAACACAATAACCTGCAATGGCATTTCTAGGTCACAGTGAATAGAAATTCTGGTGTTGTTAAATGCTTTCTCTCTCTCTTTAAGGTATTACTGGATACGAGGAGCCTGCAGAAGGAGATTAACCAACTCACTGGGAAACTGGATAGAACATTTACGGTCACAGATGAGTTGATATTTAAGGTTAGTGCCATCACCGATCCTGTCGTAAATATTTTTTGCATGGTCGGGCTTGTCTGCATTTCTGAGGTTACACACGTACATTCTTTTACAGGATGCTAAGAAGGACGAGGCTGTGCGGAGGGCCTACAAGTACCTTGCCTCAGTGCATGAGGTGTGTGATTTGCTTAGTTTCCTACTCTTATTATTCTGCTTTTTTAAGCCATTAGGCAGTATCGACACAAATCCTATCGCAGACAAGCTTTAAGACAAGTTTTGACAATGTTATGCCATCATAAAACAATGAAAGAGGCTAAAAGTAACTGTACTTTGCTTTCCCAAAGCTAGGTAGACTAATGCGATGCTAAAAGAGCGTGTGCATTCTTATTTTCTTAGAAGCAGTTAATATAGATTCAGTATAGTAAGATGTGATGGCATGATTGTGAAGTTGGGATGTTTAGGCAGCAGTACAGAGTACCATATTGGCAGTGACCTTCACACGTGTGAAGAATTATATATGTATCTATATAAAGCTACTAAACAAAAAAATGTAGCATGTTAAAAGTTAGTGAAAAGACAAAGAAGACATCATAGACTACCTAGGCAACAATCTGCACGTTGGAGCAGTGGAAAAGCTTTTGTAAATGCTGCAAAACCTTAGGAAAATTATATCCATAAGCAGCTCAGAAGGCAACGAAGCTGCAGAGTCCACCAGTCCTAATGTAGATACATTGTGCTGGTTTTGCAAAATAATTTCAGGCTTTGGAATTGACATTATTTCTGTACATGGGACATCCACGTGTGTGAAAGATACACGATTGCATACTTTACTAAAGGGCCAATGCAACTCGAAAATAGATTTTCTGAAGTATATAACCTAGAGTCGTGAAAATCTGGTTGTTTGCATTGTTCTTTATGATGATTTCAAATATCTAATTAGTTTTGTAGTGACTCGCATAGTTTTTTTCTTCTGACTCATGACAGTGTGAATGTAGGCCTTTTCACCTCCACTTTTTCTGTCCCTAAACTTGCCTATTTCTGAGTTCATGGCTCTTATTCCTCCATATCAACTGTATAATGTAAAAAACTTGCTAGGAATTGCATATAAAAGATGTTATTTCTGGTAAAAAATTAAAAACTGCAAAATCTTTAATTTCAGACCCCAGTAATCGGTTAATTGAAATTTGCAATAAATATATGGGCTATATCAAAGCTTGAATGAGATCGTTGCACTCTTCACATGTTAAAAAAAGAAGCATGAAAAAAATTTCATCTTGGTCTGAGCATTAGAAGTATTGAAAACATGGCATCCACGTTGAAGAACTTGCCGAAATTCGCATCTTGAGAAAATTACATTTTAAAGGGAAAATTGGAAATTTGTGACTGTGAAAACTACACGTCTTAAAATTGTTTTTCTTATTAGGTGTTTAGGAAAGATGGTAATATTGAGAGCGAGACTTTTGCCAACTCGTGCAAATTGCAAGGCCAGGCAGCCACATTTTGTTGACCAAGGGGCTTTAGACAATGCAAAGTTTCTAGTTTTTAACAACCTCCTTGTGCTCTTTAAATGTTATTTTAAGCAACTTCTAGCTTAAGTTCAACAGTAATATTTACTTTCACGAAAGTAGAAAAAGTTGGTTTCTTAAAACAAGAAAGAAAAACAACAAATATGTAGCTTTTGAAAAAATTCATATTTTTCGAGAAGCATGTCCCCTTACTATGCGGTTAGTTTAGATATGAACCCTAATGCACATGGCTTTTGTGCTATTCAATGTCCTTTTTTTCTTTACAGAACTCAAACCAGCTTTTGCAAGCAGTGGAGGAAACAGGGTCCATCACACGAGAAATGCGGGACCTGGAGGATCAAATAGAGCAGGAGAGTCAGAAGAAAGTCACAGCTAACTTGGAGAGGATTACGGCAGACTACAAGCAGATGAAGCAAGAAAATGCATCACTATTAGCCCAGCTTAAAGGTCAATAACTGTTGCAGAAGTATAAAATATGTGCAGACATTATTTTTGTAGATAATTTATATATTTCAGAAAAATAAAGAGTACTATAATACATGAAAGACTTTTATCAAGGAACCTTGTACAGTATTTCACCATCTTCACCGTAGTAGCACTTTCCAACCCTATAAACTGCTGAGCCTCGTTTCTTCGAGTGAGACGGTATTGTGATATGCCTTCTGAGCACTTCATCACTGTCTGCTGCATACTTGTAACCCTTCGCAATCTCACTTCTGAGTTGCTCTGACAATGTTTCATCTCTTTTATACTTCGCAGCTTCAAGAATGTCAAAGTTTTCATCATGTCCAGTAGTGCCCTCTAGTGTCACAGTGCCATCTGTGTCCCGCGGCATTGCTGATACTGTGTCTGAAGCATATTCAGTCCGTACATGTGTCGCAGCCTTGAAATTCATGCCTTCCGTCTTGTAGGGCTGGGAATCTTTAGTCGCTGCAGCCTTGTATTCATCTATGCGAACATGCCTGCCGTGGCTGCCCCTTGTCTTGAGTGATGTTGCAGCTGCAATATCTTCTGTGTAAAGGTCATCGTACTTTTGCTTATGGTGTACCTTTTCATACTTATTGCCAGGCACGCCCTTCTCAGGGTTCTTCAGTTTTAAGTAGGTAGCAATTAGCTTGCTGTATTCACCAGGTTCTGGAAAGAAGCGTGACAACTCTAGTGTCTGTATGTCATTTTCTTGCTGTGGCATGGGAAGCGTTTTGTTCCCATATGCCTGGTCTTCCCGAAGCTTTCCCTCCATGTACAGCTTCTTGGTGGTCGGCGAAATTTTTTCATCTCCCTTGCCCGTTTTCAATGCTTTCCACTTGAGCTGTACGTGTCTGTCATGTTCTGCTATCCTTTCAGCTGTCGCCGTTCTAAACTGTGATTTCAGCAGCTTCTGCAAGTAAATTCAAAATCATCTGTGCTCAGTAGCATGTCAAAGCACCAGAGTTGGAAAAGGAAATGTTATCAATACAGCAACAAATGGCAAACCTTTTTACAAAGAAGTCTGTCGGTCAAATGTAATAAGCACGCATACGCGTTGCAGTTCTACGCACTGCTAGAAGGGCAGCCAGGTTCCGTCATAGTTTTGGGGAAAAACAGGTCTTGCATGGCTAACCAGACATGTTTGTGTCTGTTCTAGATATAACTGTTCTAATATTATTTTATCACTGCAGTTCACGCAGACTTTTCAGTTCCCCATCGATAATAAATCCATTAGGCAAGAAAACAACCCTGTGATATTCCATGTGAAGTGGCTCGCATGCTTTGCACGGCTGCCACAATGCAGGGTGCCAGGGGTTTCTCCAGAATTTCGATTTTGGGAAAGCGTGGTGGAAAAGGAAAATGGTGGGGTGGGCTTGTATCGATACCTGCAGGGTGCAAAGAGAAATGCAGTAACAAAATCTCATAAGAAAGAAAACTTGACTGGCTATCTGGAAAGCGCCCGATCAGGCTATGCATATTTGGAAAGTAAGCACGCAATAATATATCATTCTCGTGCTTCCCATGAAGTATTAAGCCAATGAAAACAGCTAAGAGCGACCAAACCCTAAGAACATCTGGTGCACCGCTTACTCGATTGGCGTACTGATTGGCGCTTTATCTTAGTCTCTTTCAAGGCATGCGCTCTCCCTCGGTTGAAATAGTTAGACTTCAGTGCAGGTAAGTAAAAAGGATAATCAAAAAAGTACTGTCGCACTTACTTTAGCTCCCTGGACGCTCACTGGGAAACACTCGGCAATTCTTTCAGCCGTCCACTCCGACGGGTCAAGGTTGTGCAGGTAATGGATTTGTTGCTTTGCAGCCCATGATAGTAGATTTGTTTCCGGCGGATATAATTCCTTGAAGTATTTCCGTCGTACGATCGCTCTTCGCATGCTGCGTCGCTCCAATCCGAGTTCCCTTGAAAAACAGAAGAAAACATCGTTGGTACGCACTGACCTATGCCTCTCCGTAGCTGTGGAAGTGCGCCATAACAAGGACTTGCACTTACTCCATATGACGGTCATAGTAATGTTCTACCTGCTCCAGGACCTCTTCAGGATCTTCATCTGCATCATCGAAGTCATAAGTGCCCAACGCGTCGCTTTCCAATCGGACACTTCGGTCCGGCTCCTCCGACTCCACTGCGAGCGGCTTAACTTTCTTGAAAGGGTTTCTAGTTTTCACGTGTCTATGCCGCACGGTTTGGCACATAAAGTTCGCTAGGCCACCTCGAACAGCACGAGAGCATATACGTATCATTATGAACAACTAATAACCGGAGTTCAGCGGCTAGTTTTACCTTTTCAACTGAACGACGAAAGCAACGTGCAGAGCTGCGCGTATTCGCAAGCTCTGACGAAGACGATGATGCTGATAAACACTGCGACCAAAAGATGCAGTTTCGGTTTCGGTACCGCGCCACTTGCGCGCAAAGGGCGTCAGTTTGTTGTAGCAAATTAATCAGATGGCAACTCTTCAGCGTGATAAAAAGGACCTTTTGGCCGGTGGTGGATTTATGTAGTTGAGCTATACGTTGAAACACATTGGCCTTTCTTTTTTTTTTTTTTTCGCTCTTTTGAATATATTAGAGCAGATGTAGCTTCTCTGCACAAATAACTGCCATTCTTCAATTAGGTATCAGCATACTGGTCTGATTTAAAAGTCATTTAGTCTAATTTTATAAACTGCTGTTCAGTTTTCCTCTCCTACACATTTTACAGGGCGTACCTCCATGAAAAAGGCACTTTTGTAGAATGTACGCAAATATCTGCTTTTCCGTATTTACAAGATATTTGGACGCATTTTCTGAAACATCCTGTATTACTGCCGTATTATACTCGCTGTGTCACGTGATCTTCAGCTTAAACGTCACGGCATCGTGAATGAGGGAAGCACGGCCAGGTAACTGTGAAACTATAGGATTTTTTTTTTTTTTTCGCCGGCCCTGATCGCAGTTTATGAGGCGCGGCGCCAGAACATTACAGAAAGGAGGGAGGGGGGGCAGACAGGGGACAGGCGGGAAACTGCTGATTCGATTTTATGCATTTATTAAACGCGAACTATTGCATGTAGGTCGGCTTGGCCGGGCTATTCACGGTTCTCTACAAGTGATCAAAGAACGTTGACCCGATGGCGCGCCCTTGAAATCGGTTTCCAAGTAAATAAGAACATCACCTGCCAAAGATCGAACCCGCAATGTTGCTATATAATCAAACTGTTTGGGAAGTGTGGAATGGGGTACATCCCGATAATTTTTTTACTTGGTATGCGTAAACGCACATACATAATCGTAGGGGTCAGACCCCTTCCCCAAAATAAAGTCCTTACGGCCCTGATTGCTAGCAGCAATGGCGTAAATCCAGAATAAACACAAAAGGGGACACGTATATGTATCCATGGCGGCCATTTTGTTTTTTCTGTTACAATGAATTATACAAAAATTAAAACCACGGTCCGAAGTCAAATTTAAAGGGGCCTTGCTACTCTTCCCCAAGTAATCCTGAAGCGTAACTCGTTTTGCCACAGTTTTCTCAAAGATGGGCACCCTGCCGCACATCTTGGCAGAGTGCACAGAGCTCAAGACCCTCCTCCTTCCCTTACCCCCAGCACCCCCAATCCCCAACCCCTTGAGCGATGGGAGACCTTGTTATCCAGCCCCGCCCTACCGATTCAGCTCGCACTGACGGACAGGGGCCAGGAGTTGCTGCAAACATATAGGTCCCGTAACTAGGGAACCGCCCACGCGTCTGGTGCCTGCGTGCACCACCGATTTATTTTGGGCTCAATAAATGTTGATTCATCATCATCCAGTGACATAGGTTAAGGAGACGCTGAAGCGGTTTTATATTCTCGAAGTTATTGGAAATTTGGAATCGGTGACCTCGTGTAATATAACATGCGTATGATATGTTATTCTTTTTTCGCGATATTTAATTAAACAGCATCGATAAGAGCGCGTAAGTTTAAGGCGCGCGTGGAGTGTAAGGATCGAGGATGGCGGAGAGTGGAACCAACGCCTCGGTGGAACATATAGTATAGAAGTGACGTCATCCAGAGGGCAAACAAGATAGCTTATATTGTTTTGCGGCTTTCGTTTGCGCACGGCGCAGCGTCAGTTGTTGTTGTGGGTTTAACGTCCCAAAACCAGCTCTGATTATGAGAGACGCCGTAGTGGAGGGCTCCGGAAATTTTGACCACCTGGGGTTCTTTAACGTGCACTGACATCGCACAGCACACGGGCCTCAACATTTCGCCTCCATCGAAATGCAGCCGCCGCAGCCGGGATTCGATCCCGCGACCCTCGGATCAGCAGCCGAGTACCACAGCCACTAGACCACCGTGGCGGGGCGCGCAGCGTCAGTAGAGGAGCTTGAGCGGGTTTCTTGGCGCCGCATACTTTAAGATTTTTGCGATAGCAAGTTCTACAAATGCAGCGTCCAGTACCAAACCATTCGCGAGACAGGGAATGCAGCAGGAAAATACAGCAACACCAGCTGTGCGTGTGTGTGGTTCTATCTCTCTCTCTCTCTTTTTTTTTTTTTCTTTTGCACAAATGCGACTCGCTCTCTTCTAAAGATTGATCGTAACATTTAGGAAGTCGAAAACTGTAGTCAATGACGCACGACGTAAAACGTTAAGCGTTAATCATGCTCTACGTACTGAAGAGTTTGCGCTGGATTGAAAACAGCGTTGGTTGCACCGTACACCTATATATAGCTACGCCTACCGTCCGTGTCATATTCGTGGCTGTCAGCGAAGCCTTCATGACGGCACGGTTATATTCACACGTTCTTGCCACTTGTGAAGGGATGCTCTTATTGAGTTATGTACGGGCAAAACGAATTGTGTGTGGGCAAATGCCGCGTGCTTCATGCTGGTATACACATGGCTGTGCACGTCGAAACGATGTGAATGCCAACCTCTATCGCTATCCGCGTATCACAGTCCTGCTAGTCGACAGGGATGGTATCCTGTCGCTGCCTGCGGGCAACACCGTACGTGGTTGCACAGAGAACTCATCGTAACTTCCACAGTTGTAGCCATAATAACAGCGACATGCTAATATGCAACGAGAAAAAGGATAGAAAGCGCGCGCCTTTTCGAAGCTGTTTTTCGAGTTAACTGTACGAAAAATGATAAAACTGCTATATAACCTAATTTTGTCATAGGGTGCTTCAGCATTCCTTTACCCAGCTTATTATTCCTCACGAATCGCGCCCCGCCACGGTGGTCTAATGGCTATGGTACTCGGTTGCTGATCCGAGGGTCGCGTGATCGAATCCCGGCTGCGGCGGATTCATTAATCGATGGAGGCGAAATGTTGAGGCCCGTGTGATGTGCGATGCCAGTGCACGTTAAAGAACCCTAGGTGGTCAAAATTTCCGGAGCCCTCCACTACGGCTTCTCTCATCAATCAGAGCTGGTTTTGGGACGTTAAACCCCACATAACATGCCTCACGAATCGCCTGCCTCGAAAATGTTTCAAATACGTTGGGTATTAGCGGAGTTACAACGTCAAGAATGATGAATTCGACCACTCGAGCGCGTTCAGGCTTCTTTCGTTGCGACCAGCGTGAGGGAAGCTACACAGAGGACGGTGAAAAGGGAGCAAGAATCCACACTAGCGCGCGTCAGGACCTTAAACATTCTCGTTTCTCTTTTTCTTTGAACGTATCCGCCACCCTTCCGCAGCGAAGACAAGCTTCTGGCCCGAGTCACTGCAGGGACGTAGCACCACCTCATGGCATCGGCGGCAACCCACACGGGAAACGCCCAGTGTTTGCTGTTTTGCCGTTTGCTGAAAGAAGAGCCGGCGCTTTCCAGATGTATCTTGAAATCAAATTGCCAATTTTCTGCTGTGCGTAGTGCAATAATATTCGGCTGACATATTCACAAAGTCCTATCGACGATTCATCGGCTTTGTTTTCTTGCTGTGTTGAAAAAGTGCAGCAGGGCCTCTTTAAAAACGAGCATGGGTTGACGTCTTTCGTAAGTGAATTCTGAGAGTGAGTCTCCTCAGAAAGCACTCGAACGGCAGTTGCAACTTCAGTACAGCTTTGAAAGCTGTGGGGTATGGAACAAAGGTAGCATACGCACTGAAAAAAAAAATGAAAAAAAATGAAAAAAAGAAGAGTTAATTCTGCCACTGATGTTCACAGATGATTTTTGGAATAACACCGTCACAATGGAGCAGTAAGGTTCATATATCGTTGCAGTAGCGCACCCAGTATCTCTGCCAGGGGGGGGGGGTTCAATTTTTCACGAAGGGCCGGGCAAGCGATTACACAGTTGTTGCGTGTGTAAAAAAAAGTAAATAAAAATAGTGACATCAATGATGATGATTATTTTTATTTTTTTTTTCGGCGTTTTGCAGATATTAGCTCCACATTCTTCTAGGACATAGGAGTAGTTACGGAGTGGGAGGGGGGTTAGGTCGGTTACAGGGGGTGGGGGGTTACAACCCCCGACTCCCCCCCCCCCCCCCCCCCCACACGTCGGTGCGCCACTGTATCATTGTTAGATCTTCCGCCATATCGCCCCAAATAAATAACGACAGCTGATCGGGATTCCCTTATTAATAAATATTTGCATAACGTTATTACAAGTAGCCCACAGCATTTCAAAAAGCTCGTGCCTTCTGAAGCACGAAGCAGCCTTCACTTTTCTGCTTCGCTCATGTGCTGTGCGGAAGGGCTTCATATTCCAGAATTCGTTTAACGGAGCGTGGGTTAAACATAACACCGGATTCAAATATGACGTTTGAAAGATAAAGTTCAAAGGGGCACCTCTAAGGGGTGTCCCCCATCTCCCCCCCTCCCCCCCCCCAAAAAAAGGGGGGGGTAGGGAGGTGAGGACGCCCCTGACCCCCCTTGATTTATTTCAGCGCATGCCTATATAGCGGTGACCTGCGACATTCCTAGTGAATAATCCCCCCCCTCCCCCACCCCTGGTTATTAAAATCGTAATGGCTGCAGCCATTCAGGTAATATACACAGTCGAAATAATTCGTCACCAGCCCACGAGTGTAGTACCATGGATATGCAAATATGTATTCGGTTATTTAGACTAGCGGGGATAGCGTCCGTCTCCGCATGCGGCTTCATTTAACGTAGCGCTGGGAACCAGGCAAAATCTATATTGTACATTCATAGCGTACATTAATTTCAAAGAAATAGTGAGAGGCTGCCAACCCGTACACTCGAATGGTACACAAGACAGTCCCGCCTCGATTTTATGTTTTTCTAATTTTAAAAAATGTGTTTGCAACTAAAAAAAAAAGAACCACCACACACACACCCACACACACACACACACGTGTTATAATAATGTGTGTGTGTGTGTGTGTGGCGGGGGGATATTTATAAAAGTCCCAAAGAAAAATAACTCAGACAAATGCTTCCGAATCGCGGAATCGAACCAGGAACCTCTCGCTCCGCAGCGCGTGGCGTTAACCACTACGCCACAAGGAGCACATCCTTCAGGGAGCTAACGGCGAGCCTTGTATACACACCCCCATTACCGCTGGCAGGGCTCAGAGACGGCAGGCGCTTATAAGCGTTTCTTCATTACCAGCGAGATGGCGCGCGGAGCGCAACGGACGCATTTAAAAGTCGTCGGCCAGCTCGCTCGCTTCTTCTATTTGCGCAGGGCCTTGCCCTTCCGCTGTCTGCTCGCGCGGTTATCCCGGGGTGAGAGGAAAAGGGATGTTCCGAGCTTTCATCGTGATGTCCGCGCTGATGTTACGGGAGCGTACGAAAGTCACTCGAGCTCAAGGGACGCCGCTAAACGAACAAACAGATGATGAGCGCGGACTATAAATTGTCACAGCTCGACACTTGAAGCACTCTAGTTTCCTTCGCTGCTTCGGCCGCCTTTGCAACAGGAGCGCTGTTCAAACTGAGAGTATCCATTGAGACAGCTTATTCGCGCTCGTTCGGTGTATATCTGTGCGTTCGTTTCGTGCGTGCTTCACTTGATAGTTCGCGCTCATCTTCTGTTTGTTCATTTAGCGGCCTCCCCTAAGCTTTGTATGTGTAGCTTTGTGACACACAACGTATAAAGCCCTTCGTAACAGCACGCGCTGGCACCGGGAGGCGCTCACTTAGCAAGTGCATGTTTGCTACAATTAATATTGCTCCTGAAGCTGCGAGCCTCACTTCGTATAGCATTACAGTTTCTTGCTATCGCATTCATTGTTTTGCCCTTGCGGCGAAACTGAATTTTTCATTCAAGAAACTCGCCAGCAGACGCTGCCTGCGTCAGCGTTCTCTCTCGCGGGCGAAGGCGCGTTCTCGTTCCTTGCTAGCTTGGGTCATATGTTGCGCATGCGCAGTGGGGGTGTGGGCGTCGCAGGGACGGAACAGGCTTGACCATAAGCTGCTTCACATCTAAAAAGAAACTGGACTGCGCCGTTCGTCGTCTTCTTTTTCTGCTCGTATTTAGCCCTGTTGTGCAGCGTTATACTTCCACGATGGACATAAAACAGCTTGCTTACAACACGCCATTCCGCTTCGCGCGCTGATACATGGAAAGCATGCAAGTAAATATACGACGTCGCACCATGCAAGCAACGCGCCTCGATTTGACATAAGACGAATCATAGTTTCTTCCTCACCCCACCACCTCCGCCTGAAACGACGGAAGAAAAGAAAATCGCAGAAGGCACGTGAGCTGAAAAAGGCAGGCGGCCACGCGCACCGGTGTCGCCCACCCCGCAGAAGCAACGACGTCGCGATGCCCTGCCGGCCAGTGGCGTTGACATCATCATCCCAGCTCGGCCTTTAAAGGTGGGCATCAAAGCAGATCAGCGAGGAGAAGGTGGTTCGGGGTGCTGCGCTACTGCCATCTGATCGCCGCCCTAGCGCCTTCTCTCGCTGCCGGCAGCCATGAACCAGGTAGGGGCCTTCACCAGCTCCATGTACCAGCGGAGCGGGATGAACGACTACTTCCGACACCATGAATCCTGGCGTGTTCGGAGCCGGCAGCCAACAACCGTCAATACAGCCCGGCAGTACGACGCACAGTTCTCATTGGACTGAACGCCGTTTCGCTGCTCGTCATCATGAGCATCTTGGCCTTTGCGAGGGTGCGCCGCCGGCTACTCAAGCTGTGTACTACTACCTCGCCCTGTGCCCAGTCGCCCGCTTTCGCAGGCAACAAGCAAATCCCACCAGAACGCAAAGAAGGCGCCCAAGAAGTCGCCACCCAGGACGTTTAGGAAAAAGGCGTCCAAGAGGCACCTCGAGACGCAGCCAGACGCTGAATCTGAAACCACTGCAACGCAGACACAACACAACGTCGCAGAAGGAGCGGCAGCAACCGGGGTCCTCCTATGCGGCTGCCCACAACGTTTCGGCTAGCCCGGACGACGACGATGACCTGCAGGACTATGAGATTATCCATAACGGTGACACGTTCAGCGATGACGAGAACCACGCGAACTGACGCCTGATCCATGCGATAAATTGGGCGACGCGCTCACATCGTGAAGCGAAGCTGAGACGTAAAATCTGTTGGAGACGCTTGCAGGTGGAAGTCGACTAGACTGAAATTAATAAATGTTTCAACCATGTTTTTGAAGGCCTTGTCTCACTTATTTTCGTCTTAGGGCGCACAATTGGCAGTGCTGTCGCGTGGAGCGATTCTATCGCGCCATTTCTGTCTCGCAGCGCGAGCCGCTGCATCGGCAGCGTAAGCTAAAGAAAAAAAGAAAAAAGGGAGGCGGGCGCCGAAACTGCGTGTAGGAAGGAGAGACGCGTCGTCATCGCCACTACCTCACGTGGCTTCTCTGAGCTTCTCCTCGCCCTCTTTTAGGGTTCGTTACCGCTGTCGTCGACTCGTCTATTGGGCGGTAGCACGCGGCTGGTTTTTGAGATAAGTTCTGTTCGCGGTGCGTTGTTTGCGAGCTTACAGATCTGCGCCATAGTTCCTGCTGTCACGCCGATGCCACGACGCGAGCCGGCCACGGCGCAAGACGTTAAAGTGTTCGAAAAGAGCCCTTCGACGCCGCAACGGACGACGACGGACTTTCGCCATGAACAAAAGCGAGCGCAGGAAGTGCTTCCTCTGCCGACTGCACGACGGCGACTGAGCATGTCGCGAAGGGCAAGGTGGCGTCCAGTGGAGGCAGGACACGACCTAGAGCGAGACCGCAACCGGTGCCAAAGACTGGCAACGGAAAAACTTGGACGAGCAACGCTAAACGCAACGGCGAAGGCAAGTCGGCAAAATGCTCTGTTGCGTCGGCCGCTGCCCCGAGCCCTTCAAGGCACGACAAGTCGGGCGCGTTCGACTCTTTGCTAAAGCGCGCCCAGCGAAGGCGGAGCACTGGTAACACAAGCGAAAAAGCAGTCAGCAAGCACGGCACGCGTAGCGACCTTGCCGAAGACGACTGCAGCCGTCCGGTTGAGTTGGACCGCGCGAGCGACGAATCCAAGAATCCTAAAAAGCGTGTGGAAAAGCAGCCTGCTTGCGAAGAAGACATTCTGCGTGATTCATCTTGCTGCGACAGTGACGAGAGTAGGAAGCCGGTTGCTGACCCGGTCGAGTACACGATACTTGCCAGGCCTGACAGGCAGCGAGCTGCTGCTGTTTCCGAATGTCAAATCCCTTCCTCAGCGCAAGGGGCTAGCTGCGAGGAGGAAAACGCCGCACCCGCTCCTACGAGACGTCCTGGCGCCCTCGAAAGACTTGCGCTTTAGGGAGAAGACTCGGCGTTCCCCAGTGGGATCTTACGCGGATGCTGCCGGTGCATACGCGCCTTACTGGCCAGGGCCGTCTCAGGAGAGAGGCCTTTACATGCCCGAGTGTCGCCGCCCCACGTTTGCGCCGGCTTCTCGCAGTGCGCCCGTTTGCATCGCCGACGAGCTGAACTACTTTAAGTTTGCCGAAGCAGCTGTGCGCCCTGTACTGCACTATCCGGAGGTGTACCCGCCGCCGCCTGCGCCTTTGGTTCCGCCGCCTGTCGCGCCGCCGGCTTTCCCTAACGACTGCGTCGCAGACAGGCTCTGTGCCAGCAGGCGCCGAACCCGCAGCTTCCCTCGTAGACTGCCCGAACGAAGGCTGTACGACGCCCATGGCAGGTGGGTGGGCCACGAGCGCCGGTCGCTGCAAGACTTCGACGAAGAAGGCTGGTCTCTCAGCGTACAGCATCAGACCTGTAGGGACGGCTTATGTTCCCACGTCGGTGGCAGGGAACTGCGCTCTAATTACGATGTGCCCCGAGGCTACGGTCGCCGCCACTCGTGGTCCCACTCGACCGTTCTCGACGACGACGCAGAGGACCTTCCTCCCGCTGATAGACAAGTTGGCGGTGGACTACGCCAACTCTGACTCTTCGACCGAAGGCACGTCCGAAACCGCGCACATTCCCGACGAAGGGTCTTGGTTTTCGGTCCTTCCCGAGACGACCAGACCGGAAGACCGCTTCATATGGTCGCCTCGACGAGACTTGCATCGACCCCGTTCTGTGTGGTCTCCTATCAAGCCGAGGCTCGGCGGCCCTGCGCCGGATGGCTTCCGCGAACCGCCTGACGATGACGAAGTATCGCTTCAGAACCTACACCGAGAACGTGTACCAAGCGAGCGTGGATGCCTTTGTGCCTTTTATCGAAGGAAGACGGTCCGTGTCCTGCGACTTCCCGTGCTTCGACGACGCCGCCTCGCCATCCTCTGCTGCAAGCAGCGGTGAGGCACACTGCGCTGGCTGGTCACCTTGGAGTTCCCAGTTGCCGACGGCTGATTTGCTCAACGTGTCGTAAACTGTGAACCGCCTTCTGAAAATGTCGTGTGCCACCCGACACCGAGCCGTGTTTACAGAAAATCTCCGAGTTAATCGGCGAGTAAGATAAGCCGCTCTGGCACTGTGATGCAGTACACGCCTTTTTGGTGTTGAAGCTTTATTTTTGGCTCTTAAACTGCGGTAGAACGCGTAATATTCGAGCACAAATTTGGTGCCATACTGTAACTTTTGAAATAAACGTTGCTGAAAAAAAAAGTGTGCTTGCACACTTCTGTCGGGCAGTCAACAAGGGAGGAGGGGGAAGGACGAATGACGGGTCTTCTCTCTCCCCCTCTGCGCGCTTGCGAGTGCACAGGATTGATGATGATGAAATTGTGGTTCAGGTTGAGGAAAGGATGCAATTTTCTGCAGCCCTTGTCGGGAGCGCCGTTCAGCGTGCGTTGGAGTAAGGGAGAGGGATTGAAACAGAAGGGAGGGAAGTACCGTAGTGAAGGGCTCCGGAACTTTTGACCACCGGGGGTTCTTTGACTTGCACACACGAGGGAGGGCGTGATTTCCTTGCGCCCTACAAAAATTGCATGTGGGTAGGTGAATGCAGGGGGCTACGTAACGGGTGCTTCTCGTCACTGCGAACTTAAATTTTGCCTTGTAAGCACTCTAGATTCTGAACAGTTCTGGAATAATTTCACCTTTGGCGGCCACCCCTGTAGTCAACTACAGGCGCTGATAGGAGACTCTTCAATCAGGACAAGAGTACGCCTGCCTGGAAAGTGCGATGAAGTGTTTGCGAAAGTCGAGGCCTCATTTTTGCAAGTATCGGCCACCGAGCGATGTAGGTGTTAGTATCGCACCCAGTCTGTGAAAGTGGCGATAGTACGTATCTCCGACAGGGGGCGGACGCCGAAGCGGAATGCGCTTTCGGGAGAACAGCCACGACAAGGCAACACGTCATACAACGAGAGAGAGGGAAGGTTCGCCATTGCCACAGATTACACAGATGAGACGTGCCGAAACGGGTTATCGATGAATTCCACGTGAAAGGGTTTCGTGGCTCTCGCGTGTAGCTAGGATCGAACGATTCTGCGCGGTCTTGCGTTTTTCGGCTTCACTCGAGACGTGGTGTTGGGCGCTGAAACAGCCTTCACGTCAAAGGTAATAATTAAAGAAGGCAAAACAGTTCAAACACGTGCGCATACAGAATAGCTATAGTGTGCCGAGTCCACTCACGAGAAGTGTGATTCTATAGCACCGCCCGTTCATTAAGCAAAACAAAAGTGAGTTCAATAGCGAAATAATGATTCATTTCACTAAATTAAGCCTCACATTGATTGGTTTGCGGGGCTTTACGCCCCAAAACCCGTGTACTGACATGTACGGTACACGGTCTTACATTTCGCCTCCATCGAAATGCAGCCGCCGCGACTGTCGGACAGCAGCCGAGTACCTAAGCCACTAGACCACCATGGCAGGGCAAGATTCACATGAAGGCTCCATAAATGTGAATTATTATTGAGCGGTAGAACATTACTGTAGCAGAAGTTGCGTGTGTGCCTTGCGCGCATAGAAACAGCAGAGTATCCTGTGCAGAGACCGCAGCGCTTTTGCGGCTGTTATTCGGAGCATTGCCTTACTGTCCTCATTCTCGGTATTTTATCATCCACAGTATAAGGAGATTTGATTTGTGGGGTTTTAACGTCCCAAAACCAGTTCTGATTATGAGAGACGCCGTAGTGGAGGGCTCCGGAAATTTCGACCACCTGGGGTTCTTTAACGTGCACTGACATCGCACAGCACACGGGCCTCAACATTTCGCCTCCATCGAAATGCAGCCGCCGCGGCCGGGATAAGGAGAAAAAGTATAAGGAGAAAAAGACAGTATAAGGAGAAAAAGACTGGACGACGCTTGAGCTATGTCTCTAAGAGTGGAACGCGACAGCGCTGCTGTGAAACTATCGCGTCGGAAATCATGGTGCCGTTAGGGCACAAAGCGCTGGAGCACGCGATCCATATGTAGTAATCTGTCCAGTTTGAATTGTCGTGCTGTTGTAGCATTATCTTGGAAGATAGTCCTCGCTTTTCGCGGTGGCAGCATGCCGATCTATCAGTCTTGCTTTCTAAGTAGTAGTAGTAGTAGTAGTGGTGTTGTGGCTACAGGCGGTGTTAGCCTGGCAGACCTGGCCGGCAATTGCTCCGCCCGAGCGTCTCTGTCCATGTCGCATTGTTCACCACGTGTCACTCAATCCTGTCTCTTGAAGAAACGCTACAAGCAGAGCTGACACCTTCTTGCGAACGGACCGTGTCCCTTCCGGATATATAATTTCTTCAGTGCTCCCATGCGCAAGCCCTCTTTTTTGCATGTTGTCCATGAATGTTGTTCTCTCGGTGCAAAAGCGCTTGCAGGACCAGATGTAGTGGTCAATGTCTCCCAGTTCATTGCACTCCGTGCACAATGGCGAAGCAGCGCCCCTAACTTTAAAAGACCATGCGGGAGTGCATGCTGACCCCGTTCTGACTAGGTACAGTAAAGTTGATTCGCTGCGGCTAAGTCCTTTAGTCACACAAGGCTGGTGTGGTGGCTTCCACAAAGAACGGAAATGATCACGAATTGATTGTTTTGCTGATATCTGATTAATAGGAGCTCTTATCGTCGGTTGTCGTGAAAGCGCTGCGTTGGCCAGGGCATCTGCTTTTTCGTTGCCGTTGATACCAACATGCGAAGGTATCCACTGGAAAGTTATCCTAATTCCTCTTTGGGCTGCTGTTTTCAGTGAGACCAATGATTGTCGGCAGAACTTGTTTCGAGGAGTTCCACGAGAGAGCTGTTGAATTGCCGACTTTGAGTCTGTGAGAATGACGGCTTGATTTGTGGGTCCATTCTTCAGTTTGCGTAGTGCAGCAGCAATAGCAGCACTCTCTGCAACCGTTGAAGAGACTACGTTGTCCAAACGTCCAGACCATGCATAACAAACAGATGGAATCCAATATGCCGCAGAGCAGCTGTTTGTGTCCATACAAACAGATCCATCCGTGTATACGTGTAGATAGCCGTTGTATTTATCATACAAATACTCGAGCACCCGGTAGCATGTTTCAGAAGGAGGGGTTGATCGCTTTGATTTCAGCCCAGGAATGCACAGTTCGTAGGAGACGTCTTCGAACATCCACGGAGGGTCACTTCGTTGCCTTCGTTTGGGACTCTTGGCACTAAGCACCTCCAGAGTACTGAGAGCGGCATAGAAATGAGACTTGTGCCTATTTCTGAGTCTTCTGATTAGGGTTTTCCCAGGTGAGGACTCACTCAGTCTTAGGAGTTGTATCAGAAGGGCTTGAGAGGCCAAAAGGCGTAATGGTAGCGATTGACTCTCGACTAATACTTTCTTGTTTGAGGCCGCTTGTGGAACTCCTAAGGCCAAGCGAATACCTTTCCGATTTAGCACCTCTAGGCGTTCATATTGGGTCTCTGATGGACGTATCAACGGCAGCTGGTAAAGTATCCGACTGGTCACAAGGGCGGAGTGTAGAGCGAGCATAGACCTTGGGTGACAACCCCAGTGCATGCCGGCGACTCGCTTGAGGGCATGAAGTCGCTGCAGTGATGTGTCAAAGACAGCCTTCCGCCATGACAGCTTGCTGTCCAATATCACACCCAGGAAACGAACACTTGCAGCCTGTCGTATTGGCTGGCTTCCCAAGTTGATATGCAACCGCGTGGCTTTTCGCTGTCGTCCCGGAAAAAGAATAAAGCATGACTTCTCCGTTGAGATTGACAGGCCGAGCGTTGACAGGTGGGTCTGTATGGAAGAAGTCGCTCCTTGTGCTATACGTGCCAGTCGTTTGTGGCTGTATCCCGACACCCAAATGCAGATGTCGTCCGCATATATTGACATTTTGACAGAAGCGCGCAGATAGCCAACTGAGTTCGGGAGAGCTGCCAAAGCAATATTGAAGAGGAGAGGAGAGAGAACGCATCCCTGTGGTACCCCACGAGAAATGAGTCTTTCCTCGCTAACAGTGTCTCCAAGGCGAACCCGAATAACACGGTCACTGAGAAAGGCGTGTATGAAGCGCAGAGTGTTGCCTGTAACTCCCATGGATTGCAATTGGGTGATGATGGCTCCTCTCAAGACGCAGTCATAGGCCTTAGAAATATCCATGAACACTGCAAGTGTTGAGAGGCCGTCTTCTCGGTGGTGTTCAATATGGCTTACCAGATCTAAAACACTGTCTTGAGCGCACAGTCGCTGTCGAAATCCAGTCATGCATGATGGAAGTTTCCTATTCTGTTCCACAAACCAATTCAGCCTGCTCTGGACTAGTTTTTCCATGACTTTCGCTACACAGGACGTCAGTGACACCGGGCGATACGAGCCTAAGACAGTAGCATCTTTCTTGGGTTTTAGAATGGGCACCACCCATGCAACTTTCCAGCTTTCCGGAATATCTCCTGCGCTCCACACAGCATTGAAGATGGTAAGGAGTTCTTGTTTCCGTGGCTTCGGCAGGTTCGCGATCATCTGATTGCTGATAAGATCAGGGCCGACCGCACAATGTCTGCGCAAACCGCTGAGCGCTGATTCCAATTCACGGAACGTAAAAGGGGCATCCATCAAGGAATGGGAAAGAGGTAGCACGGGATCCATGGGTTGTGACGAAGTGTGGGTGGAATAGGCATCTGCAAAGTCTTCCGCTAATGTTGCAAGTGTTTTCCCGAGCTTCAAGGCAAGAACTTCAAAAGGTCTTTTGTGGGAAGTCCTTCCAGCCAGCGTATACCAATAATTCCCCAAACTCTCGCTAAAGGGGTAAACACAGATAGACTCGCACAGAAAGCAGCCCATTGTTGTCGCCTTAATCGTTTAGTGTGCCTACGAATGACTGCATTGATGCGGTTAAGCGCAGTTTTCAGCGTAGGATCGGCCCCTTTTCTCAGGAGTAGACGTTCTGCTCTTCTCCGTGCGGCACAAAGATTCCGCAGCTTCAGGTCCGGAGCAGGAAAATGATCTGGCAGTTTCGTCGATTTAGTAGCCTCCTTCTTACTTCTGAGCATGTCGGCAAATAGGTCTCCGGTAGACTCTTCTAGGACTTCGCGATAGGTGTCCCATCGTGTGACAGGGGAATACTTTTGGTGACTCTTTTGATATCCAGCAACATTGGTATATATGGGAAAATGGTCGCTGCCCATTCGATCCAGAGCTGTCGTCGATGACACTGTAACATCTGCAGAGTGTATTACGAGGTCAATGACGCTGGTGGAATTTGGAGGCCTGAAGAACGTTGGTTTCTTGTCGTTTGCCACGCACAGGTTCTCTGCATCCATAGCATCAACTATTTCTTTCCCACGTGCGTCGACCGTCTTGTCACCCCACAGCGAATGGTGAGCGTTGAAGTCTCCGCATAATATTCGAGGAGGAGGGCAACGGCTACAAATATCCTTGATGAGGGTCTTCATGGGGACTTTTTTCTTGGGACATGCGTAAATGGACACTACGCTCAGGCATCTTCTGCCTAGACGTACTTGTACTGCTACTACTTCCACAGCGGCGGAGCAAAGGTCTTGAACTTGCAGAGCAATGTGTGGTATTTCGCGTCGAATAAACAGCGTGGCACTTCCATGGGCGAAAGAGGGAATCGTGTGGTTGACGTGACCAACGTAGCCAGGTATTGACTGATTATTTGGCAGACCGGCCTCAGAGAGGGCGAGGATAGGTACAGGTGTGTCGCGCAGGAATAAATTGAGTTCAGACAGGCGGGAATGAAGACCGGCACAGTTCCATTGCATTAATAAGGGCACTTTAGGGCGTGAAATGAAATCTGGCGACTTGTTCAGGGCCATGGTGCACCGAGTCTCAATGAGAGGAGGCAGCACTCAGGATTACTGACTCAAGGGCCAGTACTACTTGCAATAACTCTTTCGCTGAGCTTTCAGGCATCCGGGCGATGTGCGATCGTAGGGCCATGAACAAGGCGCGCAGCACTTGGTCACAGTCTGACGATGATGAGTGGGAAGCCTCCGTTGTCGCTCGTGTGGGCGAGAGTGTGGACGCATACGGTCGGTCAGATGACCTTGGTGATACGCTATCAGACGCGACTGCCTCAGTCGATGTAGGTGCCACGGGCGCATCCACAAAAGTGGTGGTGTTTTCGAGTGCTAGCTGTGAATTCCTTTTCGGGATCGCTTTCTGGTTTGCCGTGGTGACAGACTTTTTCACTTGCTTTCTAAAGACTATGCAGGCCAATGAGAAATATTAGATCATGCGGTAAGGTTCTGTCTTTTGTCACGTGAAGGTAACGGACGTTTGTTGGGTACTATTAAAGTCCTCTTTAAATGCGCGCTGCAGAACATTACAAAAGAAGACAGCATCACAACAGTCTATGAAATAATGATCAATAGTTCCGGGTTTTTTGCACAATCTGCAGTTGGTGTCTCAGGGAACGAAAAATCCGTTAGTTTTTGCCATGTCATCACAGGAATAAAGAGGAAAGTCTTTGTTCCCGGAGACCCACACACTTTTTTTGCCGACGGGTGTTAAAACATCGCACGACCAGCAATTTTCAAACATACTTTGATAAAGGAGCATGGGAAAGCACACATTAAGGATATCCCGCACCAACTCCTTTCGGCTTGAGCTAAATAAATAAAGCATTAAAAGCCTTGCTTGAAGAAATTATATCGTATCAACAATTTCCTTTTGAAACCTATACATATAATGCTAATACGGAGCATATACGAATGCTCCCATGACAGTCTTGACGGGTTTTTCATCTTTGATATGCGTCTGATATGCCCGATTACTGATTTTGCAAGTGCTTGTGCATACAGTTTTTTTTTTTCGTGTAATAAAGAAGAAGAAAAAGACTGTTGCGGCATCTTCGGAGCGCGCTCGCCTCGCAGTCGGAAGATCCTGGGTTCGATGCCCATCCCGCACAGAAAAATTTTAGCTCAGCTACTTTGTCAGAGAAAGCTCCAATCCGAGCTTTCTCTGACGTTTTTTTTTTTGTGTGTGTGTGTGTGTCTTTGCATTCATCGGTATTTTTCCTACACGGTAGTCGCCGCCCTTTTCCGCGCACGGTCAACACCGTCAACAAGAGAATTTGTGCCGGCACAGCTGTTCGACGCGATAGCGTTGAAACAAATACTGGACGACTTCGAGTGGCAAATTAAAATTCTGAGATTTAGGTAGGTCAAACCGTGATATGATAATGATCTCTGCTGATGAGACTGGAGACCGGATAAAATTTGACGACCTAAAACGGGCAATAAGGAGAAAAAAAAAGTATTTATCTCGTAGTACATTGCCCATTAGGGGGAGGGGGGGGCGGTGATGCCCCTTTCAGTTGGCTTACCAACTTGCTTTGACGTCGTCACGTTCGACGACAGCTACAATAGAGACTGCGTAGTTCGTAATCTGAGCCAGAAACTTGAGGGGTCCCTGAAACGGTTTTTCGACACTGTGTCATCGATTAGGCTACGTCACTGTGAAATCATTCACATAATAAATTAAGCGAAGCACCTTGAACCAGGGCAGCTATGGGCTTATTTCTGTCGCCTTCCTCTTCACCGCGCCTTCCCCGTCAGTCGCCGTGCCGTGGCCTCGGTAGCGACATGGCGCCGCAACCAGAAAGTACAGACGCTTAGTTTGTCTCCACATATTTACGCGGGTTGGTTATTTCGGAAGTTTTGTTTCAGCCTTGCTGCCCTAGCTTTCTGTCTAGCCTTGCTGCTGCCAAGAAGTGCCATTTGGTTTAATTAACCTTGGTGTGATCTTGCGATGTTTCCTCGTGGTATAAAGGAAGAACTGAAGATAGAAATTGACGAATTGAAGTCAAACCTTGAACGGGATGTGAGGAAGCAACTGAGAGACTTTGAAAAAAAGTCTACAGGATTGTAATGCGAGCTTAAATCAAATGAAGCATTGACGGCTGACTGTATACAACGCATGAAACAAGAGCTTGAGGAGAAGGAACTTAAGTTGATAGCTAGGGAGCAGTACTCTAGGAAGTCCAATACTAAGATAAGTCCAATACTAAGATGAAGGGAGTTGGTGAGAACGAAAATAAAAATCTTAAAGAAATTGTATGCCAAATAGGAATCTGCGTTAACGAGCTTTTGACACCAGGTGACATAGAAATTGTGCACAGTGTAAGAGCACGAAACAATCAGGCCTGCACTAACATTTTAGTTGAGTTTAGAAACTGGGAAAAACGTGACTCGTTTCTGCTTAAAGCTAGGAAGACTTGTCTTTCAACATCTGATTTGGGTAACGCATCAAATACACCTGTGTTTGTGCACGAGCACTTGTGCCCAGCACTGAAGTGTTTCCTGGGCATGACAACTGAAGAGAAACGTTCTTCAGGTTGGAAACTTGTGTGGACTAAAGATGGGAACATACTTGCGCCGAAAGATGAGCAGTCGGGTGTCATACATGTGCGTATCTTTAATGACCTAGAACAGATCCAATAAAACATGGTTTACACATACTCGAGGAAGACTAGTCCTGAAACGGCGTTAGACTTTGACAGGGTGAATAGCGTATATGCTTCTGAGAATATAAAACGACTGAAGTGTTTTCATCTAAATATGCAATCTGTGCGAAAGAAATTAGAGCAGTTGCATCTTCTCTTTAAATTCGGTTTCGATATAATGATGCCAACATAGACACAGTTCACGTTTCAAAGGTACGTCGGCAGAGACACAAATTATTCAAAAAGATTTTTTTTGTAAATCAAAATGGCTGGTTGGTTATTAATGCATGCGGAGATAGGTATTTAGCGTGACGTTATTAATCAATTTTCTCTTGATTCGTCTTATGTTTTTGAAAGTCTTGCTGCCAACATGGTGTTGCGAGGCTAAGCGGTAATATAGGTTTTTATGAACTTTCAGATCTCACAGACTTTTCCTGTTGACTGTGCATGTGTGTAAAATTTATCTACTTGTATGCCTTGTACAGGGGGCCCGAATCTTCGTCAAGTGGAAATTGCCACTTTTTGTTCGGGCCTTCCTCCATTCTTATGGAAATAAAAATTGAAATTGAAAATTCACAGAAGCCGATTGTCTGTCTGTCTGTCTACAGAATCCGCCAGCTTCAGCAAACGTTGGCTTCAGCACTGCTAGTATAGAGGCTAGAAGGTTCTGCTAGCCTCGGTAGTAGTGCGCCGGCGACGCGTGTATGCGCCGCCAGATGCCGCGACGGTACCGTTAGTTGTAGGGTGTCTCGACGTCCTCCTTCCCATGGAGGAAAGAAAAACTCCTTCCCCTAGAGCGGTGGGAGAGGAGGACACCTTCGGTGCTCATCATGAATCTCATGGTTGGCGCCGCTTTACCGCTATACTCACGACGGACGTCAATCGTTGCTTGTGCATTGCATGACTCGTGGGCAGAGGCGGTTGAAAACAGGTTGAGTCGCGTCGCTCTTTCACGATGCCATGCTTAAAACCTTGTAATAAATTACAAGTTTAATGCACAGCGCTGGTATATGTCTGCTAATGATCAGAAGGACTTCAGCTATCGGTGGAATGCATTTGTACTGCACAAACTCCACAAAGGCGTTTCAGGGTCATTTTAAGGCACCAAGATTCAGGGCATTTCGTTGAGCTAATGTCAAAGACGAGGCGGCGGCACCAGAAACGAGACGACGGACCCCTCGAAAGCCGGAAACGAGCCATGTGCTGCTAATCATTTCAACGTTATCTCAGCAGGGGGTGTTGACATACCTTCATCCGAAGGAGTCCTGCTGCCTTCCTATGTGGTCCGGCTGCAAGAAGGGTCGCCTCGGCGAGGTTGTTAATTAAAAGGGCGGTTCATCACCTTCTTCCCCTTCGAACCTTTGATATGGCATTGGAGGAGAAACTCTGAGTCCCCCCTAGAAGACGTCATAGGACGCCGCCGACTATTTAACCACCTGGAGAACCCCCGGCAGAAAGGATAGATCATGTGGCAGTCACGTTGTAAATAAACACTGAAAATATTTTCACTCCCAACTCTCCTTTTCACTCCCAACACTCCCAACTCCCAACTCTCCTGCCCTGAGGGACTCCTGGCCTGAAGGCGACACGAGTTCCATGACAGTGGTCAATAAAAGTGACAGTCGCGTTCCGTTCGCAAATCTGTCACTGTCGTCGGCAGAAGTTTTTCATATTGTGACTGCTGGGGACTTGGCAGACTTTCTTCAGAAAAAGTGGGAGGTTGCAGAGGGTGAAATAGAGTGTGTCATCTGTCTAAAGGCATTCTGCCCCCTGGGTGCACACGTGCACACTGTCGGAAAAACGTGCGCGGCGCGCCGCCGACGGAAAAACGCGAGCCTCCGAGGCTGCCGCGAGAGCTATCGCTCCGTGCGCGATTTTTCGCGGCGCGCCGAGTGCCACCGTGGAGGAGACCAATCAGAGCGTCCCCGCCCGTGACGTACGCGCTCCATCGCGGATCATGCGGACCCGCCCGGAGGCTCGTTTCGTACCCGTGCGGTGGCTCGCTTGCCTCTCGCGCTCGTTCGCCAGGAGAAGGCGGAATTTTGCGCGGCTGCCGCCGGCGATTCGCCGTGAGCAGTGTGGCTTCGTCGCCTCCGAAGCGTTTCTCCGCCGGCGGCGCACCGCGCGCGTTTTAGGAGCGAAGCTCCTTAAGGCGGCACCCGTTCGTCCCTCGTCGTAGTGCGTAACCAGTCTTACGCTTTGACCTCCAAGGTGGTGCCGGTGGGAGATTTCTCCTGTGCGTTGTTGAACAATAAAAAATTCGCAGCGTGCGCGTTAACTAAAAGCCGAATTCTTCTGTCTCTCATTCCCCATTAGCAGCCATTGGCATGTTCCACTAGGAAACGTTAGTAGAAGTAGAAGTGTAAGTGTTAGCTAAAAGCCGACTTCTTCTGTCTCTCATTCCCATTAGCAGCCATTGTTTACCTCCAAGGTAGTGCCTGGTGAGATTTCTCCTGTGCGTGATTAAACAATAAAAATTTTGTTCAAAACGCCGTTGATTGATGAAATAAACCAACGAAAGACGCCAGATGTTTTCTAAAAGCAAAACGAAAAGACGCCAGATGTTTCTAAAGCAAAACGAAAAGACGCCAGCTGCTTAACGAAAGACGCCAGGTGTTTTCTAAAGCAATGGTTTTATATTCAAAACCATATCGCGATACAGGTTTGTAGTTGACGATGCTCGTTGCCGTCGGTGTGTGCTCGTATGGATAAGGATGCCGAAAGGCGGGCGCGCAGGGCAGCGGCGGCGCGCGCTCGCAGACAGGACCCTGAAGTGAGAGCCCGCGAGACATCTCCTTTGAAAACCCCAACCCAACCACCATCAGAGGCACCTGCATCGACATCGTGTTTGCCAACTTTCATCTGCAACCAGTGCAAGAACCACTAAGCTTACATTTCACCGACCACAAAGCGGTCATAATGAAAGGACAACGGAAACCAGCAATAAAAGTTTGATAAAACATTTAATCAATCGTTTCACGTCAATTTTATCGGGCGAATTAACGGAAGAAATTTCACGGTTTAACCGATGATTACTTCCACGAGCTTCGCCCAATCTCATCATCATTCACCTCGTGGATCTGCCGTCAATTTTTTTCCGCTAGTTTGTACGGGCCTTAATGGTCTGTAAGAATTCTGCAGAGAAACCACGACCTACGTACGAAACCACAATGCAATCTAAAGCGCCGCTTTGGAGACACCAGGGAACGCCTTTTATTTGAGCGTTTATAAATACTTTCATCTCTATGCCAAACTTTAGTAGCTCACGCGCAGGCACGGTGCGCGCAGGACAGGTGCATGCGTCGGAAGCGAATGGAACCGAGCGTACTTTTTGCATTGGCTTATAGTGACTCGGGCTATTCTTTAGGTCCCCTTAATTAACTAATTAATTGTGTTTAATGGGCTAACTTTCTAATTATCGGCTGGCGATCAAAAGTATGAACGGAAAGTTGTAGAACACCTTCAGAATTATACCGCCGGCTGAATTTCTTGTACGATACGTATCACGTAGCCATTTTTTAGCCGTTGTAAAGAAAACGCGAAATATATAAAAAAAAGAGACGAAGCGTTTTGCGCACTACCACGCTTCGAGTTGTCGATCAGTCCGCCCTAGCGCCGCCAATCGCTAGTCTTTTGGTTAGCTAAATTGGCCGAACGAGCGCTCAGGATAGGCACTGGTGCCGTGTTCGATCCCCGAACCTGAACGAAATTTTTATTCAACTAAGTTGATTGATTTCAGAGGTTTTACGTCCCAAGTTAAACTAAGTTGCTTTCATTTCTGACAAATACCACGGCCGCTTAACATTTTTTTTTATTGAGGGGCCGTGCAAATACGCATGGTTTTCCTTGTAGCTTCGTGCTACAAACGGGTGGATGCATTTTTTTTACTTAACCCACTACCAATCATCATCATCATAATCATCATCATCGCCGTCGCCAGCCCACTTTACGTTTATTAGAGAGCGACGGCCTCTCCCAACGCTTTCCAAATCGCCCTCTCCTGAGCGAGTTGATTCAACTTTATGCCTGCGAATCTATTGATTTCATCGCTCACGTAACCTTCTGTCTGATCCCTCTGCGTTTGCCCTCTCTTGGAATCCATTCTACTGTTCACACTGTACATCGGTTGTCTGTTCTAGTCGCGAGACAATCTACACTCAACTTGAGTAATCATTCATCTTATGCAATGCCGGCATGCCTTGTTTCGCTTCAGGCGCTTCTTGGGTCACGCGATATTTATTGTACCACACTCTTGTATAGTTTGCGTCGACGCCGAGGTCGTTCAAAGACACCCTCCAATGCAACATATAAGGAATTCGCCTTTAAAGAGTGGTGTGGGATTGGGAGGAGAGACCAGATGAAAAGGACATGTTAGTGAGCTATATAGTTGGTTCATTTCTTGAAGGGATAGGTACGACGAGTTCTTTTTTTTTTTTTTCACTGTATATATCTCCAAAAGATTATCTTGTCCGGCATCGAGTAAAAATCTAGCAATGTTTCCTGCGAATAAAACATTTGGAAGTTGGTGCCCCTGTGTGTTCTGTCTTTTCTTTGTCCCGCCAATTTAACGCCATACCTATTCCTCCAAGACCAGATGAATGCGTCATGATATAGTTGAAAGAAAACGAAATGAAGATTCGTTGAGAAACCTAAAATGAAATTATATTTTCAGAAGTATTTACATTTTGGGAGTCGTAAACAGGAAAGAATCAGCAAGGTGTACGTTTTACAGCTTGCATGCAATCGCACAAAGCCTATACACTCGCACAAATGCGGTAAAAAATTAGTGCCGATATCCCAAGGCCCCAGCATCCTGCCACGGACATTTCATTTTTTGCCGTCGAGGTTTCGCCCGTTGCAGACAAAGGCCTGGTAAAACTACACTAGCGCGTTATTTCCGTCTTGCGGCAAAGAACACGAACCGCCGCAAGCCGAGAGCAGCCGCCTCCGTAACGCTATTCTTCACATTGTGGGTAGAACTCATGACAGAGCCTCGAAGGGACAGGAAGCGGCGCAGTTGACTTCCAGATGGGCTCTTCGGCGATCGCAGTGCTGACAATTCTGATTCTTTTCGAACATGGTAAGTGGGTTAGACGAACTGCCCACCAGGCCAGTGACGTATGCCACACTCCTTATTTTTCGGAGGGGAAGTGCTCGCACTTGACCAGAGAGGAGGGGGGGGGGGGGTAGACAAGTGTCGTCCCACGTCGTTATGCCATGTGTAATTAGCTGAAGGCGTGGTGAGCTGTTGAAAAGCAACATTGTTAGAACAACTAACAGACACCTCTGTACAAATAACGCATTGCAACGAAATGGCAAGTTGCATGAGTTGGTGCGTATTTGATTCCTGAAGAAAATGGCTCGCAAAGACGAGGGCACGAGAAGCGAGGCTGATTTGTTCAAGCAATGAATATGAACCTACTCGCGCAACTTCGCGCAGAGCATACACTCACTCCGGAAATTTTTCGTTTTATATAACTGTTCTCACTGACCTCTCTCTGATAGATAGATAGATAGATAGATAGATAGATAGATAGATAGATAGATAGATAGATAGATAGATAGATAGATAGATAGATAGATAGATAGATAGATAGATAGATACGATCAAAGTTGCTGAATTTTGCCAAGAAATGCTTCGCACTCAAAATAACAAGTGGAGAGAGAGGTCCATGGGGAACCACCTTTATTCGTGAATATCTGGCTGTGATAATTTATTTTTCTGGGACAGCAAACGAATTCCTTTGACTGGTTACTTTCGACGACCCTTCCAAAATTAACCTTCCGAGTCGATCACAGTCTGACGTCTCAGCCATGACATTAGAACCAAACATTACACAAAGGAGTCTGGGTATGCTGTAGAAGAAACAATTTCTGGACTAGCTGGTCTTTGCACAACTGGCTGAGGAAATTTCGCGCGAAGAGCAAGGGACAAGCGACAGAAGAAAGGGGACTCCCAAATACAGTATATTTAGCGTCATGGCGCTGACAACGAACGCGCTCATGCAGTACAAACTAGCCCGAACCACTCCCCATCTACGAATGCAAGCGCTTATGCTGTGACTGTTGCTTTCACTTAATCATATTATTTTACTGTTGATCGCTCAGTGTTCGCAAATGTTGATAAATGAGCTTCCTTAGCGATCACCCACAAAAATTATAGGTTCAATTTTTCGTACGCCATTGATAATTGTCCCCTGACGAAAACAAGTAATGAAAAATTTTTGACAATAACAATTTCAAACGATCTGAGATGGGAGACTCAAGTTGATAACGTTACTACAAAATACGTCCTAAAAGAGTGCAAAGTGCCAATGTAAGAAATGAATATAATTTATAACACAATTGTGATAGAGCGACGCAAACGTTAAAAGGGGCGTGCAACACTTCTTGAACAAGGTCAGAAAGCAGTGTCGATCAGTCGGGGAGGATACTGTGAACATGTAGGCCAAATACCATTGCACAGCACGCACCAGGGAATTCGCAGTTAGGTTTCAAACACAGCGCCCGCTCGTCTTTCAACAAATGACATCACCCGTCCGGGATGAGTACGTGATGATGACTTGGTACACACGGTGATTACACAATGTTATCTGTACATTATTTGTTAGAAGGAGCCGCGTCACTCGTACGAAACATGTAGGGGTTATGAAAAGGAAAGCTCAGTCCTTGACCTAATGGGCTTCTCGTCTCGGCACTAGGTAAATGCGACCTGTGCGACATCTGTCGGCGAAAGCGAGACAGCGCAGTGCGGATGCCCTACAACCAGCGGTGGCACTTCGACGTCTCCTCGTTTCTGTGCCAGCCGTTCAACTTCTGCGACGACGAGATCACGGAACGCATGAAGGGCCGCAAGTCAAAGGCTGAAATCAGTTGCGGAGGTGAGATTGCGAAGGTATACAAGGACTGCGCACACCCGTTTTTGCAAGCGGGGCTACTCGACTCGTGTGTGTTACTATAAAAGGCGGTTATGATTACATTTCGTTCAGACAGCCAGGCGGTATAACGTGCCTATTAAAAAAAAAAAGAGAGAATGACACGGATCGTATTTGCACTGCAGTAACCGAATGCATGCACGAGTGCCCTTACAGGTCCTGCTGGAGCTGGTACCGAGTCACCACATGGCAGAAGCCAATGAGCCCATTCACTTTGCCCTGGTTGTCGAATTCATAGCACTGAGCAAACCCCTTTACGTGGCCCGAGGCCTCTAATACTACAGATGAGTCAGATCCGAACGCAGAAAGCAACGTCGTGCCAAGAAACAACAATCTCCTTGCAAAATTTCCATCACTGATGCACACTAGTGAATGCAGAGTGGTAATCATCTAACACTACAGGGAGAGCAGTTGTGGAGAGCCAGCGCATCAGGCATGACACAGATATACAGCAGTTCATACCTATTCTGAGCAGCCCACGACGCCTTCCTCTCGGTATTTTATTAATCGACCTCCCGCCCTCACTTCCCCGAACCTAGTAAGTGCGCCGCACCCTATTATGGCAATGCTGGTATCCCCATGTCACTCACATTCTCATACACACGCTAATCACTAAAGAATGGGGACTCCAACATCATCGACTCTGAGTAAGAATGCTTACGAAACGAACTTTCTTTACATCCTCGGCTGCGCAGAGAGCTGCAGCATACGCTTGAAGAAGGCATGTCTTCATTCGAGATCCTTTGAGCAAACACTAATCGAGAATCTTCTGGTACGAAAAGTATAGCTCAGAGGACAGAGAGAACGGCGGCGCTTCGGCACGGCCTCCCAAGAACGGACAGCGCACGCGATCATGACGGAGGCCTTTGACTGTTGAAAGAATCACCATATTAGTCGATGTGTGGTGCTGCCCGTACTTTCTGAAAATCAAAGCGGCGTGTTTTACGTTGTGGAGCAGCACATAAAGGAATGTTTGAGAACTGTAGGATCATTTTGTTTCATGAGGCGTATACCGCATTCACTCGGAAATAGGTCGAACACAGATGCGAGTGGTCCTGTTTAGACTGAAGTTGCCGACAAATAAATAAACGTGAAAGATAATTCGCGTGTCAGAAAAACGAAAAAAAAAAACAGAACATGGCAGATTTTTTCCATAAAGGTCTTCAAACGTTTCGCCTTTGTTTTCGTATGCCATTTCTTTTTATTTTTTAATTGTTTTGTGTGTCTGTCCATCCAATATATGCACATAACTCAGCCGGGAACGGTACTACTTGAAAAACAGGGGGCGCGACCGAGCGATTCCATTAGCGTCTGTTTGCTTTTGCCCGCTTTGTTCACGGATATGGGTCGAGATGCGTTGGTCATGAATAGAGGTCGATAGCCCATTTTCGGTGACATTGTCGAACAAAAACAAAGTTGACCTATTTTCGAATGACTATGTAGCTTGCTCTTATATTCAGTTTCCTCCTTTTTATGCAGACGAGTATTGCTTAATAAAGTAAATGATACTCAACCCATGCATGACGGCATCATTCACGTTGATTAAATTTGGGTTGACATTCGCATGCATATGAGAGCCCACATTTTGACGGCAAACTCGTGTACAACCACGAAATTGACGCCGGGCAGCTCAAGACAATCAACAACATTTTAGAAAACGGGACACGATGATTCTGGACTCACCAGCTGATCAAATTCTCCTGCACGGAGTGGCTTTTAATTTACTCTCAGGTAACTCGAGGGGAAGTTAAGGACGAGACAACGAACCATGGAACGAAACATGTTAGGCGCGTAACGTTAAGGAATCGGAAGATAGTAGAGTGGATCAGAGAACAGATAGCGACAGCCGATATCCTATAGTCGATAATAAAAGGAAGAAATGCACCTGGGCAGGTCGTGTAATGAGAACGGCAGGTAACCGATTGTCATTTAGAGAGACGGAACGGATACGGAGAGAGGGAAAGCGTCGCCGTGGAGCGCAGAGAGTAAGATGGGGAGGCGAAATTTAAAAAAATAACAAGAAAAATCCGGCACCTTTGCACCAGTGGTGCGAAGACTGAGGGTACAGCGCAGCTGAAGGCGTTCTCCTCCCCCTTTCCGCCTTCTTCACCCACATAACTTACCTTTCCCACTCTATGCTATGCTTTACCCTCTCCCCTCCTACTTGTCCCTCATCATCACCTTCACAACATTCCTCCTCACCCTCACCTCCCCTGTCCGCGCCTTGCTATGCTGTCCATGACTATGATATGCTTTAATCTCTCCCCTCCTTCTTACCCTTACTCATCTTGCCCACCACTTTCTATACATACTGTACATGCCTACGCTATGTATCATTGTCTCCTCTCCTTCTTTCCTTTTCTGTACATTTCACAGATGAAGTGCACGCGCACTTGTTTCCAGATTATCATATTTTACTGCTCGCGGTACACGGCCCAACGCTTGGTTTAATAGCTCCGCTGTTAATATATTGCAGGTCTGCATAAAATGGAATGAGCCCGCGCAGGACAGGTCAGAGTGAATGGAGATCGTTGGAAGTGGCCTTCGTCCTGCAGTGGACATTAGATAGGCTGACGATGATGACACTTACCTTTAGACACAATGGGCGAGTGATCGACTGCCCATGCATGCTTAGGAGGTATTGCGGGCTAATTGATCACTCGTGACATAAGAACAACAGTGCCTGTCGTGTGTCGACGATGTGGCATGTCTTTGTCTCCGGAATTCGAGCCGCTGTTCTTTCTCGCGCTTAGAGAGAAGCAATAAACTTTATTTGAAAGAAAGAGCCGACGGGCAGACTCGTCCAAGATGGGCGGCGTCCCTAGTCTAGGATGCCGTGAGCGTGGCCCTGTTCACCAGACTTCGCTGGTCTTGGAGCCTTGTGCTTCTCAGTTGGGCTTCCCACGGCTTGATGTTTGGTGTAGTGACAGGTGGTATCGACGGGTTAGCTGCACATTCCCACACCATATGGTATAGAGCATTTGCTGCAGAGCAGAAGATACAGTTACGTCGGTAGCTCGAGGGATGCATGGAGTGCAGGGGTGTTCCGTGAGCGAATGTGCTGGTCTGGAGCCTCCGGAACAACACCGTCTCCTCTCTTGTGAGTTTGGGGGGCGGCTTAAAAAAAAAAAAAGAGACATTGGGTCTCATTCCATCCATCAAGCATAATGGTCGCCAGCATTGCTCGCGCTTTCCTCTGTGCTACCTACTTCCTTTTAAGGAACACTATGTCGTTGTGGCACTTGCATACATGCAGCTCCTGACCTGAAAGTGCCGCACAGGGTATAATGATACACAGAACATAAATTCCTATTACCTTAATTAACCCGAATGGATGCACATTCTTGGAATGCACGGACCTTTATTTATTCATTAGAGTAAGGTCTTCTTAGCCTAGCACTGGCTGATTGCCTTAAGGCTTCGTCAGCGGTCGGTATGTCGCTAAACGAACGCACACGCACGCACACACACGCACACGCCCGCGCGCACGCGTAAATTTGTCGGCTATTTTTTGGAATCAATACAAGTGTCAGGAAGCTTCAATTCGCCTTATTGCATATGCATGATTTATTCTCCAACGTGTTTGATGTAGAATCAAACAGCTTTCGTTCATTTGTCTTTCTCCAACAAATACCTTTCTACCTATCAATCAGTCGAATGTGAAATAATAGTTCATATATATTCTGTCAAAAAAGAGGACCTTGTGCTTTTGTACCCAAAATCCTATATATGATCTCGTGAGAGTTGCTGTGTTAACATCTGTACGATCTTATAAGAACCTATATATCTTCACCTGAGATTATTACTATTATTAAATAAAATTTTCCAGTTTTACGTGAGAAAAACGACGATGTCATAAGGAGCGTCTTAATGTGGGTGTAATCTTTCGACGAAATCCAAATCCTTGGCGTAAACTTAAATGTACCGGGCGTCCTTGGCCTTCGCCCCCATAAAAATGCGGCCGTCGAGGCTGGGAATCGAGCGCGTATTCTGCATGCTTAGATATACAACCACGGGGAGGCGCCTACATGTTTTCTTCTATAGTCAAACAAACAAACAAACAAACAAACAAACAAACAAACAAACAAACAAACAAACAAACAAACAAACAAGCAAATTTGGCGGATACCACGCATTGTTCGTAGGAGTCGTTTTTGTGCGAAGCGATCAGCGAGGAATGTGCCGATGCCTAAGTGTTTCGCATTCAGACATTGATTGATTGATTTGTGGGGTTTAACGTCCCAAAACCAGCTCTGATTATTAGAGACGCCTTAGTGGAGGTCTCCGGAAATTTCGACCACCTGAGGTTCTTTGACGTGTACTGACATCGCACAGCACACGGGCCTCAACATTTCGCCTCCATCGAAATGCAGCCGCCACGGCCGGGATTCCGTAATCAGACAATTGTTGCGACTAGGAATAGCGTCTCTGTACGAAATGAGCACAGATGACATAACCAGGACTGCTGATGCGACATGTTTATTTACAATACGCGAAGCGCTGGTATAGCGGCCGCGGGCGAGTGGTAGCGTGCTTGCCAGGAACCTCGGTCTCCTGAGTTAATCTACCTAACCAGTGGTAGGTTGATGCTTTTCTGTGTTTGTCCCCCTGTTACGTCCACATTTCAATCGCAAGCTACAACAAACGATGTGTCTTTCCCTTGCTTTTAACCCGCGTAAAGGGCGTTCTCATGAAATTTCATTTCGTTTGTCATTGATTGACATGAGCTGCGATGTTAAGAATTAGCCAGGTGTGGTGCATAGCCGCATAACCCGGGCCGAGCACTAAAGGTATGAACCAAACGTGATTGTACGAGTATATCATTGTAGTGATGTCTATATCAATCATTCATGTTCGCCATGCATCGACGCCCCACCCCACCATCCCAACATTGGTATGCACGAAGTGAAAGAGACGGCCACGACAGCGCCGAGACGAAGGCGGCTAGATAGACATATAGACAGATATCGTCAAAGTTACTCAAGGTCGCCAAAATACAGTTAGCGTTTAATAAATAAATAAATAACCATTGCATTCAAGCGACAGAATATTTGCTTGCTTCTGAGCACCACTGTTCCGGTGCAGGCGTGGACTGCTTCGAGTGGCTATACGAGTCGCTGAAGAAGAGGCAGGCGCAGGAAAGTGACCTGCCCAAGACCATGCTGAGCCACCATCAGTACCACGTCCACCAGGAGACGACGACGGCATCGGTGCCCAAGCAGCCCGTCTCCAGCAAGGCCACCGGACACAGCGAGCCGATGACCACCCAGCAAACCTCCACGGCCACGGTTAGGACAATACTGAAGGAACCCGCCACTTCCCAAGACGAGACGATGAACGAGCCCGAAGCACCCTACGAGTTCGGCTCGTCCAGACCCCAGGCAATCCACGTTCCTTTGGGTGAGAGCGGCAACATCACTCGAATTTCATATGGAAACGAGCCCATTTTACCCTTGTTTACTTTTTCCGATTCTATATATATACATGTTGAACTTGCCTTGCCCATTACCATATCCCACCATTATCTTGGTGGACAGTTTCCACCCTAATGTGGTTTGTGTAGTGGGTATAGTGGGAGCTTGGTGGGGGCTTTTGTGCGCCTCATAGAATGCGCAGCTAATCCAGCTCTAGCCCGATATGATAACATCCAAGTGTGGAAAACGGTATTATGTTTACTTTTCTTTTTCTCAGTGATAAGCCACTGTGCTAAATGCAACGCTAAATTTGTTTGTTTGTTTGCATTTTGTTTTGTTTTTTACTTTGACTTCTGCAACGCTGATAGAGTGCTTTGCAGCAACCACCCTTACCATGACGGTGTGAGACAGCCACTGGAAACTTATATGGACTCACTCGTACTTCTAAGCGCTACGTTATGTAATATTCTGCACCTACCAGACCTATTTGAAGCTTAGAACGATAGAAACCATGGGTACATGGTAGGGGTTCGTTGCAGGGAAGTTTAGGGGAGCAGAAACGAACACATTTGAGCGGGAACATACAACACAAATTGTCAACTTTGAAAGTATAGCGCTAACCCTTCTATAGCACAGCCTTTCAGTGGTGGCGGAAAGCAGCACAACATCCCGAACTTCTAGGGGACAGACACAGGCTGTATTGTGATTCTGTGCAAGCCGAAGTCTTACTCGTCCTCCCGTCTCGGAACAGTGCCCGTGCGTACATCGCACCGCAAGCCCGAAATGTGCACACTGAAGCCCGACCGCGGCCGTCGCTGGCCGTGCTCCCAGCGCTGGTACTACGACCCGGACGAGGATGCCTGCGAGACATTCACTTTCTGCGGTCAAAAAGGAAACAGGAACAACTTCCTCACGAACGAGACCTGTTACGAGCAGTGTCATGGTGAGATTACGCGCCTGAGCATTGCTTCTCATGCGTATTAACACAGGCATCGTGCAGTGACCATCCATAGAGCACGCTGTTTACGTTTTTTTTTGTTTTTTTTTTTTTGCGGGACATATGACGGAATTTTACACTGCGCCCTGAATTACCTTTGAAAAAATGGTTCCTCGCTATTTCACGTATGCGATAGCGAATTCATTGAAGAATGAGCTTCCTTTACCTGACTACCGTGCGACCCAGATAGATAGATAGATAGATAGATAGATAGATAGATAGATAGATAGATAGATAGATATAGATAGATAGAACCTGGTACAAAACTTTCATGCGCTGCTTTCTCCCTTTTTTCTTGCGACTATGTACCGGGTAATAAAGAGTCCACCAGTCATGAAGGAATCAAAGGTTTTCTTCGAATTTATTTATTCAGAAACTGTTAACTGTTTTTTTTTCCCTTTCAAATGTTACTTTCAGATGGCAGTCATCGCACGTAGGTCTCAAGATGCATGTCATCTACGAGTGGCGCTCTGCTCAACATTCTACGCTAAACTGAAGCTGTAGTGTGTTGAAAAAGCTTGTATTTGCAAAAGGTGAAACAAATAAATAAGAATATTCTTTAAGGAATTTTGTTATGCACACCCTTAAAGAAGTTAAGCAAACAAACATGTGTGCGTCTGGCTCGTTAATTGTTTGTGATGATTACAAGCACCTACGGTTGTCTTAACAATTGTGGGTGCCAGAATGCTGCGAGTGTGCGTATAGCGTAGAGCTGTGTTTTGTTGTTTTCTAGTGCTGGCGACCACCGAAATACTGTCCGATTGCACGACACTACTCTGATGAAGTGGGCTTGTTGCAGCCTTTAGATGGGGGTGTATTAGGAACTTTAAATGTTTCCTCGGTGCTTAAGGGATGGAGCGTTGCATAACGGAGTTTTCAGACAAGCTGGAGAGCAAATAAAACTTTATGGCTCTGTAGCGAATGCAACTCTGCAGCAATAACACAAATGAAAGTATAGCATTCACTACCAATGAAGCAAAAGCTCGATCCCTCTTCTACTCATACTAATTTTATCGTAACATAGATCTCTGGCCCCGTCCTCTAATAAAACTGGTAATTTTCCACGTCCGCTGCTACGTACACATGCCTCTTTCCCAACTATCTCCAATAACCCTGGCTAGCGGGAAGCGACTCTATGATACAGTTGCAACATGGACAGCCAGCTTTATACTGACTATATGTTTAAAGCAACATAGGCATGTTCTCTGACAGTTCAGTCCGCTATCTCTTTAAGAACTTTATAAAATTAGAACTTCGCTCACTAGCCGCCTGCCGAAAAAACCGACGTCGAAGGCGGCGAATTTTAGCATAGCCTCTCAAAGCACTTGCACTCACGAAGGGTGAACATCACTACAACATGGCACATGACATGTGCGCCTGTATAAAGCGACATTGACACGCAAGAAATATTCGTACGATCGTTGCCTAACGGCTAGAACTTGGTGTTGCTGGCCCGGAAGGCAAGCGCTCCTCACACTTTATCACAACAGATGGAGTTTACTCGCTATGGATGTGTTTAACATAAGTATTCAACATGTGTTGAGCGTACTCAAGCGGCACCGCAGTGGGCATGAAATCTCGTTTGTATGTGTTACGAGGTGTGGAAAACGGTTGCTTTGATGAATGGTTGCGTGCCACAGCGCATATAAGGCGCCCGCGGACTCTGTCATTGGAACGTAGACCTCACGTCGGAAATAAGTGGGCCGTTCCTGAAGCTGGCCGGACATTAAACTGAGCTCTTAGTCGAGCAGTGATGTGCCTCGTAGTTGGTATGTTTCTTATAGTGTGGTTAAGAAGCTGACGAAATCCTCGCTTCCAGCACATACTGGGTCTGACGTATATAGCTGTGCATATATAAAGATACATGGACCACATACTTGTGTCTGCTCTGGCACTCTTGAGAATCAGTGGTCTCACTAAATTCTGTCGGTTCTTTTTTCTCGGCTTAATGGTAACAACGAAGCCGAGGATAAGAATATGTTGTGAGGAGAATGGCGTGATGCACGACGAACCATCCTCACGTCTCGCATTTTCTCGCATCTTTGACTAATGTTGCAGTAAATCCGCGATGCGTTTATGCTTCGAGCACTAATCATGATGGAATAGATAATCACGGCGAGTTTTGATCACGAGGTTATTTGATTACACAATAAATACTGTTGTAAGTTAATGTTCGCGAAATTAGATGACTGATGAACTTCGATGAAAATAAATATGCCATGGGTTGGTGTACTGTAGGCTGATTCAGTGAGCAACATCACGACGGTGCGTTGACAGTCCAACGAGAAGTGTTCCGAACCAGTCTGATGGGCGAAAACACAACACAAGCCCCGGCAATGGGCACTGATCGTGGCAGCTTGTATAGAGCATTTTCTGGCGATGCGAACAGGGTGTTTCACGGCGAGACTCCTCGGGCTCCTGGTCTCGGAGCGCGCTCTAAGGCGTCATTCAGGAACCGCAGCAAGTTGGACGGCAACGTTCTCGAGACGTGCTTGGACAGCGTCCAGAACAGGACTCTGCCGACCTGAGCGCCCAGGCCACCTTTGGTTCCCACTGGAGGTCCCTGTTGCACCTGCATGCGTTGCGCATATTGCACAAGAGTTTGTCTTACCGAACAATGTACAGTCTTCCATTCAACACGGCTGACATGAAATTCAGTTCTAAAGGTCAGACGACATCGCAACAGCGTAAATTTAAGACAGCGATCGAAGAGGTGACTCAGGTGAGACAAGATAACCAGTAAAGGTCACCCTGATCATTGCACTGAGCGCAGGGAGATAATAGTTATTTCAGTCACTCTGTCTACATATTTTGACGAAGCATTCGAGTACTTTCATTTCTTGACGATGCGATGGAAGTGTGACAATGTAAATGTAATCATCTTATAACGAGTATGAATATTTTACGTTTAAGTATGAACTACACATTATAAAGCTTCAGAATTGTCACTTTTTTCTTTGTTCTAATTTGACGAGACGCCTTGTGTGACGAAAAATTCGGCATGCTGCCTTGCTTCACTTCGCCTGTACATCAGTGTACATCAGTCTTCGTTATCATCAGGAGGCCGTGAACACAGCACTGGCTGGCGCATCAATTTGTAACAAATATTTAATTTTCATTGTGCGTGGTCTATAAGAGCTCAATGGCAACGAATGTTTCATTTATTGATGCAACGAGTCCGAACATTTTTCTGCGGTGTTCTAGATGTGCTTTCTGTAAAAGAATAATATGGAGTCCCTACGAACGCATAACCTAAATTCTTGACTAGAGAGGATGGTTTGCTAATAGGGTCGTCGGACATTACGGGCAGCTGAGCCTAGTTCAGTCCGCTTACCGAAACTTCATCGGATGCGAAGTCTACGCTGGAATCTTCGAACTTCGTGAACTGGAACTTTCCGTTGGCTTCCTTGAGCCTCGCCACGGTGGTGATCATGACGTCATATACGACCACATCGCAGCGGCCGCTTCCCTGAATGGGAAAAGCTTCGTAGAGAGATCCTTCCACGGTGTACTGCATCCTCCCAGAAACTTTTGGAACTTGAAACGTCAGGTGAACCTTCAGATTCTCAGTGTCAGCTCTTAGGTCGGTGATCTCAAATGTGGAGAGGTTCCGGATCTGTTATGAATATGCGCGAAAAAGAAGCGAGAAATATTTAGAGAAACAAAAAGATAATAGGGTACCAAGACACATCCCATAGGGTCCAATATCCCCACCCCTGGATACGCCAACAGAGTGAAGGATCTATGGATTACCTGAATTTGGAGCAGATGAAAGGTCAACGCGTCCCCTCCGAAGATGGAAGACATGTCGATAGGGGGAGGTCTAGCGGGTCCATGACTGAGATTCCAAGGCTCGGGTAGCCTGTGAGCATCACGGATCTGAACTTCTCCAGCTTGTGCTTCAGGAGGTCCTCCATGTGTCGGTCGTAGTAAGCACTGTTCGGCGATCGGGCCTCTGCCGGCAAATCAACAAATTCATGTGATTATATATATATATATATATATATATATATATATTATATATATATATATATATATATATATATATATATATATATATATATATATAGTGATCTTGAAAAAGACCGGTCCCGCAGTCGAAACTGTTGGCAATAAACGATAACTGCGAAGTCGTGTCTGCTACTTCACTCCAAATACGTTTGGCCCATTGAGCACAAGTTCTCATATATATATATATATATATATATATATATATATATATATATATATATATATATATACAGACAGATAGATACGGTCAAAGTCTTCTAGGCTGTACAGTCAAGGTGATAAGGTCAAAGAAATGCTCCGCATTCAAACAAGCTAACGTTTATTTCATTTTTCGGGTTCTACGTCCTAAAACCACGACATGATTTTGAAAGACGTCGCAGCGCCCTGATATTTCAACCACATGGGATTCTTTAACGTGCACTGACGTCGCACGCACACGGGCCTCAACATTTCGCCTCCACCTAAATGCAGCCGCCGCGGCCGGGATTAGATTCCTCGACCTCCAGATCAGCAACCGAGGGCCATAGCCACTAGACGACCATGGCGGGGCAAGGTATATTTCATATACGTGCATGTGTGTACTCTCTCAGCAATTACAAAGTGCCGAATCCAGCGAGGGACTTCATAGCTTCCAAGTGACCTCAGTCCACCAACCAAACAAGTTTGCATGACGCGTCAACTTTCAAACAGAAATTTCCTAGAGGTATGCGTAAGTACCTTGGACAAAGCTTTAGCATTTATTATCGCAGCCAAACACGGACTTTAAAATGAAAAAAAAAAAAACTAAATTGAATCTTACTGAGAAGAAAATGTAAATATATGCGGAAATAATTCAAACCACTACAATATGACTGTTTTTAAATGGCTATTACTTTCCTACAAAGACAACACATAGGTTAGCAACTTGAAGACTACGTAAAATAGTGGCACCTGTTCTACTGATGTAACTTATTTGACGGGATAGTCGGCACACTATGTAATAATAAGCTTTGAGGTTATAGGTACCAAAACGCAAGACACTACGAGGATGACTAAAATATGGCATTCGAGACGAAGCTTTCCGCTGTCCTTGGATGAATTGGGTTATATATGATCTGGAAATGATTAAAGAAAGGTAGCGATGCTTAAAGCACTGTATGATTGTCCTCGAATTTTATTTGGCCTCGCTCTTTATGTTTACGGACAGCATTATCCATTCGAATATTATCATGGCAGCTGGCGAACGACATGCAGTGTCAACACCAATGCGGCGCTGTGTGAGGTCGAGGCAGCATACGAGTCAATACCTACCCCAATAAATCTCCTGGCTCCTTGCATTAGCGGCCGTAGCTACTGCCCAAAGGCCCAGCATAATGGTGTACACCTTCATTCTGAAAATAGATGAGGAAAAAATGATTAACAGGATCCAGGCAGTCAGATGTATGGTAGATGTCACTTCAATCACACATTGTGCAGCTCTTCGCATATTCGCCGGGTCAACTTAATATACGCTCCATCTATGCATCACATTAGAAAACAAAATATGGCGTGTGAACATGTTAGGCAGGACAAGTTCATGCCAGGCAGAGCAAGCCGGATGCGGAAAAACTTTTGACGGAAGGCCTACTGAAACGTCGGAGGATGCTGCAGACGTAAGAATCGGTTTCTAACAGCGCCCCTGTGACTTGTATGACTGGAACGTTCTCAGTGGTCTTAAGAGATATTAAACATTGTAAACAATAATACAGACTGAGAGTAGTGAAAACGCAAGGCTTCCAGTTCCACGAGCAGAGATGAAAAAAAGGAACAGGACACATTCAGTGCAATTTGGAGCGAAAACCACGAATAAGAAGCGGCATGATTAGGGCCTTACAAAAAAGAAAAATTATCAGAATACACTTTCACAAGTAATATGCCGGCATCCATATGAGCATCCGTTTGCTTCTTTAATATGAATCAACAAAAGCAACGAAAAACCGTATGAATAGATAACCAAGGAGTCGAGTCAGTCGCTTTTTCTATCGGTCTCTGAAACATATGGCGACATTAGCTAAAGCGGCGTGAGTGACTGTCTCAGCAACTCCACACCGGTTTCGGTGCCACACCGGTTGTCCGATAGATCGATTCACAGGCTATTCGAATAAGGAAACTAGATAACTGGAGCGATCGGTCATTCAGTTCGGTTTATGTCATCCCGGTGTTCCGAAACTCGAATAAACGAATATGAGGGGTGTGCGAATATTCGAAATTTTGAATAATTTTCGAATAGTGTTTGCTATTCGATTCGATTCGCCCTTAACTTTTACTTTTCGAACTCTTCGAAGTTGGTAATTATGGGAAAAATATGCTGTCCTGTGACGACAAGTCGCTCATACCCCGAAGTACGCTTCGCCGCATACACCCGTGTACTGCGGTGAAACACTTGTACACGGCGGCGGAGCTAACACCCGTGTACTGCGGCAAAGTTAGCACTCGTGTACCGCGGAAAAACTAACACTCGTGCACTTCAGTGAAGTTAGCCCTTGTCTATTGCAGCGAAGCTAACACCTGTGTACTGTGGCAAAGCTAACACCTGTGTACTGTGGCAAAGCTAACCCCCGTGTACTGTGGCAAAGCTAACCCCCGTGTACTGTGGCAAAGCTAACCCCCGTGTACTGTGGCAAAGCTAACACCCCTGTACTGTGGCAAAGCTAACACCCCTGTACTGTGGCAAAGCTAACAGCCGTGTAGTGCAGTGAAGTTAACACCCGTGTACTGCAGTGAAGTTAACACCCGTGTACTGCAGTGAAGTTAGCTCAGCTTTCTGTTGCATAGTTCTCTGTTGGACTGTTCTTCAGACTGCGGAATGACACTGTGAGAGTACACTGGTCATGCAATAAATCTTTTTTGCCCATGTCTAGTAGCACATTTCTCCATAATTTGGCATGGTAATACTTATAAAATATTCAAGAATTATTCGAAAAATATTCAATTTTATTCGCACTTGAACATAAATATTCCAATTCGCTTCTCACTCAAAATTTTGCTATTCGCACAGCTCTACCGAATATCACTTTTCAGTCCTGGTGCCGAAATTATCGCTTTGTCTCTCGCTAATATTCGTAATTTGCAGTCGTCATTGCGAACGCTTTTTCAAACCTGATATGTGATCTGGTTAATGTCCTTTAGTCTCCTGTTTATAAATTTGCCTTTCTTAATTGCTCTACTTCACATAGCCTTACTCCTAGATTCACGCTGTGCCAGACTTGTGCTATATGGCATAATATGACATGAACACGGAGGGAACGCAGTCACGAATTACAGCTTCGTAAATGTTTCGGGGAACTACGTAGTGGTAATCTATATTACACATATTATTTTCGCCCCAATTTCTTTTCAGAATTGCACGAAAAGGTAAATTGATGCTCACCTGGCTACGTCAAGGCGCCCTCTTTGAATAAACTATTGGCGGCAACAAATATCCGGATGACCGGTTCTGGACATCCTAGATATATGTTTCTCGAAAGCCGGATACTCGAGTAACCGGTTTTCGAGACCATATTCACTTCCCTCCGGTTAAACTGGATAGCCGATTTAACGGATATATGCAAGCACTATATGGGCGAAATGTCACTAATTAATTACCCTTTACGTTACTATCAAAGTTGACGACTGTGTCGGTATCAAAACTACCGCACTCGCCAACGCTGATAAAGCGAACACATGGCAATGACGACATGCACTTACGAGGAAACGCCTTTCGTGAGCACAGTGCCGCCGTCCACTGCAGCTCGGACACGTCAAAAGACGGAGTAAAACTTGTGCTCACGAGACACTTCTCTGGGATGCTTTAGTCGTGAATTCGATAAAGCAGTTGCTTCCTCGGCGAGCTTTAGTGATTATTTGATCACAGCCAACAGCGTCCACGCGCGAAGTACGTGCCTCATGCGTTCAGAGCTGTTTGTTACATTGCGCGATATTATGAGCCTCCGGTGTATGAAGCGAAAGCTGTTCCAGCGTCATTAAGTTGGCAAGGAACACGAATCTAGTAATAAAAAAAAGCTCAAAAAGAGCAAGAACACCTGTCGCGCGTAATCACTCGTGTAAGCGCGATGCGGGAATGCTGCTATGTAGCTCGGTGTTCAAGAGGCAATAAAAGAAGTGTCACACGAATTAAAGGCCGTGACAGCACGAAATGTAGGCGCGAAACACAACACAATGTAAAGGGTGAAGGGCGCGATCTTTGACACTCGAGACTAAGCTTTATTTGGCCAAATAGCTTGTATAGGCACAACACCGGGTGGCAGAACAGCGCTCCTCGTAACAGTAACAGGGTAAAAATATAATAGGGGAACTTACTTCCTGTGCCGCATTCCTTTCCAAAAAGTACCATAAATACGAAATTACTGAACTAACATCACTGAACAATTAACAAAATTACTGAAATTCAGCTGCGATCAGAAAATCAGCGATTGATATATTTATCGGGATAGCAAGGTATTACGCAAGTGGCATTTCATATTTACGCAACGTGCTGCAATTTCTAGCTTTCCTTGATGCGTATAACTGTGTATGTTACTGCCATGGATAGTTTAGAGTTGCCCTTACATAGCAGAAACCATTGCGTGAATTGCTTTAATCAGAAATTCGGCAATACTCGCAAGCGGGGAACGTCGAGACCCGGTAACCCGTAACGGCAATCGTCCCAGCAAACTTGACCGGCCAAGGGCCGCTCACCTGTTCTGCGGCTGTGTGACACCGGCCTCGTCTCCCGCGTCTGGCCTGGTCGGGGACTTCCGAGGGAAGCCGGTATGGTCACCCGGACACGAGGCGTACTCGTCGGAAACTAAGACAAACCGAGGCAAAGGACGCTGGCAAATAGTGCGAGGGCGCGGCGTAAACACAAAGGAAGAAAAAGAGAGACGTACACTGAACCGGTTTCTATCGCTGCACGTATACCTGTAGCCCCAGGAAGTAAGATAACAAGGGGGCGAGGCACGCGAGAGAAGAAAAATCAAATAAAAGAACGAGTATTACGCTTGTGTAGTGTAAGCCTACGCGTGCTCACTCTGATAACCGACAAAACACGGACGCTGCGCATATATCCTGGAATGCAGCTGCGATATGCGCGGTGGCTTGTTCTTCGTTCGACGTGGTATAATTAATGTTGACCTAGAGTGGGCCTGCGCAGGAAGCTGATATTCAGCGTTCTCCTTGTCTGTCTCTACTCCTATTCTTTTTCTTACACTTGTCTTTTTTTTTTTACGGGAAGTGACAATTGCTTATACGGTCTCTATTGAGTAGTACTAACGTACTGACCGACAGCAAGCCCTACTAGGTCAATATTATAGGCTATGGAACAGCGCAATGTCAGCCTATTACGGACACGCACGGACGCCATCATCTAGGGGTCCATGTTTCAGGTGCGATTCCTATTGCTAGTCAGAAAAGTACGCAGCTTCCTCTAGGTCACGCAAGGCCAGATCCCGTCGAAGCTGGCCGATAGTTAGCAAATAAAGCTGGAACACGTCACATGACATTGCGTTACGTGATTTTGTCGAGAACGGGGCAAGTGACATTGCGGTGTGTGAATTTGGTATTTTTGGCTCGAACATGACCGTGGTAACACGAAGCCCGTGGGCATGTTACTCCATCTTGCGGAATTTCGCAGAACTCATTTGTCATATTCTTGCCCACGTGCTTCGTGCTGTCGATCAATTCGCTCTCGCGCTGTGAATTCCTAGACTCGTGATTAGCTCAATAGGCAGAGCGACCGGCCCGGGCAGGCGTTGGTCCCGACTTCGATCCCCGGAGCACGTCGAATTTTTCATCAAATAAAAGCTTTCATTTCTGAGAAGCCCGTATGGATTATCTCGTAACTTTGTGTTACAGACGGGTAGATGGCGCTAATTTTCCCTTTCATAAAGGCTATACGATGTGCAGCTGGCACGGCCGGCTTGTAAGCCGCTGGCCAGCTGAGGGCCCACAGACGAAACCGGGCACAACAGTGATCAGATAATAACCTTTACTTGTACGAAGCCCACAGCTAAATAATTGCTTGAATGTCGCTCCATGCGCTCCGCCCTAAGCTGGCGGAGCTTGCCACGAGCGCATAAGCAGCCTGGCCACGGTGATAAGGAAAGCTATAGCGCAGCCACGCAGCCATATTCCCTATACTGTGCATCCACGCGTGTACTTACATTTTGGAGTAAGTGAACGAACCCTAGGCGATGGCGTTTGTTCTGGAGTGTAAGGCGTGCCTCGTAATTATGTCGTGGTTCTGGCACGCATTCAGAATTTTGTTGCCTTTGATGTCCTTTCCGGTGGGGCACATGGTTACGTTGACACAGCAGCTTAATCGCGAAACCTATAGTTTGGCGAGGAAACGCTCGCTACAGCGGAACTGCCGAGATATCAGAGGTAAAGTACGATAGTCATAAAATAATTACGCCATTCAGCAGCAGGTATCAAAGTCGAGCGATGACAATAGGCGAAAGAAGAAGCGCCTCAGCGGAGAGCGGTAAGCAGGAAAGGACGTCGGCGTCGGAATGTACTTACGTCTCGAACCAGAACGACCTCGCGCATATCTTGTCCCTCGTTACACAGGACCCAGCAAGGAAGCTGATCAGACCTGCTTTCCTTAATGTGGAAACCTAATGCAGTGCGTGGTTGATTGTCTCTACTTCAAAAGAGTGGGTATATATATAAAGTTTTTCGATGGAGGCGAAATGTTGAGGCCCGTGTGCTGTGCGACGTCAGTGCACGTTAAAGAACCTCAGGTGGTCGAAATTTCCGGAGACCTCCACTACGGCGTCTCTCATAATCAGAGCTGGTTTTGGGACGTTAAACCCCACAAATCAATCAATCATATATATAAAGTTGGGGCCAAGTATTGTGTCTGGTTCTAAAGAACACGAAAATAACGGTACCTAAGTTACCGTATCACATGTACCTTCGTTGGCCTCATGGTCTGTTGGATTCACCAGGCTGTGTCAAACAAAAAATCGAGCCCTTGATCAATTACCCTTATTTCGTTACTTCATAGCGAGGGTCTTGTTCCGGCAGACTCGGTGCCTTTAGGTAGCATGCGAGGGTTTATTGGTCAGCGGCCAGGTCGTATTAAGATCGCGCACTACGTGACGTCTACTGGCAAAAAGGTGTGTTCCACATCCGCTCGCCATGTTTTAAATGCGCAGAGATACCGAATAAACTACCAGGACTAAATGTTCTGAATTACCCGATAAAACGGCCGTCGTAGCTCAGTTGCGCCGGACGTATTATCCGAAGGTCGTAGGTTCGGTCCCTACCGACGTCAGGTGCTTTCCCGTCCACTTTAATTCATTTCCACTTATGTCATAATTGCTGCACTGTAAACAGTTGAAAATTACAATGAATAACCCCTACGCCTTCCTTGGCCTCATTGTCTGCTGCTATATATTAGGTTGTATCTAACAAAGAAACGAGCCCTTGATCCATTCCCCTCGTAGCGTTAAAACAAGCTTTTTTTTTTTGTTATATAAGCTTTTTCTTCGTGGCGCGCGCTCGGGCTAGTCGGGTCAGGAGCTCACCAGGACGCTTGGCTGGGCGCGGCTTGCGCACCGGCTGGCTTGCGGGGACTGAGGCCTGCGGGCCAGGAATGCGGCGGAGACGCGGCCATCTCCCATAAAGCATAAAAAGACGAGTACCGATTGGGTTGCTCGAGACCTGCGTACTTGAGGTGTTGCTTGCTTTATTAAAGAACTTTATTATTCCATAACCTTTGCAGTTAATTCGTAGACCAGACAAAGTCTGCAGAACAATAAGCCATATACCCAACGTTAGATATAGACCGTTTTGGAGCCCCTGAAAAGAGTGCGGCTGTTTTGCTTTGCGCTTGAGCGATGAGGCTCTAGCCCAGTCTCAAGCTTTGGTTCGCGAGCTGCTCAAGGAAACGATAACCATAACTCTTCCATCAAAGCTCGCGTTCCCGCCGTTGCGTTGTACGACAACGTTGACTCGCGGCTTCTCAGAAGAACGGTACTGCACAGACATCTTAACGTCTGGATAGCATAGAGAAAGAATGTGGATAGCCTTAACGTCTGTGTGGCGTTAACGGCAGGCATAAAGTTTTCCAGATTTCTGGCACCGGACCTTTTTGACGGCAATATCTCTCACGAATGCCGCTGAAGCCTGGAGCTAACCATTAGTGTGTTTCAGTAAAGCACGGTCAGGACCTCGAATTCAACCTGTTGGATATATCAGGAGCTGTCTCTCTGCCGCAAAGCATATTCTGGTTCACTGTAACCTGTCGTGATGCTTTTATCCAGCTACTTTAAAAGTGCGGCGATATTGGAAGAAAACGGCGTCGCAGCAGATATCACAGCATATAATGGCTTAGCGTTGGCTAGTACGCTTTCGATTAATGCGTTACTAGTCGCCAGAAATTAATCATTTTAATACCTTGATGTGTGCTCTATGTTCTTTGGATAGAACATGCCACCTAAGAAGCATACGCCAATAAACATGGAACGACCGCACGTCGTGACAATCGAAGCGGTCAGCATTAATCAAAGCTGTGACAGCCTGTTTTTTGAAAAGGAAACGGAGGACTCATTTCTCAATGTAAGTCATATTCTTACATACCCACCACGTATTCTCGAGTCGTCGTAGAAGCAGGCTTCACACAGCAGGTGGTTATGCTGTGAGAAAGTAGGTGGCACTTGGTACACACAGAAAAGCGGTTTAAAGGGACTGCGAAACGGTTTTGGTCATTTTATACCAATGAGCTACGCTAGCTCAAGTCTGATTTTTAGCAGATCAATATAAGCGCTCCGCGTAAAGTGTGTAATATTTACCACAATGTCTTAAAGTGGCGCATTTTTAAAGATCGATGCGAATCAACCTAAAGGGTTTTCATTTACTCCTGCCCATGGGACGTGTAATGGGCCCACAACGAGCGATGTGATTGGCTTTCCCCGGCTGACATCATGAGCACCGGAGGGCCGCCCACCGGTATCGCCGCGGCACCTGGCGGCCCACACTAGCGTCACCGACGCACCGATTGCTCATCGCTGGGGCAATACTAGGGTAGTATACTATACCTGGCGACAACTTTCTGTGGCAGCACAGCCAAGGCTACGGAGCCGAAGCACGCTTGTCTTACTGCGCCACAGCATGTAGTCCCCCAACGAAAACGTTTGTATACTGTTCTCGGTAACTAAGATTTTACCATTCACCACTTACATTTTTCGCGGATTTATTTTTCAATTAGTGAATAAAAACGTAGCGCAGTAGAAAAAAATTCGTTTCATGCTCTCTCAGGTTTTGTGGGTTTCTTTGGCTTCCGTCGCTTTTTTACCTCACCGCATTCCTCACCGTCAAAGATGGCGTCCTCCGGTTGCAGCTCGTCAACGTTATAGTCAACGTCGCTTACGGAGGAAACACCGCCGCGTGCCGCGAGTCCAACAGCTTCGTAGTCGTACCAGGCGTTGCCAAATCAAAATCTGTCCGCACAGGTGCACAACGTTTACGCGCAAGTAAGGAAAAGCGACCTGCGCTGGTGAAACCGAAACACCCGTCGAAGCGGTCGGACTACTTGGCGCAGTAGCACATGTGCATAGGCTCCGCCCACGTAGCCTTGGCCGTGCTGCCACAGAAAGTTGTCGCCGGGTATAGGCAGCCTAGCACTGTTGAGGCCGGCGGGCCTCAGCAGCAATATGGCTGCGCCATGTCGCTACTGAGGCCTTGGAAAGTGGCTTCCGTGAGAGGCGCAACCGTCAGCCTGCACCACGCAGATAAGCGAGTTGAGGAGAAACAGCAGTGGTGTGGTGGAGGGCGAGACAAACTAGTCCATAGCTGTCTTGGTGCAATGTTCTTCGCTTAATTTATGATGTTAATGATTTGATAATGTGGTAGCCTAATAAGTACCGCTATGCCGGAAAACCATTTCGGATACCCTTTCAGGGCAGCCTGCTTTCTGCCGGCCAGTCCCGCTTTAAAGCACGGATATATTACTTTCCATGGCACTATTGTACAAGCAGGAAATAGCAGCGCAGCGTGGCATGAACACGTTGCGTGTTCAGAGAGTGAGAAAGATTTCGGGGATGAGGTCACGTGGCGCCGCCGGGCTATAGATGACAGGCTTTCGCCTTCAAGTTCTGCAGAGGTACAACACAAGTCAATTTTTTATTTCTTCTTCGCTGCAAAGAGTAAGAAATAAAACTTGTTTCTGAGTATGTAAACATTTTTATTCTTTTATGAGTATAGATTAAGTACAAATCTCAATAATCTCCATCGCGACTCATTTTTTTCACAGTCATGCCATCTCCCACAGCGTGTTATCACACGGAATATAGATGCCACACACGGTCTCATATCAGTTTTATGTACACCTTCGGGCACCCTCCGCGCCATCGCGAATGCGCGAAATCTCGGCGGGGCGGGGGCTCCTGCATGAGGACGTCGAAATACGAGACGGCGCGCAGCAACAGCAGCAGCACACATTGAGGAGACATCGACCGTTCAGGCGTGGTGGCATGGTACGTATTCTCTGTTCGCTTTCTTTTTCGCTCCCCTTCCCGCTTCACGGGGGTAGAGTAGTTTGCGCCAGAAGTAGAGACGCCTCGCGACCACACATACATACACACACGCACATGTACACACAAACAAGCGACCGCGCACGCGTTAACTGGCACGCATACACACACGCACACGTCAACAAGAACTGGATCCAAGGACGCGCCGTTCTCGCCAGTCGAGAGAGACCGCGCGGCTTTTGGCACCTCTAAGCGACAACTTGTTCCACAACCGGGATGCTGATTCCTGGCGCAGCTACGTGCCTTCTCTCCAAGGAGTGTTTGTCTCCCTCCTCCCTATACGAATAACCACACTCGAGATTCAGCAGTAAAGGTGCCCAGAGATTGTTCTCACGACTGTCAGCCACACAGTACAGTGTCCGATACATATACACATATATTGTCCGCCAAACTGTGACCAGGTCGCCCTCAAGACAGTGCTGAACAAAGTTACCTCTTCACCGAAGGACATTCTTATTCTCAGCAGTGGTGAACTGTCCGAAGTGATTTTCGCGTTCCTACATCATTGTGAATAAGTTGCTTTTTGTTCTAAACTGAGAGGAGAGCACGTGTAATTGATTCCGTTCTTGAAACTGGCATTAATCATTGGACATTTCATGCTAAAGTGTGACGAAGAAAAAAAAAGGGAGGCGCTGATAAAGCGCTTTCCACCGTTTGTGACGACACTGACTGATTGGAACGAGCGAAACACCTTAGTGGACCGTTGATACAGGGCCTTCCGAGCTCAAACAACGTCGACGTATACATAAAGCTCTGTCAACACTTAGAGGCGGATGTGGAGCGATACTACATCGAGACGGAAACGGAGGGCACGCATACGTTGGTATAAACACGAACAGAGCCGGTGGGAGCCGAAACGACACGGTAAGGATACAGAGATCTCGAAGGTAAGGGGCAGAGGGCAGAAGGTTTGGGAGAACGGGTATCAGTGTACAAAGGACAAATAAAGGGACGCTCTCATATAAGGCACTTCATGTCACAAACCAACCAAAAGGCAGCACATTTAGGTACGCACACATCGCTCGCTTCCCAGTCACGCCACCGGCTGCCGGAGTTGCGGGACCAGCAGGAGAGCCGGGAGGAAACCCGAACAAACACACACGCAAACAAAAGTGAGAACCCACGTCAGAGATCCCGAAAAAGCACCGTCGGAAGTGTCATTCACGCCCGTTCGAAACACGTTTAACCACTCGCGAAAGGTGGAGAGAGCTTACGTAGTTCGACATCGACAGAAAACCACGTAGGAAGGAAATGTACAGCGTGTCCTTGTCTCGTGTTGTCCAGAGGACACACCAGGTCATAGGGCACGGAATACCCTGAAAATGGACCGAGAGTTTGTTTTGCGATTCGCGACGATGGCGAATTGCAGCGATTCTGACACAGAGAAAACGGAACGACACCTTGTTCTTTCATGGACTGGGTTCGAGGACATATGGCCTTTTTTTTTCTCTCTCTCGTATGTACAAAACGTCTAAAGTGGCTCTCAAAAAATAAAAAAAAAATGCCCACCGCGTTATAAACTAGCCACCTGTTTTGTTTCTTCGTGAAGCTCGGCAAAATAAAACTGCAATTGAGCATGGAAACAGGTCGAAGAAGGATGGCAGTTGGATGCTATGAGCCTGTTGTGGGATGAAAGTAACAACATATGTATACAATATATGTATAGTATATTACAAAAGCAAGAGGAAAAAATTGCACACCATTGGAAACAAGTGAGAGCCTGGCCTGTCATGTGGAAAAACACGTGGGCCCTTTGCAATTAGTAATAATAAAAAAAGAACGCATCATGAGAGCTGTGTACGGACACTTCATCAGCGCTTCAGCAAAGGTGAGTGCACAAAAGCCAACGAAATGTTAAAAAAAAAAATACACGCCGAGGAATATCGGTGGACTAGTAGTGACAATGTCAGGCGCTGCCTGCGGCGCCTGTTTTTCGACACACGAGAAACAATAACAAAAGAGTATTTCCTTCAGTCACACTCTCACGAGTGGTTCAGGCAGAGGAGCGGCAAAAACGTTTGAACGATGGGCAGTCCGTAATTTGTTTCGTTTTTTCCGTCTTCTTTCTCTCGTGGCATGCACAAGCGAGCGTTGACTTCTGTCGACGGCTTCGCTTACAGCGAACCGGCCAGGACGAGAATTGAAAATAGAGACCTATGCTTTCTCTAATGAATAGGAATACGGGCGGCGACCCTAGGCGTCCGGCTTAAGCCGGGTCCGGCGCGTCCTGCCTCTGCGTTTCCTCGAGTTCTCCTTGCGGAACGCCACGTTGCTCGGGTCGTCGGCGAGTTCTGGGTACTTCTCGATGTCGTGCACGTCCGTGCCGAAGTACCGTGCCACCATTCCTGTGGACATGAGCTCTTCGCGCTCGCCCTTTGTCCAGTCGTTGGAGCCCTTGTGGCCGTTCCGGACGAGCTCCATCTCCTGGGTCCATGCGTCGTCCACGGCGCGTCGGCGGGCGTGCCGCATGAGTCTGTGGCGCTCCTCCTGCAGGGACGTGCCGTAGCGGATGTTTAGTACGACGCTCGTGCTATGCATGCGAATGTCCACTTGTCCCCGGGGTCCTCCGACGCCCTCGCTTTCGACGACGTGCTTGGTGATGTTGAACATGGTTCCCAGGCGGCCCAGCTGGACCCAGTCCTCTTCGGCCTTGGACAACTGAGGCTGGACGAAGAAGAAGGAGTCTTGGCCGTGCAGCGAGAAGTGGACGTCCACCATGAGGGTGTCGTTGAAGATGGCAACCATGACGTCGCGCAGGATGGGGCTCGACTCGCTGACGACGTGCACGGCGGCACGGTGCGCGTCGCCGCGCGAGAGCAGGATGCCGTCGCCCAGCACGGACGGCAGATTGGAGACGCGCGAGTTGATGTGCCGCTGGAAGCTGCTACTGTCCAGCTTCACTGCCGTCTTCGGGACGGTAGAGAAGCGGTAAAACTCGGCCTGCACGATGTCGGCCATGCAGCTCAGGCCGGAGATGACTGGCACCGCTTCGGGAACGGGAGCGCCGACTAGGGTGTCCGGCGAACATCGGGTCTGCGGCGCAACCAGCACTCGTCTCATGTCGTAGCCCAGGGCCGCCATCCAGGCTGGCAAGTCTGCGCGAAGTTGGGGGAAAGAAATCAAGGTTAAATCATCGGGTACAGCAAATAGGTCAAATGAGTTCTGATACGAACGCATTTCTCGCGAAGGAATTTTTCAGCCAGAAATTAGACATTAATTTTGGTCTTGCGGTTCAAGTGACAATCGCCGTCAGGAGGAAAGGTTTCACGCACGACTACAATCCGCGACTGATAGCATAGATTAGCAGACTGTCCCGCGGACGCCTTTTCCATGCCCGATGCGCTTTCGTTCGCGAGACATGATTCGCGAACGACATAGGCTTGATTTCCTGGCAAAGGCGAAGTTTACTCGCTTGGTATCCTGCTGCGGTGAGTCGAACGTTGTTGATTCCGCGTCACGCTGCATTGGCATTCCATTATTGCTATTATTAGGCTAGCGGGTTACTTATTCGACACCACTGCGCATGCGCGAGACCCAAACTGCCTTTGGGTTTTGGGTTGGGCACGCTATTTCTGGAATTTACCGTGAGCCCCAAAGCTTGCCCCAAACTTTTTAGCGTAAACAAACATGGCGGCGCCCATCGAAGCGGCGGCTCTCGCCTAGGACAAAACTGAGCTGATTTCTGGTTAAGTGACGACTTTATCAATCAATAAATGGTGGCGTAGGTCATCGCTTTCTTCCATCTCACGCATGCAACAAAAACTGGCCGTGAAATAGCCCGCGTTTTTAAGATCGGTTGTCGAATTGAGAGCTCGTAGGCTTAACGCGACCGGTGGCTCGAAGCTGGATTACCTTGGCTCACGATACCAAATTCTTAAGACTCGCAGAACGATGAGGATTACAAGTAAGTTCATTGCCACTGCACGCTTTAAATAGCAGTTTTAAAGGGTACGCTTATGAAAGGCAAATGCGTTTATTAATTTTCAATTTTACTTGTCGTAGCCTGCCTTTTTGATATTAGGCTAGCGGGCTTACTATGTAAAATGTGCAAATAAGTGCCTTTTCGATTGGTGAGCATTACGGCGTACCCTGTCCCTTGTTACATGAGAGAGAGAGAAGACCCCATAGTGGAAATGCAAGCTGGTATCAAAATGAAGGCAGAATGACAAGAAGTTTGAACCTTTCGCGAGTCTCTGCACGCAGATGTTTATTTCGCTAAATATAACTGTGACGCTGAGTTGCTGAAGGCATAATAGTACCGGAAAATTCCGAGCCTCACATTTAAAACACCATGCTATCAACAGGGTGTATTTACGACTTCCATCTGATTTGAAAGTCTTCATCGCACTTCAAGAAAGTTAAAAGCCCTGCAAACTAACACTAGAGCTCAACGTACAAGGCCGATGTCGCACTATGCTCATGAAAAAAAAAAAACACTCACGCGTTAAATGGTATGTGCGCAATGTGGCACACAAACTTACCATTCAGGTGTCCACCATCAGCCTGCGCGGGGTTGATAGGATCATTGCCGTGGAATCGGTAGAGGTGGATGTCGTAGGGCTTCTGCAGAAGCGTCGGCATGCTCTCCCAGTTTGGTGTCAACCACTGCACACCCAAGGCGTCATAAACCCTTCCACCAAAGTGAATAAGCTGGGTCACGGGGTCTCGCAGTCCGCCCTGGAAATCAACGGGCAGGAAGAACTCCGGATTGGAGTCGTAGGTCACTTTGCCGAAAGGATTTCGCTGGATCTCTTTGATGATGGTTCCCTCGGAGCTGAAGACCGCGACGGGAGACCCGAGGTGATCGCAGGCCACGTAGAACTTGTTGTTTCCTTGCTGCATATAAATTAGGTGACCCAGCGTGTCGTAAATGAGCACGAACGTGAGCGAGTCCTTCGGGTAATGCATGTGTGTGATTGCATTGGGACGCTGAAGGTCCGCGTAGATGAACTGGGTGATATTTCCCCTGTGGTCCTTTCGCGCTATGAGCCGGTTCTGCGCGTCGTACACGTACTGAACCTCGTACTGATGCAACTCGAAAGCGTGGACGAGTTGACTCATCGCGTTGAACTTGAACTTCTCCTCTCCTCGCTGGACAATGAAACCGCGAACGTCCACAAGGTAGAGCTCGACGTCTCCATATCCGATGAGTCTGTCCCCGTCGTCGTGTCGCAGGGAAATCTGTCGCGGTCCTTCCCAGAGGCTTTTCATGTTCCCATTGATGTCGTAGATAAATCTCCAAGACTGCGCCCCGGACACTTCCTCCAAGAAGCCATCAACGGTATAGGTGTAGTTGGTGGTATGACTGGCATGGTCCTTGCCTATCTTGGTGTGCGCATGCTTGATCCTACTCCTATTGTCGTATTGCAGACTGAGCGAGAAGATTTCTTTATTCCAGAGCGTTATGGCGAGCACCACCAACCGCCCGTACGTGTCCGTGCCAATGGTCTTCGAATACTGTCTGGCCTCATCTTGAATGAATATACTGTTAAGCTTCGGCCTGTGCACGAGGAATTGCTGAACTTGTTCTAGAGTTCCGGACTCGCTGTTGTACCGGTACTTCGTGGTGATGGTGCTCTTACCATTAATTTCTACTTCGACCGAGGAGAGCCGAGGGTCGTACTGGTACCGGAATTTAGCGCCGTCCAATCCGCTCCGGCTGTTGTAGCGGTGGCGTTCTTCTTTGAGAAGTGACCCGTGGTGGCGGTAGTCAACCCTGAAGTCCAGCCCCGGGACGTTCTTTGTGATGCTCTTGATGAGAGCCGTGCTGTTGTGGTAGTAGAAGTCCGTTCTCTCCGGGCCACAAAGGATGCTTTCCAGCCTTCCTTCGTCTGTGTAGGTGTAGACGACGCGGCCTTTGTTCTTGGGGAAGAACTTAGCCACTACCTGCCCACGGTCATTGTAGTGAAGAACGTACGGATGCCCCACACCCGGCGCCAGGTACAGCAGCTTGTAAAATCCTATTGATGTCTGCGTGGCTATCTCGTGTTTGTGTCCGTTGGGAGTAATCACAGCTTGGAGACTTCCGGATACATCGTACTGGAGTATGTAGCGACTGCCACTGGGAAGGATGATTTCCGTCGGCTGAAAAGAGAGTCGGGAAACAAAAGGAGAGTAAGTTTTACATTCGAGCTAGGTTTATTTAGCAACACGTCGCAGCCATTTAAACATTTCCGTTTTGTTCAAAGAGGTTGTTGTTTGTCTGCTTACGCGACATTGGCACACTTAGCAATGAACTCGGCTGCTTTTCTAAACAGAAAGACACATCTTACCCAATATCGAAAAAAAGAAACCGTTCCATGGAAGACCAGTAATAATTGATCACTTATGACCCATATAAAGAATGGACGTGCTGCCACTTACCGTATTTACTCGAATCTAACGCGCACCTTTTTTCTGATAAAACGGGTCCAGAAATCGTATACGGGTTAGAATCGAGTGCGAACGAACGACACCGTTACCATATCGCCATGAGCATCAGAATGTCCGCCTCCTACGAGGTTCGGGCGTTGTCGTACGGTCACCGGTGAAAAAACGAACTAGCGGCGCATCGGTCTTTGGCGCGCACAGTTTTTGTAGTTTCTATGTCGCCACCGGTCCCGCGCTGAACGACGCCACGACGCACATGATGCGTAGGCTTATGATAGTCGCCGCGTCGGCTTGGCTGTCTTGCGGCCAAACAAAGTCGATACGTCGCTGGTGCAACCTCTGAGACGCCCAGTCGCAGCATGCTTTCGGTAGCGTTCGCGGGTAGCCGTAACGGGAGATGTTTCCCATCACCGCACGCAAAAGGGCGCTTTATCGCATTTCTCCCTCATATCTGTGCCGAGCCTGAGCCACCTGGGCCTCTCAGTCGTGCGCACTGCATAACGTCCGAGATTGCATTGCGGCAATCTCGGAGACCACGCCCCGACCATGCTTAGGCTTATCTGTGCCAGCCTGCGCAGCACACATGGCGGCACGCGGCTGCGGGCGTGATGGAACTGCGATAGCACGAAGGAATGCAGCACTGCGAGTAAATGATTTAACACCGCTTGCACGCGGCTACGTCCGGCAACGTGTGGCAGTTTTATCGGGACGCAGGAGTTATGAATTCGGCGTGCCGAACGTGTTCGAGACAACGCGGATCGAGTGAAGCGGGAAAGCCATAGCGCGCCGTTCGAGGTACTGCGCGGCTTCAAAGTTGGCGGCGCGTTTATTACGCGAGTGCGTTCATTACGCGGGTACGGTATTTGCTTTTAATGATTGTGAGAAGGTTGATTACTAAGGGCCTTTCTACCGTGTCACGAAGAATGGGAGCGCGTTACAATCGATGTTTAACTTTTTTTTTTTTTGGTCGCGGGAAACGGGTTCGCGTTAGAATCGAAGGCGCGTTAGACTCGAGTAAATACGGTACTCAAGCTTAGAGTCACAGTAAAAAGGTTGCGACGTTATCTAGCTAATAGAAAGGACCCGTGAATGCTTACATATACCGTGGTATATCATGGCGCAAGGCCACTCTCAAGATCTTTAGAAATATTTTACGCGGACCCCTTGCTAAATATTGTTACAGGAACGTCAAGTGACATATTGCTACATGCATGCTGCATGTAGCAATATGTAACATATATCGGCAGCAGTTTCAACCTATACGCGAGTGCATAAAGAAAGCGGAATATATATACTCCGACTTGCTGCAAACGTGGGCTCATGTGTCTGATCTGTACGCGGCACTTCGGTAGGCAGATAGGCAGTGCCGCTCACCACGCTGATGGGTCCATCGTCGTACTTGTACATGATGCCGCTTCCGTCCGCGTACCGGACGTCAGCCAGGCGGCCACGAATGTCGAACGAATACTTCTCGCTGAGCTGGCCGCGCTCCCAGCGTTCCAAGCGGCCGAATCGGTCGTACTCGAGGGTCACAGAGGTCACATTCTGCGTCGGCTGCCAGCTGAGCGGGTGTCCCAGGGAGTCGTACCGAACCGTGAGCAGAGCCAGCTGGTTGCGGTCGTACAGCGTCTCGCTGTACTGTTGCCTGTCGAACTCGATTGCCAACAAGTTGTCGCCGTTCACCTGCGCGCACACCGGAATGTCAGTCGCCGAGTTCCAACTGACAAGCTCTATATTGTCGCGCGCGCCTTGGATATGCCTGACGGAGAGACATAAAAAATTACAGCATATCCACGGAGTGAATGATGATGAGTGGGCGAAGCTCGGGAGTTTCCTCGTAGATCGTGCCGAGTTCCGGATTAATTTAGTTAACGCGCACGGCCCAGGGGTGGGCAAAGATACTTTGAAATTGTATCGCGATACGATACAAGATACTCGGGCAAGAAGTATTTCGGATACAGATACAAGATACCACCTCAATAATTGTATCCGATACGATACTTGCCATTTGTATCTTAAGATACTTCGATACATTTATAAATTTCATATTATAGACATATATAATGCAGCAGAAAACGCCTATGAACAGGAGTGTTTGCTTTAGAATTTCAGAACTGCGACCAACCAAGTTTAACTTGAATGAAACATGTGTTAGTATCTCAACAACTGTTGTTTTCTGGCTATAATTATATTGTTTTCATTCCCAAACAACTGATTGGGGCTCTTTTGGCTGCTAAACATGACAGCTATGTATAAGCTACGCTGTCGGCGGTTTTTTGTGGTTTTTGTAATTCATGGAAGTCGATGCTCTACTTGCCAACCAGGTAGTGGTTTCCCACCTAATAACAAAAATGGCGATGCAAAACCTCGGCACGATGCCGCAATTACGACTTTGAGTTTAACCTGGTCCGTACGCGTATACCGTTTACGCAGTACCGGACCACGGGACAAGTGTACAGGAGTAACAACGCTCGTAGCGACATATTTTGTGACGGATCTTCTATACAGAAAGGACATAAAACCGCAATGACTTCCTAAATTCTAGTTATGTGCTCGCGTAAAGCGCTCGTCATCGACGGATTCACGAATGTGCAACTTTTGTAATAATTTCTCTCTACGAGAGAATTCCAGACATCGTAGCGGTACAAAGTGTCGCAGTTTCGTAGCGGTACAAAGTGTCGCGCTTCGCAGTTTGTTCGTTTACACCGCGGATCAGCGTTATAAGCTTAGTGGCGGCAGTACCTGCTTGAGCAGCGGACTTCTGCCAGTATTTCTAGTGTCGCGCGGTGAAGTTCCGACATCAGTATCTTGTATCTTAAGATACTCGATACATTCTTCAATGTATCGAAAATACAGATACTGATACACGTCTTTCAAGATGTATCGCGATACAGATACAAGATACTCAAAGAGTATCTAAGATAGTATCTAAGATACATGTATCTTCGATACTGCCCAGCACTGCCGCACGCTACGAATCCTCATGGTTCAACTATGCACAAGTGAAATCTCCCACCGGCACTTCAGTGCAAGTCAAGATCCAGTGCCTATATATATATATATATATATATATATATATATATATATATATATATATATATATATATATATATATATGGGTTGCCGGTGAACGCTTCTCCAACGCGAGTAGTCGGTATTCCTCAATCAAGAAACTCGCTAGGAGGCGCTGCCTGCGCCAACGTTGTCTCTCGCGGGTGAGGGCGCGTTCTTCTTTGCGAGCTGGTAGAGCGTTCATCTAGGAAAGAGCGTTTCCATAGCCAACGAGCGCCCTTCGCTCTCTCTCTGTCTCTCTCTCTCTCTTTCACAAGACAGCAGAGGCACGCGCCGGGGAGCACGCACCGGGAGAGAGAGAGAGAGAGGCACGCGCCGGGAGGCACGCGCCGAGGGCGAGCGCGTGCCTCCCAGCACGCGGGTTACGCCTGACGACTGACGCCTGACGCGGGACAAGGTTAGACTAAGAGGAGTATCGCCCTTAAAAAAAAGAGATCCCTCGAGGAACGTCAAATTATAAAGAAACTTAAGATATCTCCTATTTTTTTAAAGATCGCAATGTCTCACTTCCTTTTAACACCTATCATGAGAAAGCCTCGAAGTTAGGTGCGTAATATTAAAATAGAGCACACCTGAGAATATTATTGCAAGCCATTACGTAAGCAAAAAATAGAACAATGCTAAGCATTTTTGGAGTGATAAAACACACTTTTGCGTCACGGAGAAAAAAGCAGCACATGCACAGAAATGGCAATATCACGGTGAGGGCCAAGCCTCACGAATAGGCCATAGCTTGAAGTAGGGAAACGTAACCGTTTTTGGTTATCAAGCGCCTTCCTTTGTCTAAAAGAACACGTTTTGTAGATTAACTAATTATTCTTTGATAATCTATACAGCGCTTCTGGCACGCTCAAGAAACACCGGTAGTCAGCGAACGGCAGGAATGGAAGCACGAAAGTAGGCGAGTGCGCACCTTCAACTTTCGGCCGACCTGCATGATCTGCTTCTGACGCGCCTTGCCCTCGCGGCGCAGATAGTAGCGCCACTCGAAGCGCTGGTTGATGTCGTCGCTCAGACTGATGCGCAGCTTGGCTGGCACCGGGAATGTCTCGCCCAACACTGGGCTCAGGTCCGTTATGACGGGGTTGGCGACGGTCTCAATGTCTTTCGAGCTGGCGTCCTCGGACAACAGCAGAAGGCTTCCATCGGATGTCTGAGTGATGCGTTCCTCCGAAAGACCTGGAAGGGTTAGATCGCGCGTCAAAAATAGGGTCGACATGGTGTATAGTGCTCACGGAGTGAAACGCGACAATTTAGGGCTAATTGTTACGCGTACTTTTGCTTCCGTCGTCTTTAGTTCGTACCGCGTCGGCGTGATAATGGTTCGCACACTTACATCACACATCACAATTAGCGGCCAGGTTCGTAGCACTATGACGACCTTATCCAGAGCAATCGCTCATACATTTAGCGATATTCTCATGTTTATACGTCGTGTTTCATTCCGTGAGCACTGAAAATCAGCCGATTCAGAAGACACCATTGCGAAGAAAGAGTTTTACTTATTTTAGCACACTGCTTTTCCACAATTCCTAAATCACTACTCTTTTTATAAAGAATACGCTTAGTAAGCAAGAAAACGTTCGAAGGGTGAAGACGAGTGGTGACGCGGTCTTGAAGTTCCCGCACAAGCGAAGGTACCTTTAGGGTCCACTAAGTGAACTGTCCACTTCAGAGCAAGCTGAATAAGTACTGCTTTAATACCAGTGAATAACAAGTGGCACGTGTTCGTCTGTTCCTGAAACGTGTACGATAAACGAGAGCTGACATTAACAGTCCACGTAACAAACTTCCTTCAGATTGCCTTTCCTGTACCTCGTTACGTCACATATTTCGGCAGAGTCTGTTCCTTGCCGGAAAAAATAATTCACACTCTCTACTAAGCGAGTTAGAGGTTTACATGATACATTTTCGTGACTTCTGTTGAGCAAACGCAGCCCAAGTGTAAATGAGAGCACTTTGATGTTTCTGATGTCGCTCTGAAGTACCGGCAACAAGCTCGCAGCGCGAGAATGAGGGAAGAACCATGAACACAATTTTGTTTTCTAGTTGATCATTCTATTATGAAATGAACGGCGACAGAGTTCTCAGGTAAGGATTCATCAGCCCAGACTGACCCAGACTGACTGTTTTTAATCTTCTCTAGCACTTTACACTCTCAAGTTTCTTTCTGTTGATTATTACCCGCGCCATAATCAATATGAAGAAACTTGAGATTCGCATTATGGCTTTTCAATTCGTGCGTTTCCGTATGCACACCTAAGCAAAAAATGCGTCGGTGAAATTCGATGTCTGACTGAACAACACGGCAGGACGGCTCAAAAAGGTGAGAAATATTCTTTGGCGGTTTCATGTTTATGTGAGCAGTAGCATAACTTCCTCACCATTTCAGTAGTAAAATTAAAGTTTCAGTAGTACAATAAACGGTTCACATTAACAACAACCTAGCGGATATTTCGGGACCTTTGCCCCCTGTAAAGCTTGATTTTCTGCATGTACACTTGATATGTGGTGAAGAAGAATTTTAAAAGTAAGAGGCATCGCATTTCATTCAGGTAAGAAGGACCTAATCATCACAGCCTTTGTTCAGACCAATTTGTTAAGGTTAGCATACGTGCACCATGAAGAACGTTTTGATTTTCCATAACGTAGCACTAGACGTTCACACGAAGATGACCCTTCGTGACGAAGTGTTTTGCAGGTCACAGAATCACAGCGCAAGCAGTGTGATGATGCTAAAGATATACAGTCGACTCTCGGTACAACTGACCTGAGCTGGTAGAACAATGAAACTTTTATGCCTCAATCCTGCGCGCGGGACGCGGCATCACGGCGGTAGACGGAAGGGTTCGGAAACCGCGTGTACTGAAACCATGCCTGCCAAGTTTGGAGAAACGGAATCCGGGAGATTTACGTATTTACTCGATTCTACCGCGCCCTCGATAGTAACGCGCACCGGTTTCCCGCGGCCAAATAAAAAAAAAAGTGAAACATTAATTGTAACGCGCCCCCACGAAAAGAAAAAGACAGTCTTTAGTAATCAACCTTGTCACATTCAAAAAAAAAAAACAAAAAAACAAATGCCGTACTCGCGTAATGAACGCACTCGCATAATAAACGCACTACCAACTTTGGAACCCTGCAGTCCCTCGAACGGCCGCGCTGTGGCTTTCCCGTTTCGCTCGATCCGCGGTGTCTCGAAGGCGTCTGGCGCGCCGATTCATAACTCCCGCGTCCCGACAAAACTGCCGCACATTACCGGGCGTAGCCGCGTGCAAGCGGCGGTAACATCATTGCTCGCAATGCTACATTCCTCCGTGCTGTCGCACTTCCGTCACGCTCGCTGCCGCGTGCTGCCATGCGTGCTGCGCAGGCTGGCGCCGCTAAGCCTAAGCATGGTCGGGGCGTGGTCTGATTGACGCGACGCAATCTCGGACGTACGTCATGCAGCGCGCACGAGTGAGAGGCTCAGGCTCAGCACAGTATTAAAGAGAAATGTGATTATGAGCCGTTTTGCATGCAGCGATGGGAAACACCAATTCTCCCGTTATGGCCACCCGCGAACACTACAGAAAGATGGTGCGGCCGGGCGTGTCAGAGATTGCGTCGGCGACATTGCGTCGGCGACAGAGATTGCGTTCGCACCGCGCGTACGATTTCTGGACCCGTCTTATCGGAAAAAAGGTGCGCGTTAGATTCGAGTAAATACGGTACTCAACGGACGGGGGGGGGGGGGGGGGGCTTCTTGGACCATATAAAAAAAGTTGTCGACCGTGGGGTGGGGGAGTTATTGCGATAGCAATGATATGGGCACTGTTAGCGGGTGTTTGCAGTCGCCGTTTTTCTGTACAAAGTCGAACTCGATAACACCGCCCACGCATCGTATGTTTTACGCGCGGGAAAAAGCGCGCTAAAGCTGTTGACGAACGCGGCTGAAGCAGTCATGAAACGACCCGGCAGTCTCCGCCGACCGAACTGAACAATGCGATAACATCGCACCGCGTATGGTGGCTGTCGTCGCTTGCTTCTCAAGCATAGAGGAAACGCCCAGCCCTTCTTTCGTCGGGCGAAGGACCAAAAGGGGCGCCGATGGGAGAGGGGCGGTCGCGCGCACTATCTCGACAGACATCGGTAGACGGCATCAGTAGACATCGGTAATCAACCACACAGTCAACAGCGGCCGTTTCTGGTGGTGCCAACACGCGATTTCGACTTTGTAGACGTATTTTTATCTTCTGAAATGCACCAATATGTTTGGGATTGCGTTTACTGCACAGCAAATCGAATTTTCGAGACTGGAATTGCGTCGTCAAATTTCGTTGAAGCGAAACGGCAAAAAAAAAAAAAATATAAATAATGTTTTCGTTGTGGCGAGCATGTTTATGCATTGACTCCTATGGACTGCTGACGGCGAACCGAGAATTTTTTTTGTTGTACCGGAAATTTCGTTGAAGCGGCGTTCATTGTAGCGAGAGTCGAGTGTGCAAGCATAATCATAATTTAACAACCAATCAGGCAGAACCTACCTTCAGTTATGATATACTACAATAAATAATTACACAGGTCAAAGCTCGAGAAGATAGCACTATGCAGCTTCCCGTGTGCCCTCTCTTCTTCTCTGTTTCTCAGTGTGCTTTACCTTACCCTTTTTAACACACAAAATCAACACGGCAGGTTGTTCTTTAAATAGCTTTGAGTTTATGTGGCTTACTGGACAAAAGGACAACTGAAACATGAAAATGTGCAAGCTGCACACACGAATTTGTCCTCCGTCTCTGATTGTTGCAGCCTTCATGAATTAGGGCAACGTAGGTGTATAAAAGAAAAAGGCTACAAATGGTGCTAAGTTGTATTGTTCTTATGAAAGCGTGTGCTGACGCCCACCGAACACAAAATCTCCACGTTATCATTATGTGTTCACGAATGTGAATGCAGTCACCCTTCCGCTTCATTATTTGATTATCTTGTATAATTCAATCAGGGATGATCGTTTTTTTTTTTCATTAAACGATATTCCTTCGTGGCAAGGAAATGTTTTCGGAGTCGGAAAATTTGCGATGCATATAAGTATCTCAGTTGTCGTCCTGCAAAAGACAAGTCCACTTGTCGAAACGTTGGCTCCAGTGGCACTTCGTGTTCTCCATCGTTTTTAACGTTCTATTCATCCAGGTTACGTAACGTTATGGCGGATGTTATCTCTCGGCTAATTTTAAACATCCGCTTTCATTCTCAGCGGATGTTACCTTTCAGCTAATTTTAAAGCAATGCGAGTCTGACCTGAATAAACTTTTTTTTTTTAAAGTGTCACCTTAAGAAGAACCGGCTACTTACCAATTCGAGTGGTGACGTCGGAGCCCTTGATAAGGAGCGACACCGGGTCCTTGCCGTCGCGCGTGACGGTGACCGAGGCGCCCTTGGTGCTGAGATTGTACGACAGCCGGATGGTCTGTCCGCTGGGTGTGATGGCCTCCGTGAGACGGCCGTACTCGTCGTAGGCGTACACCACGGAGCGTCCCGAGCTGTCGATCTTGCTGCGTACCAGGCCGGTGCTTCCGTGGTAGTCGAACACGGTCTTGAAGTTGTCCGGCGTCACGAAGCTCTGGAGCAACTTCATGCGCGACATCTCCAGCTGGCACTTGGCCCCCTGCGTGTTCTCGATGGTCTTCACGTGGTTGCTGTAGTCGCGGAGGATGTAGATCTTGTTTCCTTCGGCGTCCGTCACGGTGTTGAGCTTGCCAAACGACGTGTTGACGTTGTAGGTGAACAAGTAGATCACCTTGCCCGTGAGGATGTTGCGGGTCGAGGTGTGCTGGCCATGGCGATTGAACGTGTACACCTGCTGAGTCTCCGGAGAGTATATCTCGTAGAGGTGCTGGTCGTTCGGCTTGGGCAGCGAAGCGGTGACAGACCTCACGCGGAGATTGCCCTGATCGCAGACGTGTAGGATACCGTCGGGAGTCACGGTTATCGACGAGATGGTGCTCAGCTTCGACGTGGATGCGAGGAAGTGGTCTTCGTCGAAGCACTTGCAGTTGAGCTCGAGGCACGAGCACTTGAGTTCGGCGCCGGCGAAGCGGCTGATGCGGCCGTCGCTTCCGAGCACGCGCACGCGATTGACGAGCTGCGAGTCCGATTCGGCGATGTAGAGGTCTCCGTTGGGTCCGAAGGCGAGGCTCTGCGGGGCCTCGAGGAATACGTCTGTGGCGTAGTCGCTTCTCTCTCGGCCCGCTGTCGATGGACAATGCAACGGCCGGCCAGCGACGATCTTGATTCTCTTGTCCGGCGTAACTCTGAGGACCATGTGATCGTCGAGTATGTGTAGCGAATTGTCGAGCGGGTTGATGCTGAGCTCAGTCGGCCACCGAAGGTTTACCTGGAAAGAATACAAAGGAAATATATGGTTGTGCCCCTGCACATAAGTGCAAAATACTTTTTTTTAAAAAAGCCTTGAAGGCCTATTGAACAAAAAAAGGAGAGAAATTCACGGGAAGTTCCATGGGTCAGCGTAGTATGATAGGTATTCACGCATAAAGTACGTGTACCCTTTGGAACAAAACGAAAGCGCAGAATTTTTTTATACACCATGCATGCTACATGAAATTCAAAAAGCATTTCAATGCAGAAAAAATTTGCAACAGCGGGAAACTTAGCCATAAAACACAATGGTTGGCTTTTTTTAGGTTAAGCTCACTGGATGCTGCATAATAACTATCCGGAATAGGCTTTTTTTAATGGTCGCTAGAGCAGTTCAGGCATTCTGTTTCTGGCCCATACAAAACTTACCTGTGTGAGGGAGAACGTTCCCGTGCATGGTATTGGTTTCCAGTGATTTTTGTGATAGTGATCTCCAATGAGGGTATGGATAATTCCATGCTTATCCGCCATGCGAATATTCGTGCCATCAGCGATGAAAATTTCGTTGTGCATCGAGATGGCAATGCCTGTAAATAGAAACGTCACAATGGTCGTCATTCATCATGAAACAATGATATTGATTACCATCGGAACGGAAGTGTACTAGCAGGACCCCTACGTAATACCGTGCGAGTGCCTTTAGGGGCACCTTTTCAAAGAAGAACCGGCAGCCATTCCGCTCTTGTGGAGATAGATGACCAGTGAACCTGAGCCGCTCGTTTCCGCTGTCCGTCTTACGTCTTCGCTCTCTTTGCCGTTCTTTGTAAGTGCACCTCACTAAAATGCTCGTCTGTGCCCCACTTGCAACAGACGACTGTTGTCTCGCTCGGTATAGACGGACACGCTCCCGCTTCTTCTCTCGACGCTGCTTACCGCATTCACGCTGCTCCTTAACATTTTCTTCAAACACGCGCTTGCAGCATGCTCGCCATATACAGCTTTGTCGACGCATCACCTAGACTAGACTGACTATACGGTCATTTTTTTGTTTTGTTTTTCATAGCGGCGGTGTTTTATTCTCACGCCGCCTAGCGCCTGCGCATAAAATCCCCCCCCCCCCCCCCCTCCTCTTTTTTCGGCGCATACACCTGTCGCCAGTGAGAGTATAGATCCAGCTGAACACGATCGCCTTCGTAGCGTATTGCTTTATTACTCCGCCACTCCGCGGATGGCACAAAGGGTAAACGCCCCATTTTCTGTCTACGCTTTCCTGAGGACGCCACAAAATCAAGGAGGTATGCCGTAAAGAGATCCTCTATAAATAAATCAGCTTCTCTTGAGCCTAGGATCTCAATGAAACGTTTACGAGTATTTGTGCTTCAGCACACCACAATTTCATCAGGAGGTACAATAATATCAGCCATGTCTCACCTGAGTTCTACTATGGTGCGAATTTTGCCATCAGTGGTGATTTGTCGAATAAGGTTGAAGTCACCAACGTAAATGGAGCCATCTGGCGAAGAAGCCAGCGCAACTGGTGCCAGCAACCTCTGTTCTTTTGCGATTCCGTTGCACTGCTGGCAATGAAGTGGCCGTTGCTGGCCATCGCCCACAGCTGTAAGCATCACTTTTGGCTTGTTCTTTAAGTAAATGTTTGTTCCATCGCCTTTCTGAAGAATGCCTAATAGGAACGAAGAAGAACATGGCCGAAAAATGTTACATTAAACCGAAAGCTTCAATGGCTACTTAGTGCCCATTTCCTGCTGCGACAGTCTTACCTTCGTGGAAATTGTATCTGTGATGTATGTCCAGATTCCAGCCTCCTATCTCGGAAATGCTCATGTCATGTCCACTCACTTGCGTCGCTTGCACTTCCCATATTACCGACGGACAGTTGCTGTATTCATAACCAACATACACTGGAAAACACAGAAAACATTAGATAAGGTGTAAATAAAGTGAATGATTAGCTCATTTCTATATAATATTTTCTTCGCAAAATCTAACCCTTAACAAGGTCGGTGGCTTGCAGGCGCAGACATCTAAGGTCGGTATTCGGAGATATTTTTTCATACGTAATTTTCACTTATGCCTTGACAGTTACAAGAGGAGGCAAGAAAATTGATAGGTGCCATCGAAAAAGAAACAAGAACGGAAGAACGAATTGGGTGCAGATGCAAGCCAATAATTGCAAAGGTAACATTGATCATGAGCGCACAAAAGGTGTTCATATGCAGTAGCAGGTTTAGGTGCAGAGATGCAGTGGAACCTTCCCCATACGATTTCATGGGAACCGAAAAGAAAAACGTATAATCAAAAGACTCTACTAACCGTACGTTATTACATTGCGCCTATGGAGCGTTGGCCAGAGAAAAAAAAATTACGAAGCGGCACAGTATCAACGATATTTCACTTAAGTCAATTCATCTGCAGCCCTTGTAACACCTACAGGAGTTAACACTTTGGCAAAGAAAAGAGGGCACCGCATATAGTACGCGAATGTAGTATTTCGCTGTATGCAGTAGCTACATTCTCCGTACAAGATGAACTCGAATCGCACTTACCAGTTGCCACAGCAACTCCGTAAACTTTCTGCCTGTAGACGTTCCTGCGGTTCCATGCGTAAGTAAACTTGATTCCTGGGTCAGCTTCAAACTTCTTCTCAAAAAGGATGCCCTCTATCGATATCTTGAGGTGGATCAGCCTCAGAGTCAATGGGATAGTTTCGGGAGTCAGCTGGAGTTGAATGGTGGACAGGTAGCCGCCAGCCCTGCTGCTGTGGTAGACGAGGTGCAGGGCTGTCCCAGGTATGGCAATGCTTTCTTGCACAACCTGGGAGAAGCACAGCCCAAGGAAATTGTCAGTGGGCGATCAACGTCTGCTATGGACGTCGGTAAGCGGGGGATGGGGAGGGGGGACGTTCAAAGGAGGCACTTGCTCCCTCAAGCCCTAGCAGCACCTCCCCGGCCCTTTCCCCGCAAAGCCACACCAGCATTAAAACCCCCCTGCTCTTGCGGCGATGCAAGCGGTTTGCCCACATCAAGACAAAACCATGCCGATGCCCATGACGTCTAATGCCTGCTAATCTAAGGAACTAGAAGATCGGAAGATCCGCAGTGTACACGAGATATAGGGAGAGGAAGGAAGGTTCGAAAAAAGTAACTCGAGCACTATTTCTAGCGTCTCAGGACGCTACAAATAGTGCTCAGTACGCGTCACAGAACGCAGCTCTGATTTATTGCCAGTACTAAAGCTTAGACAATGACGCTCACACTGGTACTCGTAAGCATAACGCGCGTGAGTAATTAATGACACACACGCGCAGGGCAAAACGTGCTGTGACCTACGAAAACTAGTGGCCCATTTCCACACTTGGCAAGCTTCACTGCGTAACACCGCTGAGAAACGACGAAGCAAACTTAGCGTGCGCCGCAGTGTGGACTGATGTTATTGTCACTGCTGGTTCCTCGTCTAAGCAAATATAACATGGAGAACCGTAAATAACAAAAACCACACAAAAACGCGGTGCCTTCGCTTTGCTTTACATCAATGGGTAGAGGGGAAGGCCCCGCTGCAAGCTGTTGCGGTTCCTCAAGGGCGGAAATATTTAGAACCACAGTCCGTTATTTTCTTTTCGCGGCGTGGGGTTAGGGCTGTTTATCGAGATATTTATGGCCACGCCCATAAAATTGGGAGGACAGGGAAGATATAAGGAATATCCCTGGAAAATCGGGAGATTTCGCATGTATGCGTCTACGAGGAAAATGGTGCACAAAATTTATTTAAAAGTGTCAAATTGTCGAGTCCGTACTTCCACTTTTCCCACATAGCGAATAACTTTTCTTTCTCAAATAACTGCGGTTTACTTGCTGCACTAGGAACGGATATAGTCTGCAGTAATTACGCTGGCACACCTCCAATTTTTGTGCGTCTCCGTCTCCACAATACCGTTGACTACGTTGCGTCACTTCGCCAACCCATCCGTTTTGTTAAGCCGCTGTCCAATAAACAGATCCGATATCTTTTAGCCAGGAAATGCGTATGCGTACCTGCGATTCGGCTAGGACGGCGCTTCTTTCGGGACATCCACCTTGGAAACCATGCTTCCAGGTGGCCAGTACGACGGGTCTCATGGTGTCATAGTCGTGGTCGGTACAGGCGAGTCCTCGGTTCTCAAGTCCCTTGTTTTGGCTGAGGCTCATGACCACCTTGTTCATGACAACGATTTCATTCCATGGCACCATTACGGTCCGCTCGTGAAGATCGAACGGGTCCCGTCGAAACTGCAGCGTCACTGCTCCACCACCATTGACCATCAAATCAAACCTGAAGTGCAGAAAGAACCAATATATTTAAATACTAGCAGACGGCACAGGCCCGCACCTGGAAACGATAATGTTTCCAATAGTTTCAGCCTCTCCCTCTATTCTTACAGCGCGCTCACTTTAATTACTCCCGCGTGGCACACACACACACACACACACGCGCGCGCGCACACACGCGCACGCACACACGCACGCACACACACGTGCACACACACACGCACGCACACACACAGCTAGAGCGCGAGATTACTTCATGGTTTCCCTCGTTTCACAATGTAACACGCACAGGGCAGCACAAAATGCTATCGCACTTTATCCGAGACATTACGGCGACGGCGAATTTTCGCATGGAGTGCTCCTGTAACGGCGATCGAAAACAAAACAGCCGGATAATGATTCTACTAGGCTGGACTGACCGGAAGAAGTTGAAGTTGAAGTTTATTTCATTAATTCAAACATACATATCTTATCCCGTGGTACAGCGGGAAGGGTGGCGAAAAGGCAACTGAATGCCTGACAATGAAAGCTCTTGCAACATAAAGCATACCAGTTCACACCGCCAACTCAGTTCCACACTAAAAATCCACGCATATCCACGGAGTGAATGATGATGAGTGGGCGAAGCTCCGGAGGTTCATCGTAGATCGTGCCGAGTTCCGGATTAATTTAGTTAACGCGCACGCTACGAATCCTTATGGTTCAACTACGCACAAGTGAAATCTCCTACCGGCACTTCATTGCAAGTCAAGATCCCGTGCCTACACACACACATATATATATATTGTCGCGAAGACCGCGTCGCGTAGAATGTTTTCTTGTTCTTTTTTCTTTTTCGACTGCTTTCTTAGAAGGGTGCTCAAGCAAACGAGCCGGTGCACCGCAGGGAGTCTTCTTGACGACGTAGTACAGAGAACGAAGACCACGTGTGTGCATCGCGGCCAGTTTCTGGAAAGCGTTGTTTGTATTAGTTTTGTGGCATGGCCGGATGCACGCGATCATAAAATCTCGTGGAACATCGTTATCTTCGACCTGCCTGACTGGTCCCTGTAAGCCATTTTCCTATTGGTGGGAGGCAGTGGTGTTCCGAGACGTTCGTGTTGCCGTGGGTGCTGAAAAGTGCTATTTAAGCGGCGACACTGGCCTTTTTTTGAGAGAGCGGACTCGGGGACCATGACGCTCGACATCACCGGGGAGCAGTCCGGCCGGCCGACGGGGTATGATACCATTTTCTATGTTATATAATTTTTGCCCTGTGTGTTTTCCAACTTCAAGATGTCTTAGTTAAATAAACCCCCCAATGAGTGCTCTCCCAATTCACTGTGTCGACTCCTCATCGCTTGCCTGCGCGGAGTGGCTCCCACGCCTCTTCGTCTTCCTGACCTTCCGATGCGTCTAACATTAACGGCCCCGACGTTTCGCTACAATATATATATATATATATATATATATATATATCTCAAAAAAAGTTCTTCCTGGCTATCGGGATAAATATACTATCAAAAAGACACAGTGACAAACATAGGATTTATTCTGACGTTTCGGCTGGAGGCCAGCCTTTTTCAAAGATGAAGGTTTCTCATGGGCGTATGGTCTTATACACTTCACGAACATGCATAGTGGTGGGTGGAAAGGGGGGAGCTCACAAAAAAATAAAATAAAATAAAAGAAGGGGCGGGGGGGGGGGGGATACAGATGTGTGTCCAGGAAGCAGAGGCCAGTCCAAGACGACGTCCGCGTCGGCACAGCGCCTCCATAACAAAGAACGGGTGCTGATTCCTGGTGCTACGACTCCCGCAGTGCAGCGCGGAACCGCTGAAGCCAAACGTCGTTCTTGTGTGGGGAGTACAGAGAGGAGGGGCGGGGGAACGGGAGAAAGACAGGTTGCTCTGTGCGCAGTCGGTACCAGTATAGTTCAAAGGATCGCCATCTCGCCGTGGTTCACGGAAAATGGCGGATAGATAAACGTAGCGCATCCGCGAACAACCTTGAAGGGTTTGGTTTGTTAAAGGCACGTACACACAAACACACACAAAATAGAGAAAAATAAAAAAGAATAAAAGAAGAGAAAACACCACACAGAAAGAGTCGTTTAGTCTGACGAGTCATACTCCGTGGGAATCGCTGTCTAGAGAAAGTGCGCGGTGTTCAGCCAAGGGTACACAATACATATCTGCACCTTGCGCGCGCGGCGCGATCTGAGTGAAATATACCAGATAAAAATGAGAGAAAGACAACAAGAAACATGATGGGGAATTAAATGTCCTAAGATAATACATGGGAATAAATGAAATCAGAGCAAACAAGAAATTAACAATAGGAATAAAGTAAAATAAAACAGGTGGACATCGACAATCAGTTCCGCATCCCAACAGGAGACACTGCCCGAGTGAGCACCGAGGGCACACAAGACATATTTGCACCTTGTGCGCGTGCAGTGTGAAATGAACAAGACATATCAGACAACAATAAGAGAAAGACAGCAATAAACGTGATGGGGAACCAAATATCGCGAAAATAAATGAAATGTGAAAGAATCGGGACACATACAAAAAGAAAAAAATATTAACAATGCGTGCAGAATGAAATCGACCATCATTTCTGCATCTCAACAGGAGCGCCATGAATGTGCACCAGAAAGAAAATAGAGAGAGAAGGCAAAAAGGAGAGGAAATATAAGACTTCCGGGAGTTCATAGTGCACATAGATTTGCATGTGGAGCCCTGAAGAAACAACAACAACAATAATGATAAGAAGGAATATAAAATATTAAAGACACTTAGTCGCTTGCGTCGTTAATTGGTTTAGTTGCCTGACAGGGCAAGCAAGATAGTCGGCCTGTACTTTCGTTGATGCCACCAGACGCAGTATTGAATTTGTGAATAAGGTAAGATTCGCGAACCTCCCGGTCATAGTGCGTTTTGAAATCAGATTGGAGCACCACAGCTGTGAATGTATGGAAGGGATGACTAAGATCATTTACGTGCTTGGACAGAGGAAGGTGGGGCAGGGTCTTTATGTGTGCCCTGTGGTTGTTTATTCTTATCCTGAATGGAGTCTCAGTTTGGCCAATGTATTGGGCGTTGCACACGGTGCATTCAAGAAGGTAGACAATATTTGAGCTGTCGCAGTCAAAATTTCCTCTTATTTGGTAAAAGAATGGCGACGCAGTGCTGTTTACTGTGGACGTTCTATTCATCATCGGGCATAGCTTGCACCTGGGTTTGTTGCAGGGGCCGCTGCCTGTAAATTTAGGAGTGTTCACCTTAGATGACGTTACAATGTCTCTGATATTTCGCGCCCGTCTGTAGACAACACGTGGAGGTTCAGGGAAGACGCTTTTCAACTTGTCGCTTTCTAGAAGGATGTTGTGGTGCTTTTTAAGGATACTGTTTATGTTAGGGGGTGAGGCTGAATACGTTAGAATGAGATTTGGAGTGGTGTTTACGGAATCAGATTTTGGTTTGCTTATTAAGTAACGGCGGTCCTGCTTGCTAGATTTCTTGATGGCATCATTGATGACGGACGGCGGGTATTGTTGACGAGTGAGGTCCTTACTTAGTTGTTCACAGTTTGAGGCAAAATCCGCCGCGTCAGAACATATCCGCTTGAACCGAAGGGACTGACTGTACGGTATGCCGAGCTTACAGTGCTTAACGTGGCTGCTTTTAAAATGGAGGTATACCTCCATTTAAAATGGAGGTATACCTCCATTTTAAAAGCAGCCACGTTAAGCACTGTAAGCTCGGCATACCGTACAGTCAGTCCCTTCGGTTCAAGCGGATATGTTCTGACGCGGCGGATTTTGCCTCAAACTGTGAACAACTAAGTAAGGACCTCACTCGTCAACAATACCCGCCGTCCGTCATCAATGATGCCATCAAGAAATCTAGCAAGCAGGACCGCCGTTACTTAATAAGCAAACCAAAATCTGATTCCGTAAACACCACTCCAAATCTCATTCTAACGTATTCAGCCTCACCCCCTAACATAAACAGTATCCTTAAAAAGCACCACAACATCCTTCTAGAAAGCGACAAGTTGAAAAGCGTCTTCCCTGAACCTCCACGTGTTGTCTACAGACGGGCGCGAAATATCAGAGACATTGTAACGTCATCTAAGGTGAACACTCCTAAATTTACAGGCAGCGGCCCCTGCAACAAACCCAGGTGCAAGCTATGCCCGATGATGAATAGAACGTCCACAGTAAACAGCACTGCGTCGCCATTCTTTTACCAAATAAGAGGAAATTTTGACTGCGACAGCTCAAATATTGTCTACCTTCTTGAATGCACCGTGTGCAACGCCCAATACATTGGCCAAACTGAGACTCCATTCAGGATAAGAATAAACAACCACAGGGCACACATAAAGACCCTGCCCCACCTTCCTCTGTCCAAGCACGTAAATGATCTTAGTCATCCCTTCCATACATTCACAGCTGTGGTGCTCCAATCTGATTTCAAAACGCACTATGACCGGGAGGTTCGCGAATCTTACCTTATTCACAAATTCAATACTGCGTCTGGTGGCATCAACGAAAGTACAGGCCGACTATCTTGCTTGCCCTGTCAGGCAACTAAACCAATTAACGACGCAAGCGACTAAGTGTCTTTAATATTTTATATTCCTTCTTATCATTATTGTTGTTGTTGTTTCTTCAGGGCTCCACATGCAAATCTATGTGCACTATGAACTCCCGGAAGTCTTATATTTCCTCTCCTTTTTGCCTTCTCTCTCTATTTTCTTTCTGGTGCACATTCATGGCGCTCCTGTTGAGATGCAGAAATGATGGTCGATTTCATTCTGCACGCATTGTTAATATTTTTTTCTTTTTTGTATGTGTCCCGATTCTTTCACATTTCATTTATTTTCGCGATATTTGGTTCCCCATCACGTTTATTGCTGTCTTTCTCTTATTGTTGTCTGATATGTCTTGTTCATTTCACACTGCACGCGCACAAGGTGCAAATATGTCTTGTGTGCCCTCGGTGCTCACTCGGGCAGTGTCTCCTGTTGGGATGCGGAACTGATTGTCGATGTCCACCTGTTTTATTTTACTTTATTCCTATTGTTAATTTCTTGTTTGCTCTGATTTCATTTATTCCCATGTATTATCTTAGGACATTTAATTCCCCATCATGTTTCTTGTTGTCTTTCTCTCATTTTTATCTGGTATATTTCACTCAGATCGCGCCGCGCGCGCAAGGTGCAGATATGTATTGTGTACCCTTGGCTGAACACCGCGCACTTTCTCTAGACAGCGATTCCCACGGAGTATGACTCGTCAGACTAAACGACTCTTTCTGTGTGGTGTTTTCTCTTCTTTTATTCTTTTTTATTTTTCTCTATTTTGTGTGTGTTTGTGTGTACGTGCCTTTAACAAACCAAACCCTTCAAGGTTGTTCGCGGATGCGCTACGTTTATCTATCCGCCATTTTCCGTGAACCACGGCGAGATGGCGATCCTTTGAACTATACTGGTACCGACTGCGCACAGAGCAACCTGTCTTTCTCCCGTTCCCCCGCCCCTCCTCTCTGTACTCCCCACACAAGAACGACGTTTGGCTTCAGCGGTTCCGCGCTGCACTGCGGGAGTCGTAGCACCAGGAATCAGCACCCGTTCTTTGTTATGGAGGCGCTGTGCCGACGCGGACGTCGTCTTGGACTGGCCTCTGCTTCCTGGACACACATCTGTATCCCCCCCCCCCCGCCCCTTCTTTTATTTTATTTTATTTTTTGTGAGCTCCCCCCTTTCCACCCACCACTATGCATGTTCGTGAAGTGTATAAGACCATACGCCCATGAGAAACCTTCATCTTTGAAAAAGGCTGGCCTCCAGCCGAAACGTCAGAATAAATCCTATGTTTGTCACTGTGTCTTTTTGATAGTATATATATATATATATATATATATATATATATATATATATATATATATATATGGTTGGCCGTTGAACGGTTCTCCAGCGCGAGCAGTCGGTATTTTTCAATCAAGAAACTCGCTAGAAGACGCTGCCTGCGTCAACGTTGTCTCTCGCGGGTGAGGGCGCGTTCTCCTTCTTTGCGAGCTGGTAGCGCGTTCATCGAAGAAAGAGCGTTTCCATAGTCAACGCGCGCCTTTCGCTCTCTCTGTCTCTCTCTCACAAGACAGCAGATGGAAGAGTGAGAGAGCTCGCGCGCCGGGAGGCACGCGCCGAGGGCGAGCGCGAGCCTCCCGAGAGCGCGAGGTGGCTATATACATACTACTACATACGTACTACTACAGAGGAGGGAACGACCCACACCCTAAGGAGCTTCGCCCCTAAAACTAAATTTAGCGAAGTTTCCGAGCAACTTCACATTGCCTAAACTAAATGCCACATCTGCCACGACTCATCTTATTTACACAGTCCACAATTCACTTAAAGCAGTGCGACATAGTACGCTTGTACTGGATTGTCGTCACGAACAAATTCATTTAGACACTCTAGGAACAGGAAGAATTTGATTCGCCATAAAGAAGCTTTGAAGCTGCAAAAAAAGGGTCACAGTTTCGCCAGAAAGGCAAAGAAATGAACACGATAGCAATGCATGATATTGTAGCGAAACGTCGGGGCCGTTAATTTTAGACGCATCGGAAGGTCAGGAAGACGAAGAGGCGTGGGAGCCACTCCGCGCAGGCAAGCGATGAGTCGACACAGTGAATTGGGAGAGCACTCATTGGGAGGTTTATTTAGCTAAGACATCTTGAAGTTGGAAAACACACAGGGCAAAAATTATACAACATAGAAAATGGTATAATACCCCGTCGGCCTGCCGAAGTGGTCCCCGGTGGTTTCGAGCGTCATGGTCCCCTAGTCCGCTCTCTAAAAAAGGCCAGTGTCGCCGCTTAAATAGCACTTTTTCAGCATCCACGGCGACGCGGACGGCTCGAACCACCACTGTTGCCCACCAATAGGAAAACGGCTTATCCGGACCCACTCAGGCAGGTCGAAGGTAACGATTCTCCACGAGCATTTACGATCGCGTGCATCCGGCCTCGCCACAAAACTAATACAAACAACGCTTTTCAGAAACTGGCCGCGGCGCGCACACATGCTCTTCATTTTCTGTGCCCCGTCCCTGGAAGACTCCCTGCGGCGCGCCGGCTCATTTGCTTGAGCACCCTTCTGAGAAAGCAGTCGAAAAAGAAAAAAGAACAAGAAAACATTCTACGCGACGCGGTCTTCGCGACAATATAATACACGAAGTAAAACTAGCAGCTGCGGGGCACCCTAGATCATACTGCACGCAACTGTGGACGCGCAGTGAAAAAGACATTTGCGAGCAGTTTCTGTGGGTGCGGGCTCGAATGTGCTTTGAATGACAATGTTGCAATGTTCAAGTGAGAAGTAGAGCGCGCCTTGCTTCAGCGCGAGTAGCCTACCCAGCTCTTGGGTAGGCGTTCTGATGAGACACGGTGGCATGATGGCGTAAGGGCCTCCCCGCTCCGCACAGCCGGTGACCGCATCACGAACAAACGAGACAGAGGGCGAGATAAAGTGGAGAAGGAGGGAGGCGCTTCCACTTCATCCCGCCCTCCCTTTCATTAGTTGGCTATGCGGTCGTGAAACGGTCCTAAGGTACCATGTGACGGTCGAGTGGCAGAGATAACGGCGCAGCGTGGCTGAGAGCCAAATTATCTTGTTTTGATTTCCTCTGGCGCGCGCTTCACACTGTGTGACCGTGCTAAGCAGCGTGAACTTTTCGCTATCGAGACACATTGCCCAGCACAGCGGCATCAAGCGAGAACGTTCTTCCGGCACTCGCAGACGTATTTGCGTGAGCGCTATCTGGAGAGGGCGTAAGCGGGCGTAAGCTGCGTGCTTCTTTTTTAGAGATTTCGATCTATATGGCATTGTTCGGCGTAAGCGGCGTGCTTTTTCCTTAGAGATTTCAATCTACACACACAAACATATATATATATATATATATATATATATATATATATATATATATATATATACCGTACATTGCGGTGACTGCGACGATGCAAACCCCGCCCGTTTAATTGCCCATATAAATGCTATCGGAACTAAAAAAAAGAAAAAGAAAAATACATACCACCCGGAATCTCTTGTAACTGTGAAGCCAAATAAGCCATCTCCAGCAGTACCAACTCTGATTCCTTTTAGTGGACTTCCTGAAGAACTGACAACTTGGCCTCTTACTACCGAGGCTCGGCTGAAAAAAAAATGGCAAGAACGATTGAACAATGACGGATGTTAATAGTTGCTCAAAAAACCTATTGTAAGTATTACAGTTTCCACGAGTGCAAAACAACACAGCGCTTACACTGGCATGAAGCAACAAGCACGAAAATTCGGAATTGGACATTGACAGGACAGACTTGCAAGGTAGGTTTATGGCAGATAAACAGCACGTGCACGCAAGGCACTGGAAGTAGAAGCATTCATGCATACTTAGAGACGATGCATTATCGGATTTGAAGGTTAGACTGTAGAAGTCTTTAAAAAGTTTATTTTATTTTAGGCGTCTTGATTCTTTATAACGGCTCTTCAAGTAATGACTGGTTGTAAATCGGAGTGGCTATGCTGTCTGTCCAAACGGCTGTTTGTTCGAAGTGCATGCCTCCAACAAGACAAGTACGAAACTTTTTTTTTTGCTACTGGTACGCCTACAAGAAAATCATTTTTCAGGCTGAATTTAAAGAGAGAACGTATCAGAAAACATGTTATGCTTATAAGAGCGGTACACGAGAAGGACATGTAAAAGTGTCTTACAGCAAACACGACTAGCAACAAGTCACAGAGCCACATCTAGCATGCATAGAGCGAAAGAGTGAGATAGCGAAAAGCGAACCTACCTTGCATTGAAATGATTCCGTATGACACTGAAGCAGCAGGTAAAGAAAGGAAGTTATTTTGGTTAGTTGATGCAGAGAAAAGGAGAAGCATGCACGCTGGCGCACAAGTTAGCGAGCTTGCACATTTTTGCATGCACCGCGCCTGGAAATAAACAAGACGAGGAATAAAGACGTTGCATCTGCATAGCACCGAAGCACGACGACACTGCGCATGTTACACGGCATTTGATGACACTTGTTACAAAAGCTGGCAGCGAGCTGTTAGCTACAGTTAAACGCTATTTGAGCTAAAAGAAAGCATGCTAGCTCATGACAAGCCTTGCTCACAAAAGACTATAATCGCGAAAACACACAACACGATGCTGGCACGTGAGCGGACTTGGTTAGCATACTCCTACCTGTCATTGAAAGCGTCCTTCTTGGCGTAACTCTGCACTGAGTCTTCTTCAATGAGGAACTGCATCCTTTGAAAGAAAGAAGCCGTCACTGCCGGCGGCTGTTTCCGCAGCAAGATATCCAGCGGGTCGGACGACGAAAAGCAGAGGGGGTTCTTGGTACAGGCCTTGTGTGAGCAGCACTCACTGTCGGCGCAGTCGGTAAGGCCGTCTGTAAATGAAACAGATTTCGAAATATTTGCAGGTGGCCTGTTTCAAATGCCAACAGAAATATTAAAAAGTGCGTATAGGAAAGAAATTGCTCGTGAACTCTGCATTCACGCAAGGAATAAATAATAATAACGGTCACAATAACGCTCAGTAACACCAGAATTATTCTACCTTGCAATACCAGAATTTCAATAGGAAGCAGGCGAAGCAGCTAGCACAGGTAGCGCGAGATTAATCTCTTTCCATTCGTAATCTTGGAGAAACAGTTTCGTCAATGCGCGGTAATCTGTTTGCCCGTCCATTACACTTTCTAATACAGTAATATTTCTTTCGAACGTCTCACTGATGGCAATGAATTTACGACAAATGTGCATCGCAAGCTCTCTACCGTTGTGCCATTCCTTACACACTAAAAATAATGAAATATATAATACTTGAATACGTCTATGATGATCTACAATATAGACAAGATAACCAGGGCTACTAACCATTGTCATTGTCGATGCGGTCGTCGCACGTTTTTTCCATAGGAACGTTGCAGTCTGGACCATCCCAGCCGTTGTGGCACTTGCATCGCCAGTCTCCGTCAGACATGATGCAGTCTCCATGACTGTTGCAGCTATGAGGACAGCCCTCTGCAAGGAGCAGATAAAGCCCATTAGGCGAGTGTTACAGAGGGAAGCGTAAGTGGCGTAAAGACAAACAGACAAAAAATACAGGGAAATAGACTGTTCGAGTACACGCGAGCACTGATGTCATTATGATTTATGAATGTTTATATTTTACGTGTCAAAAATGCCAATAACACATTAACTGTACGCATCTAGGCTGAAAAGGAGGCACCTTTGGAGAGAACGCCGCAGCACTAAAAGCAGTAACACCTGAGTAATGAGGCGTAGTCATGAGGGTATCCAGATTAAACAAAAATAAAACACGGTTCACCGAAAGGGCGAAGCAATGAATACTATGGCAAGAAATTGTAATGTTATACGAGCGCTGCACGTAGTAAGGTTTATGAGCCGCCCGCTGATGGCTGCCGAGATAGTGTGCACGCCAGCGATGGCGACCGCGCGAAGTACACAGCTGCTGCCGAGCGGTACCCCCCCCCCCCTCCTCGCGTCTTTTCATGCTCGCTAAAGACGGGCGGGGCGTTTCCTCTCCGCTTCGACGGCATGCGTGGCGATCGGTGTGATGTCATCGCATGCGTCCTCCGAGCGACGGAAATGGGCCGGGATCGTCTGATCTCTGCTGCAGCCGTGTTCGTCGCTCCCACTCGCGTGCTTTTACCCACGGGAGAAGGTATGATGCGCGGGGGGTTGTTATCAATTTAGACTTTATACGGGACATGATGGCGACGGCAAAACCCCATCAAGACTGTCAATACAATTGCTATCGCAATAAAACTGCTTTTCTTTATGCTGCCATTGAAATACGCCATAAGAGAACTTTTGCCTTTTGCCCATACCAGAAAACTGTGGATAATAAGTGAAACCGCGATTTAACGCTTTAGCCTGACAAGAAAGTAGCCAGCCTGTGCCAACTGGGTGGGCACTTATGCTGAGACACAACAGAGCGAGCACTTTTTAGAAGTTGCGGTGTTTCAAGGGCAAGAAAACTGACATGAACAGAACGGAACTGCGTGCAGGTGCAACGCGCGAAACCCAACCGCGTCGGCAGCATGTTCAAATAAAAAAAGAAAAGAAAAGAAAATAAAGAAAGTAAAGAAAGAGGAATACAAGACCAGTTAACTTCCATTGAAAACACCGGGAAAGTTATCAATTATAGCGGTTTATAGAAAGACCATAGAGGTTCCTTCTCTGTAGTCTATACGAGGTGAACACACAGATTATTGACGGTCAATTTCCAATTTTAGAGTTAAGGCAGCTCTTGCACTCCAGTAACACAAGAATGCCGAAGCCAGAGTGCACATCCGTAACGCATCAAGTTTACACGTCTGTCAGACACAGATGAGGTGCTCCGCGGCAGCGAACATGCGGCACTGAGGGAAATCAGGGAATGCTAATGAACGCCGCATGCACCGACACTTCGTGGGACACATTGAAGTGCAGAATTTTGGATTCCCAATGATGCCCAAGGGCGCCCAATGGTGAGCGGATGAATTGCGTCGCATCGACGTCGGTGACGTTCCTGTGCCGTCGCGTGGCGTGAGCCAACCGTTTTCCTGTACCTCACAAAGCGACCTTGAAAGAGAGATCTAAGTCTTTCGCTTTAAATATATACAGAACATGACGGCGACGGCTAAAATGTGCTTGCAACTGAAGTGTCCACATAATTGCTAACGCAATGAAATTGTGCGCTCACCAAGCGTGCAGTGCCGACCGTTCCATCCTTGTATGCAGAGGCACGTGCCGTTCTTGCACTGGCCATGTTCGACGCAGCGGATGTCGCAGAGCTTTTCGTTGCACTTCAGTCCGGTCCAACCGTCGATGCAGATGCACTCGCCACCTTGACATCTCCCGTGCGGGCCGCAGTCGAGGTCGCATTTCTCTGAAAGACGATGCATCGCCAGCTCCCGCAAAGGTCCGCCTAACTGGCACACCAGGTGCCACGAGGAATGTCCGAGTAAACTATTCTCGTTGGCTGTACCCAGTTATACCAAGTACACATGCAATAAACATGCTGCAACTACGTTAAATGCTTGCGGGTTAAATAAAACTTCTTAAGGCTAACTGTTAATTCCATGTTGCTATGGAATGATGGCTGAGTCGCCTGCAGCTTCACGGCGTGTACACGGCGAACGCCGCGAAACGGAAGTTTTCTACTGTCCAGGCATGTGTATACCGATATTCTTATTCCTATTAATAACTGATATATAAGCACAGACGGAGCACATGTGGAAACATTTATTTGCTATCCAAGTTGATGCGCAGACGCCTTAGCGTAGAGAACAAGGAAAAAGCTCTTTTGGTAAGCTCCTGGCCGAGTGATGCGTGATTGGGTACTTTGGTGTTAAACTATATTCACCTCTGTTAACTGCTGCATTCTAATGCTTGCCTTCAGATACCGGACAATACACTGGGATTCTCGAAATACCTCAAAACATCCACGATACATATATTTAGTCGCGAAATAATATAAAACTAAGCAAAACAGTGACTGCATGGCGCGTTCTCTTGGAGCCTCTGCAAATAAGCTGCTGTGCAAATGTCTTGACGCCGCTGGACCCACCGTGACCCAGCAGTTTTGAGACATGGTCTACTCCGTAAGTCAAACTGCTTCTACTGATCCCTTTCTCCTGGAAACTACGGTTAAATTCCGTACGCGTAGTGCATCATTGCTACCCGAATGTTCGTTACGGCCTCAGGAAATGGCGTCTAGTTCTACACCGCCGTAGTATAGCTGCTTCAAGGCAATAAAATCACCCTGAAAACTACACTCAACTGACCTTGGGAGCAATCTGGCCCAGTCCACTGGTCGTCGCAGGCGCACCGCTGAAGGTCCAAGTCGAACTGTCCATGTCCCGAACAGTCGGGCAGGCAACGGAGGGCGTCGCTGTCTGGCTCACTGCAATCGTTGCTCTTCCAGCCCTTGCGACACAGGCACATGCCACTCACGCAAACGCCGTGACCGGAGCACTCTGGGTCCAGGCAGTCCACTGTGGTGACGTTGGTCGTGTTGCGAGTTGAGCGACGCGCATTGTCCGACAAGGTACTAAAATACACAACACCGTAGCCTGGGCTAGCCTCTCTAAGCGTCAGCTTAAACCATCTGCCACTTACTCAATGATTATCTAGAGCACTTCTTCGTTACCTAACAACGATTACAAAGCGAGATGTGGTGGAGCCATTAAAGTATTGCATAGCTCCCCGCCTTTCCTTCATTTGTACCTCTCTCTTTCAGGCAGCCAAGTCTGCTTGACCTGTATAACATCCGAACGCGAACACATCTACAGACCTTTCCTTAAACTGAAAGACAAAATTTCTTGATTACGTGTCTCTACAGTGCTGCCGCAGATAGCTAGGCATGTCTCCAGGATCTCTGAGGATTGCATTAGAACCATTAGTCTAAGAAGTCTCAGGCGTCTTTCGCCTCTAGTCGCCTGACCGCCACGATGCATGGCCCAGCAAGAGAAGTTTGGCGCTGTACTTTGAACGCGATTCCTATTTTGTGTAGACGCTGGGACAGGAGGTAATGAAGGTTTCACGTACCTTCCTCGCAGTGGACGCCCTTGTAACCGGGAAAGCATCGGCACACGCCGTCCAGGCAGTCTCCGTGACCCGAGCAGTCGGCCACCTCACACTCGTCTTCACGCAGCTGGCACTCACGGCCTTTCCAGCCCGGCTGGCAGACACATTCGCCGCTGGTGTACTGACCCCTCCCGCTACACAGCACCGGGCACACGCCTGCAGGAAGGCATAAAGCTTTGCCGGAAACTTTACGAACAATACAGGCATTCACTGGGCGAAAAGGTGACAGTGATAACCTGTAAAGCTCGATATTACTTGATGGATGACTAACGATATTGAATTCTAGAATTCTAATGTGTCCGGTGGTTCTAGGGAACTGGAAGTTAATTTTATGTACACGTCAAAAGGATCGTTGTGCTGAAACGACTTCGGTATTCTTTGCTGGAAACACTTCGCTGCTATGGTCATGGATATAATGGCATCGTTCTGGTCACTGCTACAATGTGTTATGTCCAGCGCAGACACAAAAATGGTACTTTTTTGTGCCTATTTCCAACAGCATCTGCCCTGCGCCATCTCAACTCGCTCCATGATCGCACATTTCCTAATCTCATCACTTGATGTAATCGCTATAATTGCTATAAAACTTTATTATATAGACATGTTTCATCAATATCAGCTGGTGAACAGCAGTAAAGAGTTCCCGAATCCACAACTTTAGGTACAAGAAATTGAAACCGCGAGTACCGTCAATCTTTCGTATAGTACTGTCACGCAACCTAACATCCTAGGTGAGACCTCACCACGGAACACGCGTGCCATGTCTAAAAAAAAAAGGCACAGAAATGTCGCACACACGGTTATCAAAAAACACCACTTCCAAATAATTAATCACTCACGGTAGGCGCAAGATTCGCCCGCATAGTCCTGGTCACAGTCACACTTCCCCATGTTGCAGGTTCCGTGTCCGTGACAGTCGTAAGGGCAAGGAAGGCTCGATACATCTGGAAAGCGAGAAATGTGCAACAGTCGATGAATACTTAGACCGTATAGAGCATGTAGCATGGTGATGTTGGCAAGTGATGCGGTGACATACTTTCTTATTGCTTTTCTCACGTAGCACTGGACGTGACGGTTACTCAACTACGGGTTACTGTCAAGGCCGCATTCGCACCCATCACTTGTTCATAATCAAAAAGATTTTTATGAAATTCAGCATCAGCAAAGTCCTTGCCGTTTCAGCTCTTAATGCTTAATAAAAACAAACGAGCTGACCTAACCGTATTGGTCACGCCAGCTTCAACTCAAAGGAGCTAATGCCAACGCCCATCCAACGCATAAAATTAAGCGGTTGCAACACACCTTTCAGCGCAAGAATTCCGACAAGTAGCATCTGCCTTCTTTTGCTCAAGTTCCACGTCGGCTCATTCAATGCGGAGACTACCGAAGTATAGAAATGGCGGGCGACTTACCAGTGGCAACGCTGACGAAAGAGATTTCTTGCTGCTGGTCTCCATCGTTATAGACTGAAATGTACCAGCGACCATGATCCAGGAAGTGTATGAATTCCATGCTGAAGCTCTCCTGCTGTGGAGACGGGTGAAGAACAGAGAACAAAAAAACGTGAAAACTGGTGTGGGTCATCGATCCCGCGACATTATGATCAGCAGCCGAGTGCCACAGCCACTAGACCAACGTGGCAGGGGTAACGCTGCCGACAGTGACGTCGCTTAAGAATTCCACTTAAGAGTCCAGGTTGCAATGGTATACGCACCTTCGCCGCCTTGCGGTGTCGCCGGTCCCGCGCCGACAGTATTTCCGCGAAGTCGTACCGAGTGTGCGTGGGCACGCTGTTGCGGCGTCCGTAGATGCCCACACTGGCGCCCGTGGGTAGCGTGTAATTAAACTTGACTAGTCCGGGCTCCTGTTGATGGAACTGCACGTTCCAGTGGCCGTACGAGGGGACCACCTTGCTGTGGCGCTTTCCTATGGACATGTCGGCGAAAGACTCGCTGCTGCTCGGTGGCAACGTCTTCGGAGGCAGGACAGACGGGCCTGTGGGAGGGGTGCGTAACTCTGTCACGAACCGCCGTGTGACGTTCGAAAGGTGTAAAAACAAACGTTTTTACACATCTAATTTCCTGCGAAAGCGCTATTTAGTGCAAAGTTTATCTTGTGTACGCTTCTGATGCACTGTGCAGGCACTGTTGTTTGCGAGGCGCTTCCGAGCAATTTTCCTACGCTTTCAATTGCCAGAGTGCATTTAGGAACATCGAACTTGTTAAATAGAGAGTCCAGCAAGCCTTCCCGGCGACGGATGTCACTGGCGTGATTGATTCGAAATTCCTTATTACAGTTACTCAATAATGAGTTACTCCTAAGTCACTGTAACGACTGACAGAATGCAGGGGAATCGATAACCCCGGTTTTCGGCACGTTTTCGGTTGTTGTAACAAAACTTGCACATTTAACTTCTGACAATGACCAAGTGCTGTCTATTCCACTGCTAGATACCGTATTTACTCGCGTAATTTGCGCACTTTCTTTTCGGGATTTTAGTGCTCCGAAAAGGGGGTGTGAAAATTACGCGGACATTTCGCGAAGACATTCGAAATAACGTGTAATGTAACGCGCGCGGTATATGGTAACTCTTTTGGATACGATCTCAAGTAACAAACCAAAACACTGGTGTAAGAGAATACGGCTGCTCTAGGGACGCTTTTCGCAGTCTCTTTGCGTTGAGATCGCAGCACATAGAAGGGTTTACGAGCCGCCCGCTGATGGCTGCCGAGATAGCGCGCGCGCCAGTGCTATCTCGGCAGACGAGCGACCCCGCCCCCCCTTCGCATCTTTTCATGCTCGTTAAAGACGGGCGGGGCGTTTCCTCCCCGCTTCGACGGCAGGCGTCCCGATCGGGGTGATGTTATCGCATGCGCTCTCCGAACGACGGAGATGGGCCGGGCTCGTTTGATCTCTGCTTTAGCTGTTTTCGCCGCCCCCGCTCGCGCGCTTTTATTCTAGCTACCGTACTTTGGGCTTCGGGGGCTTCCGGAGAAAAGAATCAGGAAAAGGGACATCGCACTTGCTAGCCCTTTTACGTACGACTTCGCTCGCCTGCGCAGCGAGGAGCGCGGCCGCGTGGCTGTCCAAAGTCAGTCCGTGCGCGCGCGCCGGCGAGCTGGCTTGGCTGGGACGGGGAGCGCAAACTATGTGAGGAAATTTTTTTCGTAAAGCTGGTTAAATATCAGGGCTGCGCAAATTATTCGAGGATGCAAATTATGCGGGTAAATACGGTAATTCTAATACTTTAGGCCCTGCTAAGCATATTCATCAAAAGCGCAAAAGCCGTGCGCCAGAACACAGATCCAGAGAGCACTCCACATCTTATGGGGAGGCTCTAGTGATACCGATTATAGTGTATTCACTAGTTCAACCTTAAGCGTAAAACGTATTGTAGCAAGAATGGTAAAACTGACTATAATTGTGTTGCCGAGACATCACGCAGGTGCGCATCACGCCGCCCTGGTGCACCGTTTCGTTCGAACACTGTCACACCATAGCGCTCCGGTGCGCGCGAGTACGGTTTGTCATGAATGGTATAACAAATACACAAGAAGCAGACTACGTATAGAACACACTAATACAAGACTACTACGTTATAGGCATGATATGAAGCACACAGCACGAGAACTTAACGAAGCGTAAGCTACCAGCCGACAGTAGTGTGAGAGAAGGACAAGCGATTAGTACGTATACTGTGACAACACGATGACAACGCGCAAGCGATTTACAAAAAGCGAACGCTGCTCCGGAAGAGCAGACGAAGACAAGGCGGTGACAAACACATACCCAAGAAGCAGACAAGAAGCGTGAATGGGTTAGACCATTGGCTGCTGGAGGCGGAAGAGACGCAGGGTGCCGACAGGGGACGAAAGCGGAAAATCGCGAAGAGCTCGTTGAGCAAGGGCCAGGCAGAAGAGCAAGCGCTTGCGTTCTTTCCGATTCGTTCATATTGGGGCGTGACTCGGAGAACACAGGGTGTCAGGCCTGCAACGTTTTTGGCCCCTTCACAGATGCAATTGGCCTGAGTACCCGAAGAAGCACCGCAGCAGGCGCTCGCTCGCTCCGGCATGCGAAAGGCCTCCACTTACCCAGATCGGGAGGCCACTCAGTGGACGAGGCGGCAGTGGTGGGGACAACTTTCGAATGCCCTGAGCCTCCTCCGGCTTCCTTGTCGGCAACGAGCCTAGGGTCTACGTCCGTCTCGGCGCTGTCATTACGCTCAATCGAGTTCAGGTTAGTAGTGTCCACATCAACGTCGAGGCGACCAGACGGCAACGGAGAAGGGACGTCCAGTTCGTCGTTACCTACGGTTATAAACTCGGAAGCGTCCGCACCAGAGATCCCTTGTTCGTTCGACGCGTCTTCGCCACTCTCAGAAGATACAGACTGAAGGTGGGGGAGGAGGCGGAGGAGGTGGAGGAGGCGGAGAGGCGCCGCCGCCGCGTACACTGCCGTCCGCGCCCTGTTCAGGCGCCGGAAATCCTGCGCCACGCGTGCTTTCGACTACGTTCTTTTCGAGCCCCGTAAGCTCGTCCACATCAGAGACGTCGGGATCGAGACTACCGTCGTCCATATCGTTATCGGGCACCGATATGGGGATCTCATTGCTAGTCGCATTGTGATCGGGAGAACCGAACAGCGCCATGGGACGCGGCAAAGGAGGTGGAAGAGCTGTGCTAGACTCTGCGGCTCCCGACCTCTTTACTGGGGGAGTCCTGGATGCGTGCAAGTCGTCCTGCCACGAAAGAGGTGTGGAAGGATGCGGTTCACCAGATTTATCGCCAAACGAGCGTTTGCAGACGCAGCGCATTCGGCTCACGCGAGTCTCGGGAGGATCATCCGGGATAACAATCACCGTGTCGGCGTGGAACTCTGACTCATGCGCGGGACTTCGACTGCCGCGGTTTCGCTGCTGCGCGCTGGGCTCGGGTTCGTAAGGGTGCCAGAGAATCGGCGGCTCTGCTCCGCTCCCTTCGATTATGTTAGTGGGCATGTCAGTCGGCGGAGGAAGAGGATGCTCTGCAGCCGCCCTTCGGCTGCGCGGTCTGCCACTGTCGCGTCGGAAGTCGACGTTCGGACCACGGTGGTACGTACTTTTGGAACTTTCGCCGGCAGCGGACGCTTCCGCGTCGTCGATGACGACGGGACACCCATGCTGACCACCCTGCCAGCTGAGAAAATGGGCTGCTGAAAAACAGAGAAGAGGGAACGTATTAAGCGACGACTGCCGCTAACCGGCCGCTTGAGTGGCTTGAAAGCCGAACATTCTCTGCATCTGCCTTTCCCGCATAAATCTGATAGGGCTATTGAAATTCGCGCTAGCTATTCCTGGCCAGATACTACGAAACAGTTATGTTACTGAGCGCTCAGATACTATACCTGAGCGATGGATATCCTTATCTGTCTACATCTACCTCATCTACCTGTATCTACATCTGCCAACATATTCCTCTGTCCGCATGAATCTGCCAACATCTTCCTGTGTCCGCATGCATCTCCAAGATCTTCCTGTGCCCGCATGCATCTGCCATTGACCTCTATCTGTGTCTACATCCACCCACGCCTGTGTGTGTGTCTACATCGGCTCACATCTGTCTGTCGGTCTGTCTGGGCTGTTCAATTCACCTGTGAAGTAGACGAGAGCGATGACCAGCGCCAGACAGGCGACCAACGCTGCAATGGCGGTGCACTTCCACGAACATCTCGACGAGAGCGTCTTGCGCAGGTGCATTCGCGAGTGCGGGAAGTGGTGACCTTGGCCCAGCGGGTGCCGCACGTGGTTGCGGAGTGGCATGCCGGCACCCACGGCCGCTCCACCGGTCGCCGCGTTGCCGTAGCCTAGCCTGCGTAGTGTCAGTCCACAGAACACTCGCAAACGGCAACGTGATGAGACACACTAGAGCAATATATAAACAAGATCTTCGTGCGGCTTCAGTTCCAGGTGCCCTTGCACCTCGGTGTATTTCAAATTTTATGAAACAGCATAAAACACGGCGCTTCACCGACTACGTCTAATTCCAACAGGTTGCAGTTCCGCAATAGTTACGTATCTTTGGGCAAACCCAAATGCCATCCTCCGACGCGATCACGGCTGTTACACGTCTCTGATTTCACTATAACGAATCATTGGAAACAATCAAATAGATATAAAGGTTTGGTAACCACGCTTCATTATAATGCACTTGTTAAAATTTCATTTCTGTGAGAATGCATGACAGCACGTCTAACTCAATGCCGGTTATAAACCGAAAGATTTGTGCTCGCGCACAGCATCGCACCAGGTAAGTGAACCCTGCCGTACCGCAACATTGCGTCACTGGAGGGCTGAAATTCGCATAAGGCGCCATGATCGAACTGTGTCCCTCATGGTGCGAAGGAATATATATTTTTTTTCTCTGTAGTATACTTAGCAGAGCTCAGCACAAGATAGGAGAACGTAGCTCTCGACGTGGACTTTTAGAGGACCGCGGATGGCGCTTTTCTTCTCATCGCACCGAGCTTAACATCTTCGATTCTGTCAGGGCTGCCGTAAAGGTTCATTTTCCGACAGAGAATTGATGAGGAAGTGTATTTTATTACCTACATAAAATTATGAACTGGAGTAACCCATCCTTCTTGAGCTGAATATATGTCATATCTGACTCTGCAATAGTAATGCAAGAAAGAAAGAAAAGAATAAGGACAGACGTTTACTACATACGAAAGTCCCGCACGTGTTAAATATGCACAGACTGTTTGGTGCTGCCTTGTCGCAAGGGAAGTCCCAACTATAGTCCCGAAAGCGTTCGGTTTATTAACGTAATTACGGCGGAGAGAGAGAGTGGCGCAACATTTCCTACGTCATACTGCCGCGGCGCACCACTAGCGGTCGCGACTGAAACACGGTACGTAGTCTACTGGCAGCTGCAATGTGCGTAAATATAGACTATATCACGCAACCTTAATTCTCGTACCTGCGGGAGTAACTTACGATGTAACTATTCCGAAAGGAATTGTCGGAGGCCAAGAACAACAGCACTACGTAGCGCGTGGAGTGTAACTTCCAAGAGCGAAGTACTTGCGCACATTGATTTCTCAGCGTTTGCCTGTTATTTAAGAAACGAAGTGTAGAGTGCACCCACTTGAGTACTGAATACATAAGCAGCAGGGTTATATCATTAAGGCCACGCGAGCGTTACGTTTGCGATTATGTTTATGGAAATGCCAGTCATCCTGATGTGGGCTCAAAATCTTCGGTTCGGAGGGCGCAGCTGGACTATCGCCAAGCAAAGCTAAGACCGCTTGTTTACGCTGCAGCGCTGAACTTCTTGAACAAACAACCCACCCAAGTTGAAAGACGAGAAGTGTATGCATCCATTGCATGCAGTTTTTTTTTTTTTGTTCCCCAAAAGTTACGACGTTGGTGTTGCGCATATTGAATGCAAACGCTCGCATGAAAAAAAACAAAAAACGTAAAGATTTATTTGCGTACGGAAGCCGAAACTCTTCGCGTTTTTATTTTCTCAGCCTTCTATGTTTTTCTACTTATCTTTCTTTTACAAATCTAACAGAAGCTGGGTTGACATGTTGGTTCACAGATTGTGTTTAGGTAGCAGACAAAGCGATAAAAAAGAAAAGAAAGAAAAGATCTTGGCTGGGGGAACGTGGCTCGCAAACGCACCTGTCCGGATTCGTCTTTGTCTCGTCTTGGATTATGTTTGAAGTCCGAAAGTCTGTCTTGCCTTGCGGAGACCCGGGGCCTTTGGTCAAATCTGGAAGAAGGAATGAAACGAAGGTAGGAACGTATATGCAGTTAACTTGCACAACGCCCCTAACAATCACTCATCTGAACCAAACGTGGCGTGTTAATTACACTTGTTCTCGCCATGGTAACGACAGCAGGGACAGTTAACGCATTCTGTTATGCAGATATTCATCATCATCATCATCATCAACAACAACAACAACAACAACAACCTGTTTACAGCCACTGAAATGCAAATGTCTTTCCCGTACTTCTCCAACCTGGTCGTGTGCTAACTGCCATCACGTTGTCCCTGAAAACTTCTTGATCCCGTCTGTCAGCTTAAAGGGGTCATGAAAAGAATTTGGATATGCCGGTTTGTAATTTTCACTGCTTCAATACGCATTGGACAAGCCGATTCCGAAATATTTCGGCGAAATATTCAGTGCACATTTAACAACGCCCGTTTTAAATGTCAGCTTTCTTGCGCTCCCGAAACGACTATGCGACACTACCGGCCGGCGTGGTACTATTTGGTGACGTTGAGTTAAGATATTTTTAAGTTCAAAGGCACAGTGAACTCGCGTTTGCTCTAAGGGAATCGATTTACTTGAAAGCTAGAAAGGAAGAAAATACTTGGAAACCGTGCGGTGCCACCATTCGGAAGAAAAGCGGCAGCACGGTTTGTTTTCCCATGGCCTCCGAGGGCGCGCCAATCTCGAAGGTATGACGGCTACTAAGATGACGTCATCTGCAGAGTTGAGGGGAACGCGTGCAGTGAAACCGAAACCGCGTTTTTTATCGCTCTAAATCAACGCACGCGGTGCAACGGAACAATGCATATTGTTGATTGGAGGGTCAGGATCCCGAATACGCATTTAGTACAAAATGTTCAGAAAACGTTTCACGACCCCTTTAACTTTCTGTCGCTCCAAGCCACGCTTGCCTGCTCTTGGAATCCATTCTGTTGCCCTTAATGAACGCCGGTTTTCTTGCTATCGTCAGCATTGCATTTTGTAGTGTACATGACTTGGAATGAATGTATCCAACGGTGGTAAAAAAAAAGGATAATGAAAAAAAAAAGCTTATCACAGAAGACACCAACCGTCCTTATCAACGGAAAAAAACGAAAATCCGGAAGTCCTTTGCGACATTCGCGTCTGGCGTGTCTTGACATTCAAGTCTGCAGCGGCCCGAATGCCCTAGACGGCATTTCGAGCTAGACGTCTGACGACATTCGCGCTCAAGTTACGACGATGACATGTAAGACTGCACGCGGCAAATTACGCCTAGCGTCCCGGCGTGGTTCTCAGTAGACACGGGCGGCTGTTTGTACCTGCGTCGCCGTGTTTGTGCGTGCGCGACGGGGAAGCGAGAGCGAGGGGAAGCCTGCTTCCGCGAGCACATTGATGCAACGACGCCGGAGCAGCGACCTGGGAGGGCTTCTTTCCCGCTAAGCTCGCGCGTCGTGCAGCTAAGACAGCCGCCGTCGTCGCCAGCCAACAGAGAGGAAGCGAAAGGCTTGGGGCGGCTTCTCTTCAAAGATTCATGGAGAGCCCGCCCGGCGGCGCTGCCTTATCCAAATTCAGAAGCGCCGCAGCGCACCACGCAGGCCCGGGTCTTGCACTGCATTCTTTTTTTCCTTCCCTGGTTCCCTCTTATTCCGTGTTTTAAACCGTTCCACTCGACCCTTATTCGTGCTAGAAAATTTTGACGGGTAGAAGCCCCGGCAGCTGGGAAGAGCGCATCTTACGTCTAGGGTTCTTTACATAAACCCTCCTTTCGACGCGAAGAGCGAAATAAAATGAAAAAAGAAAAATACAGCGAAAACAAAAAGGAAAGAAAGGAAGCGAGTGCGGAGGAAGCGGTGTTATGCTAAAGCTCAGGGACAGAGAAATAAGAAAGAGAGCCAGCTTATATGTGCGGGGAATGCCGTCGCCTCCGAGGCACGTATTTCAGGACGTCTCCCTTTAAACGTGTTGTCGCTGGTCCTTACGGTAGTTTTGAATGTTTAATGTCCGGGACACAGGCGCACACGCCTGGGCGAGACGGGAGCGAGGAAGGACGGCGTAAACCCAACGCTGTGGACACAGAACTAAACATCGAATGACAAAGTTAAAGAACATGCGCTGTTGAAAGAAAAAGGGGAGGGGAGGTAAGCGGGGGGGGGGGGGGGGGGGAGGCTGCGACAGCAGCAAAGGTATGGGTGTACAGTACACGGGAGAGAAAAGGGTAAGCGTATACGGAGCTATACAAGAGAGGATCGCTGCCTCAGCATTACGCGGCCTGTTCGAAGGAGAGAGCTCGGATGTTAAATGACAGTTTGCGGGCTAGCCACAGACAATGAGAGACACACCGTCTCCCGGGCACCAGTAGTCTTTTCTTTTCCCCGGCTTACCTTTCGTTTTGTTTTTTGTTTTTTTCAGGTCCATCCCCGCACCCCGCTCCTATTTATTTTTAAATACGGTTCTACTTTATCTCGAAGCCATCTCGCTGGCGTCAGGTTCATGATAGCATTCCAAAAGTGGCCGTATACGACGGTGAGCTGCGGAACGGCCGTCCGTATAATAGAGAGGAGGTCCTCTCCGCGAAAATGCCCGCTCAAATACAACATCGTCACGTGAGCGCTAAGCAAATAAAGCAATGACAGAAATGTCAGAGTCGGAAGGGATGTAGTTAAAAAAAAAAAAACTACATACAGAGCCGTGGCTACAGAGCTAAACAACGTGACTGAACTAGAAAAGAGAGAGAGAGAGAGAGAGAGAGAAGCGCCATAACAAAAAGTGTTTCAAACAACGCTGAAGAATAGCGAAGGGACACCATTAGTGCTCGCGCCTGCGATATTCCGCCTGGCCAGGCGTTGTTCTTTTTTTTTGTTCGCTCCTCTTTTGTTCTTCTCCGGTCGTGGACATCACGGTGCTGCGCGTTCCGCGAACACATACGCACGCACACACTCTCCCTCTTTCGAGTTCAGGAGGTCCGGAGCAAAAGTCGAGGCTCAGGGGCCATTATCCGCGTGGTTGATGCTGCCTGCTCGGCGGGTTTCAAACCCCGCGGAGCAAAACTGCGCGCGCGCCCCGGGCACCAGCCGCGGCACAACCACTGTAAATTCGCTTCCCTCCCCCCCGTTGCTTGCCCCTCGCATACGTGGAGGGGCATTTTAATTTTCTTTTAACGGTGTTCGTATTCCTTCGGGGGTAGGGAAGTCAGTGTGGGCGAATGTGCATGCCAGTGTAGAATGGCCCCCGCGGCTGTGGCGGCCGCCATTGTTTAGATGAAGCGCGTTGGACGTTCTCGAGGATCGGATGAGTGGAGCCATAGTATCTGGCAACCATCCCCTGCCCCTCCGCGCGCGCATACAATAATGACTAGCCCTCTTTCAAGTGAAAATAGAAATCAAGTACATCGAACGCATACGTTGTTGGCCTTTGTACGCGCTGTATGCAATAAAAAGCCCATTTATTTTATAAGCTGGATTCATTACGTTAGATTAACGGCCCCCGTAAGAAAGACACTCAAGCACTGTAGCGCCACCAAAGAAAACGGTATCGTGGTATTCTTTGCGACAACATATTGTTCGTAGGCGCACGCTCTCCATATATGCACCTTGCTGACCTCCCTGGCTTGAGTTTAAGTTCTTCGCCTCGTTTTCTCTTGTTCGAATGCTCTTCGTGCTTGACTTTATAAAATACCTTCATGCTGATGCTACTTTACGTCCTATGTCAAGTTGTATTTCAAGTATTCTCTGCTTTGTGAAGCTTCCTTTCCGACCCCTCAAGTACATCAGACGCGTGTAGGAGATACGTGCTCAAACTGGATTCCAATAAGTACTTCCCCCTTCCTTCCTTTATTTTTTTTTCTTTTTTGTGGTGGCGTTATGGGGGGAGGGAGAGGTGACGTAGTTTTGTCCGTTCTCTATTGTGTGTTTTATGCCTAACCGTCTATGTTGATCGACATCGAGGTGCTGCTTTCATAAAATTTCGGCATCATAAACCCCTGGATGGCTTCACCAAGGGTTCTCTTTCTTTCCACGGGCCCTAAGACTTATGCCATACTATACAGTAATGCACTTTCTGCAGATCGCAGGCAGAGTAGCCCACCTGCCCTATTTTTTTTTTTTCAAATTAACTGTGCGTCAGAGGCCCCACGTGCTAGTGAAACATGAACTACCTATTGTGATCCTTTCAGCCTCAGATTTTTGTGGATTCAGGATATCTTAGCGTTTTTTTTTTTTTTTCTAATCCCATTTAAAAAGGAGGAGCAGTCGCCTCCGTGAGGGATCGTCTGCGCCAGGGTGGGCAAAAGAGCAAGAGGCGTTATGACTGACCGCTCGGAATGAAGAGTGACCCCGACGGCGTCCGTGCCAGGCAGGAGGTGGGTTCGTACTCGGCGGGATCCTGGTCCTGCGCGAGCATGGACTGCGGCGCCGTTGCCGCGGGTGGCCGGCCGCCGCCGCCGCCGCCTGTCCGGCCCATGGACAGGTTGCGGGGCGGTATGGCCGGAATGCCTGCATCGTCATCAAGATCATCGTCATCACCATAGCCGTAGTACGGCCCAATCGTGCTACTATGAACGTTTCCTAATACCGCCGTATTGTCGAATCACACAATGGCGGCTAACAGTTACGATACGTCCAAAGGTGCAACACGACAAACTCGACCACATGTCTAGAACTAGAAAGAAGATATCCTCGGCAGGGATTTATACCCGCTCCCCACACCATTCCCGCATCGAAATTCCGGATAAGCTCGAGATATCAGGCTATCAGCGATCTGGCGCCACTCGGAACAATGAGAGAGGTCACAGAATGACGTATTCGATAACAGATACGGCGATATTTGACAACGTAAGTAATACAAACCCCGGATTAGCCGTCAGTGGTCTCGTTTTAGTTCGTCGGGTTACTAATTATCGTTAGCGTAGCCTCAATTTACAAACAGGAGACTAACAACGTATAGCTGCATATTAACGATCGCGTCGCCGCCGGCACTTTACACAAGCACATGGATAGGTATGTGTTGCCGTGCAATATTTAAGATTAAGCTTAGAATATGTTTGGTTCTCGTAGAAATAACTGTTTTTCTAGATGAGCTCAGCGCGACCAAGTGCTCACCCAGCGGTTGACATTTAAGTTGTCAGTAGCCATGTAAAGGAATACTGCGCAAGAAAGAACGTGCTTACGCCCAAAGTAAGTCTCTGCATTGGGAATATTGCAATAGGGCCACACAGGCCGACCGTGACACGCTTGCGTGCGCGGAAGGTGTCGCCCCCGTCGCACACAGCCGCCAAGTGACAAGGAGCGTGTTGCGCACCATTTGTCACGCGGGCGCGACGGCAGAAGAAGAAACTTAATCGCTCCCTGCCATCGTTGGGCACGCTTTCGTTTCGTCACGGGATCGGCAGCTTGATAGAGCCTGTTCAAACTGATAGAAACGGCAAGATAGAATTAAAAAAGAAAAAAAAAACACAGAAGAGAATGACGCAGCGGACTAAGCTGGTGCTGGCCGTTCTCTCGGCAAATCAGTCTCACTCTCTCCATCCGTCCCTTTCCCTCTCTCAAACGCGCGCAAGCGCTCACTTTACACGCACAGACGCACGAACGCTCTTTTCGCATTTAATCTTTGAGCGCAGCCCCCGAAAGCCCCCTCAACTCAATCGCGAACAATGCCGGATTACCATCTCCGCGAGCCGCACACACCAGCACTCTTACATTTGCCGGGCGTTTGCAGCAGCAGCAGCCAGCAACAGCAATCAAGCTTAAAACAGCGCAGCACTTCGAAGGGTCGCGCCCGAGCTTCAAGAGCGGCGGCGAATATAGCGCTAAGAAAAAAAAAAAACCAATATGGAAACGCAGCTTGAACTCCGACGCTGTGCGGCTCCGCAGACCTTCGCTTCTCTCTACCGTTTCTTTCTCTTTTGAACAGTTTTCTTTGATTTTACCGCGCCGCAGCCGCCTCTGCTGCTGCTGCTTCGTCTAGCCATCCAAAAGCCTCTCTGCTTCACGAGGGATCCACTCCTGACCGCCCCTCATCCCCACTCCCTCTCTCTCTCAGAGCTGAGGCCGAAGTTTCGATCATCGCAGCGCTCCGTCTTCTCGATTAATTTCGCCCGGCCCTCATCGTGGGCTCTCGAAAGAGATTTTCTGCGACAGCGCCCTCCGCGAACTCCCTTTGCTGCCCTTCTTCACAGCCGGCCGGCACGGAAGCTTTCTTCCGCGAGCTTGCACTGTCTGCCGCCGCCGCCGGGCCTTCAGGGGCATTTCGTCGTGTCCCGTACTATACGTACAGCCACGGCGGCCGGTCTGTGCAGCACACGTATAACAGCGAGGCGCAAACGCTCCGCGGTATTTCAACTCTCGGGCACTGAACTTTGTTCTGTACTGCTGGTGTGGACTTCGCGTCGCGCTGTTGCCCAGTGTGCTACGAGGCAAGAAACGAACAGCCGTCGAAATAACGAAAAGACTGAGATCGAGATATGATGACGAAGAAAAAAAACGGTGAGCGCCTGGGTTTGAAAAGAAATAAAAAAGAAGAACAGTGGTGGTGAGGCAAGAACTGTCGTACGCGATGATTTAGAACTTTTGAGGGCGAGTAATCCGTCTAAACGCCTGCTTTTTTTTTATTTGTTTGCCTATAGTTCTTGTTTCATTTCTAGAGAATGAATTGAAAATCGTGGTTGAGAAGAATTGCGGTAAGGGGTGGCGAGGAAAGTGATGAGCCCCCCCCCCCCCCCCACACACACACACACGCAAAAATAAATGAGAAAGAAAGCAAAGAATAAAGAAAGAAATTAAAGACGGTGCGCGTGTTCGCTGCGCAGAAGAAAGTGTTCAGCCGGTGGGAATTACGACGTGATAACGGACGATTCAGAGCTCAGCGCCCACGGAAGGATTTGTTCCATCGTTGCTCTACTTGAGCGATGAAAAATGGAACTAGAACACTTACGCAACGCGCAGGTCGAAGGCTGGAAAATCCGGCATGCAATTTTACATTTCCGATGATTTATCTTCTGCGTACGAAGTTTGTTAAATTGAACTGATGAGAGGCAGGTCGCGAGAAAGGCGCTCCGCGTCCGGATGGACGAAGGCCTTTTAGGGCAATGTGATTGTGCAGTAAGATAACTAATGCGTCGAAATACGTACCACGTGCATATAGACCGTCGCGATCACGTCTAACTCGCCGACAGATATTGATATCACAATCGCAACTGAGTCCCCGTGAAAGCTAACGTGACCAAAGGGCCAAAAACGAACAAAAAAGTCAGATTAGATTAATCAAAACCTCTTGTTGGGCGAGTTGGTACATTCTTGAAACCTAAAGGCAACGGCGCAACCAGACGACACAAGAAGAGAGACACGGACACACGAGCGCGTGTCCGTGTCTCTCTCTTCTTGTGTCGTCTGGTTGCGCCGATGCCCTTAGGTTTCAGATTAGATTAACTGCAATTTCTAAACGTGAAAAACAAAAATTGCCTGGTTCGTGGCACTGTTAGATCTTGGTAAAATACTCTTCGTAGCTTGCCACTGCAGTGGTACAATGGTTATAGTGCTCGGTTGCTCACCCGAAAGACGCAGGTACGATTCCGATCAAGGCGGTCGCATTGTCGATGGAGGCTAAAGTGACAGAGACCCGTTATCAGAGCACGTTGAAGACCACTAGGTGAAATGACAACGAAGGAGCAAGACAAGACCAAGGAATAGCCCGCTTCACAAGGTGTGTCTCTTAATTTTTCTTCTACGTTTTCTTTACTCTTAGTTGAAAGGCGGTTTTCTGCAATAGTTGCGTATATGCAGGTGAAAACTACCAGCGTGTGTCACCTCCTCGCATCATCCAGCTTGTGCGGCTCCATGGAATTGAGCACTATGTAACCGACGGGGTGTGCTCGAAAGCTCCACCGTGAGAAGGGCTACGGTGATCAGTTTTCCTATGGTACATTCACACTCGCTTTGTTTCGCAGCCTTACCATTTCCCGCCCTTGCTATAGAAGCATTCGCGAACACTGCATTGCTTCACACTATATGTAAGAAACACCGTGCAGTGTGCACCACTTAGGAGGTTCTCGTAAGCCCCTCGATTCCCCTTGGCCACCTGGCGCAGGGGGGGGGGAGCATCGCGTCAGCGCAGATGTCAGGTTAGTCGCTGACCGGCACCTGCTGGCACGACTTCGCTTCGCTATGCAAGAGCACCGACAGACATCGTTCGTAATCGGCTCAGACGTGCGTCCAATCCCCCCATGCCACCCAGCGGCCTCCTTTCCTAGGATGTCGGCGGTGGTCCGGGGCTGTGCGGAGCAAGCCCGCAGCCACCGAGCAGTTTCGTCACCGCTGCGCGAGCGTGCCGCTGACGCGCGCCGCTCTCTCCGCACGCACGCGCACCGGCTGAGCCGGACAAGCCCGTAATCTCCACGGCGCATTTACCTAACAGCGTAATTAAGAAAAGACGCAGCGGCTCTCGCGAGCTTCACGGCACGCCACGGCACGTCCAAAACAGGGATACAACCGACCGACGGGCCCTGGCAACAGCGCTGCCGTTCCAGCAGCTGCGCTGTTGCCTGCTCGCGCACACTTCCGACGGGCACGCTTTTCCATCAGGAGCGCGCGCACTTGCGCTGACGGGTAAGAAACAAAAGGCGCAGGGGAGCAAGAAACAAAGAGGAAAAAAAAAAATCTAGGGCGCGGCGCGTGGTGAGAGCGCTCTACGAGCGAAAGTGGCATCTGCTGCCTGCCGTGCAGTGAAGCCGCCGCCGCAGGAGAACTCTTTTTCTTCCTCGGCACGCGAGCGCGCCAGCGAGGACAGGAGCGGCGAGGCTCGAAAGAGGGAAGCGGTGCGGGGTGCCTGCTCTCTCGGTTTCGGGATAAGAGTGTCCGGACCATGTGTCACGTCCAGGTTCGCCCCGCGAGTTGGTTGGTAGACCCGTACTCGTCGCGACGAGCACAGAGTGTCACGCTTGCGCGCATTCGAATATTAACACATGGTTTCGCTGTTAGACTATGGATGTACAGTCACGTCAGGTAGGACTTGTTCGTGGCCGAGCGTGGTGCACATTTCGAACAGTAGACAGCGAAATAAGTACACATATTCGCAGGCGGGGTACCTGCTCTCATGTGAACCGTGTGCTTTATTTGCGCAAACTGCAGTTCCGAGAGTAGTCACATCGTACGCTGAAATGTCCATTGTTTCAACATAGTATTGGGCCGTGCGATGTTTTGACCACCATCTTCATCCTCATAATCAATGTCATCTTTTTGTTTCTACACCCATTTCTCTTCCCCCAATGCCGAATAGCAGATCAGAACATTGATTCAGGCTTTTCCTTGATAATAAATTTCTCTCTTTTTTTCTGTACTGCGATGTATACACTTCGAGATCGTCTTGAAGTTCCAAATACGTGTCCTTTATATTTCTCGGGCGTCATGACTCTCCCCAGAAACAAAACAACGCATTAACCCTGAGCGACCTTTCTGTGCAAGGTGACCTTTTCAGTACCTCGCGAATTTTGAGAATGTCACCGATGGTCGACGACACTGCCGTATATGAGGGACGTCTTGTGTGGTTTTGTGTGTTGCTGTTTCGATCCCGATATCATGGTAATCAAAAACTGTCGCATGTTAGTGACTTTTTGCACGATTTGTTTCGAACTGTTTCATCCTTACTTTCCATATGCCGGCTTTGCATTGAGAACAACTTGCACAAGTTTGCAAGTTTCTTTGAAGTAATATGCTTTCTATGGTTGTGAATATTTGCGGAGCTTGTTTCAGTTTGGGCTATAATGATGAGTTTGGATCACATCAGTTTTCTTTCTTTTTACGTTGCTCCTTTGTGGAGACTTCGTGTCTTTAGTTGAATTTGAGCACAATGGGCGTGCTCTTTTTTATTTTTCTGTCCACACAAACTTGACCGGACAGAGGTGACACTATCTGCAGAGAGAGGTAACAGCAGAATGAAGCAGGCGTCGTATGCACTGTGTCGCGTTCTTGAAGTTCCAGATTAGCGTTGTTCGAGAACATTCCTGCCCTATTCAATTCCTCGTGGAAATTGGAAACTCGCTTTAATCACACTGCTGTATCCTAAATTCTCTTAGTACTTGCGCTGCACGTCCGAGTTTTTTTTTTTTTTTTCTCGATCCCCAACTTTAACCTCGCTATTCGTCATGCAGTTGTGTTAAATGACTCAGAGCTAAATCTTATGTCGCCCTTCGCGTGCGCCAGTGTCCTTCTTAGGTGGTGCACTAATTGTAGCTAAGCTATCGCCTCCAAGAACTGATTGTCAGATGTTCCAATAAGTTGCGCTGCGCTGAGAAGCGACCTCTAATGAGAAAATTTTCTTTCTGGCGACTTTGTTGTTGTTTTTAAATTCATTGCAACGTCATGGAAGCTTTAATTGCTTACAATTTGTGTGTTTACACATTCCATCGCGTAGCTTCGTCCACGAACAAACAAAAACAGATTAACCACCCAACCAATTAAGCTGTAGCTAACATCACTGTTCATGAGAATCAACGGTCAATGTTCCGCATCTGCACATTTAAGTAAGGTCACGAGACCGATAATGACGCGTCCCGCTTCTTTTAGTCCAGCCAGTTCTTTTAGCCCAATAAACACAACGCGCCAATAAACACAACATGGCTAGACCGGATGATGACCTCCTCGAGAAGAGCCAAGCGTTTTCTGCGGTGAAAACAATTATTAGTCGACTTAATGACGAATCCCCAGCCAAGCTTTCGTTAGTCAATCTCTGTATTTCTATACTTCAATAACGTAAGGTATCCGGGGAATCTTACGTTATTCACTTAATAACGATTTTTGGCCTTATTCAAAATCTAATGATAATGTTAAATGATGATAGGCCCTAAAGTGACAAGGCATTCATCAGTGCCCCGAGCAATTTCTTCTAAAACTTGCGCTTTTGAAACGCAAACCAGGAATTACCGAGCTACAATATTCCGGCATTTCTTTTTTTTTTTTACATACTTAGTGCTTTTCAGGCGCCACATTACGCGTAATTATAATGTCACAAAAAGGGGAGTGGCCCACACCATCTCTCACGTAGCCACCACCATAAGCTAGAGCGCGTCTTTAAAAAAAAGATGAGCGAGAGAAAGAGAGAGAGAGAGAGAGGAAAAAAGCGAGATTACAAAGTGAGTGGCGCTTTTCAGGAAGCATATATACGCCACTCGAGCGTTACGTAACAGCGACCTCTCTCGGCAGCGCTCGAACAAAAGACTCTTCACCCTCAGAAGGACTCCGAGCCGAATATTTATCATTTCATAAGCGACCGCGAACTGAGTATAAGGCTTTAACGAGCGACGCGAGGTCGGATTTCACTACCCTCGAACTGCGACGAAAGAGGAAACGAAGCGAAATTGCGAACTTGAAGACACCTGCCACATTATAATACAGCCGCTCGCACACGCACGCAGCTGCGCATCCTTGAGGGGCGTAAAAAGAAAAAAAAAAGAACACAGAAACGGAGGAAGTCGTTGCCGCTAACCGTACGGAGCGCGAACACCACTGTATAGAGCGGCGCGAGAAAGATGGCGGGGGCGGGTTCATATGCATGTTGCTGCTTAACCCTGCAGGGTTCGCGAAAGCTGACGCCACACCCGTCGCGCACTCTCTCCCCGTGTGGGTTGCGCTCGGATAATTACACCCCTGGCGCCGGAGGCTAATGATGGCATGGCCTCTCCGCCTCTTCTCTATTTCCTTACCGAGCACATGGTATATAAGGTGCGCAATTAGGTGGATTACGGGACCTAAGGGGGTCGACTGTACACCCCTCCTTCGGAGGGCTACGGCTCCGAGCAGCCGGTTATGCGATAATACGAAGACGTCGTAATTGTCAGTGCCGCAAGTCTCTTATACGACCCGCCTGGCGGGGCCGAAAAACTCCGGCAACCCCTCCGGCTGCTGACCTCATCGCGGCCGCCTTCTCTTTACGCACTTACTTTGCTGCGCTATCGCGTATCCGGTGACTGTTTGAACGAACTCGCATACACACAAACGCAAGCGCAAGCGCGTAAAAAAAAAACAAAAAAAATGAACACGCAGTCACACACACACTAGCACGCGTGCAAGCGCATACATACAGACTATCTCAACTCTCAATGAAATGAGTACATAAGAAGCCTAGCTAGGTCCACGGGGACGACGCGCTGAGGTCTCATTACGAAAAAGCAACACTACACTCGCGGTGTGCGACGGAGAAAACTTTGAAACGCGCGCCCTCTTTGAGGAGGGAAGTGTTCCCTCCTGAGAAAACGACGTTATTACTATACGCGGGTGCGGCATACGCGCGTGTTCTTTCAGTGGCGCCGTTCGCTCGGGAAGCGTAAGAGACTGTGACGAACTTCTCGTGTTGCAGGTCTTGGAGCGTTTCGTCGCTAAGGGGGAGGACGTCGAGGCAGCGTCGTATACGCCGTATAGTTTCCGGTGGGGAAAGGAAAAAGAAAAGAAGTCTGTGATTACGGAGATGAGTGCGGCGTCGTATAGAAGGGGGGGGGCCGACGACACGGACGAATATAAACAGAATAATGTGGGGTACATTGTGATAGAGTAAAATAATAGGAATATGCAAGAAGGCGCTGTGATGCAGTGAAAAAGAAGAGCTCGATTTCGTTTTTTTTTTTTGCCCTCCTTTCTGGATGCCATAAATTGAAGCTCTTATTTCTCTCTACAGTGGACCTTGGGTAAGAGGAACGAAATCGGGGAGCAAATAATGGCTCCTTGAAGCTTAATGTTTGCTATAATGCGACAGGGAGAGCGAGAGAGAGCGAGCCGCATGGAAACGAAGAAACTTTAGTTTTTTGTTTTTTTTTTTTTCAAACAGAATTGGGGGGGGGGTGGGGGATAGGTAGTTACTGCGTCTGTGATGCCGTAGAGTGGTTTGAAGGGGAGCTCGAGGCATCGTGTGTCAGTGCCGTTACGCAAAGTAGTGGCCGAGAAACGCGAAGCAATTGGCGAGATTTACCGCGGCAATTTCA
>CM023483.1:70662120-70777518 GCA_013339685.2 Hyalomma asiaticum
TTGAAGCACGTTAATGCCGCGGTCGTCGACTTGCTTGCAACCATATAATGACTGACTTAAGAAGCGATGTCGCGATAATCGGATGCGGGTTCGTTACAGTTCTGAGCAGACCCCGTAAAGCGGGAAGAGAGCACACTCTGCCACGATCATCAGCGCTCTTCTCCAACCGAGTCGTACGAAAGGGTTATAAGAGAGTCCATGATAGCGCACGACCTTAATCCATTCGGGTAACGGCGGCAGAGCTGCGGCACCACGTGTGTCGTTGGCACCTCAGTGAATGAGTGTATACGACGGTCTGCTAAGTGAATAATTAAAGACACGGCGGGTGGCGTACGGATGCAGATGAGCGGTGTGCAAAATGTTCGCGGGGGAAGACAAACCGGGGTGTTACCTGGCGCGCTGCGTGGGGGCGCTGCTGCTGCCTAGCTTGATGCCCGCCGGCAGAGGGCGGTGGCGGAGGTAGCGACGAGTACTGCTGTCTCAGAGCCGGGGGCGCCAAGATCCAGGGCCGGAAGCCCCGCGGCGGGTCCGGCGGGGAGTCGATGGTGGCGCCGCACGGCCCCGACTCTGGGGCGAGAGAGGCTGCTCTCCTCTGGGGTGTCGCTGACGGTGCTGCGCGAGAAAAATACACGAGGAGCCTGATTAGGCGATAGCTTACACTACACACGCACATTACGCCGAGCTTTAAGCACCACACTCTCCCAACATCACAGTGACCGCAACGCGAGGAAAAGCGGGAAAATGTGGAAATTTCTTTCTCGAAACTACGTGTACTTGTTGCGTTCTTTTGGTGATCATGTACAAGGATAATGTATGCTCTCGTTGGTCTTATGCTTATGTGCCCCAGTTTACGTAGGCTGCCACTGTATGCTGCTGAACCGCAGTTCGGATGGGAAGCTTCGTAAAGCTCACAAGAGTTTTTTCTCTTCCTGAAGTGGTATTTGATTGATTGAGATGTGGTTCGACGAATGTCGAAAATAGTTTTCTGGATGTATGCACCCTGCAGGCTATAATGCAAGCGAAGAGGTCAAAAGCATTTATGTGCTGCACGAAGAGCGCGGTAAGACAGAACAGCACATCTCCAGCCATGGCCGTGAGTAGCGCAGTTAAACACCCACTAGGACGCGAGGATAGAGACTAATGACTGCTAAGCCAGCCGGTTCAGTTCAGAAAGGAATGAGAAACCAGCAGCTTTGTATGTGGAGAAAAGTATGATAGAACGAATACATGCAGGAGGATAAGTCATATGTCTGTTGCTGCAGAAGTTCAGAAACAACGAAGCAGATCGTTATGGAATGCCAAAATAACTACCCATCTAGACCAGCTGGAAATAGCGACATTCCATAAGCGCCGGGTTTAAAGGAGGCTGTAAGCATTCCGCTCAACAGTCGAGATAAGCAAGGGACGCTAAAAAAAAAAAAAAAAATATATATATATATATATATATATATATATATATATATATATATATATATATAGGACAGAGAGAGAGAAAAAAAAAGAAGAAAGGCAGGAAGGAGGCTGACACCGCTGCAGTTGTTACAGGCGCTGTAACTGTACAGTATCAGAATAAGTTTCATTTTTTTTAAAGAAAGAACAAAAGGATGGAGAATAAGAAGGACTATAAATGTAGCAAAATCTGATTAATTCAAGCATACTAGGCGACAGCCACCGCCACATCTCAAGTAGAAGGTTAATAAAGAGAATCCTTATCGTACATACTGTACGTTGTACACACATATACGTAAATTCACAACAAACTAGAGAGGAGAGTGGCTGCCATGACCAAGGAATGCCACATAAAAAGGCATGCTTTAAAAGAATGCCATAAAGCGCGGGATATACTGGTATCGACTCCCTGCTGCCCCACGTTGTGTTTTCGTTTACGGCCCGGGATTACCAGCGCTCAGCTGCAGTCACAGCCAGGCGCAGGACAACGATAAGTGAACGTTGTTGCTCTTCCCGTTAAGAGAGAGAGAGAGAGAGAATATTTTATTGATGAATCCGGGGATGTTAGCCTGGTTAATGGCCTGGCTTGCTACTCCAGGTGTTTAGCGGTGATTGTGATATTTACAAGGATCACGTGTAACACAGTACATACATACAGTCACACTTGCTACCACCGCAAATGGAAATGGGACATGCGACTTCACGCTCAGTGAGAGAATGATATAACCACCGAGACAGGCCATAGGCTTTTCCCCTTTGTTGTAGAGAAACAACAAACAGGTACGCCCCAAGTTTATTGAAGTATCGCGGAAAGTGTACCATGCACGATTAAGTGGAACGAGAATTTGTTGCTACGGGGCGCGCCTTCTTGGTTTCCTTCTAGGTTAGCGTACCAAACTCTGTCGCGCGAGGTTTAAAGCAAGAAAAGTAAAATAAAGCATCGCGCGTAGAAGTATAGCGTCCGCGGGCCATCGACGTCGCCGCCTGAACAACGGGAGCGCAATTAGGGACACTCTCTCGGGGTCTCATTAGAGGCGGCGAAAAAAAAATAAGGCTCTTCTCCCACTTCTGGGGCCACGAGACGCACTTTTCACGGACAGACTCCGCCGCATAATCCTCGCCGCCACTTCCGCCGCCAAGTGCGAATTAAGAAGGCGACGTAAAAAAACTGTGCCGTGTGACAAATGCGCCTTCAAATAAAGCCGGCGTCCTTGGCGAGAAAGCGGGGAGGAAACAATCACAATTTGCGTTGAACGGGTGCTGCTCGCCGTCGCCGCTGCCTTGCGCCACCTATTTCGCGATTTCGCTCCGTATATATTGTTACTTCTTCAGTTTAAACGTAGAAAGAAAGAAAGAGAGAAAGAAAGAAAGGAAGAAAGAAAGAAAGAAAGAAAGAAAGAAAGAAAGAAAGAAAGAAAGAAAGAAAGAAAGAAAGAAAGAAAGAAAGAAGGAAGCCGTTCGTAACAAGAACAGGCGCGAGACGCTAGCGCGGTCAGCAAACGCTTCACAATCGAACCACCTCATACACCCCACCTCCCCCCTTGCCCCCTTTATTATATGTATTTTATATACTTTTTATTGCCACCGCTTATAGTAAGCCCGAAGACAATAACGGCGGTGGCAAACAACAGAAGCAAAAGAACCTCTGCGCGTTCCGAAGGTCCAATCAAATTACACACGTGGAGATTTTTATTCATCTCGCAATTGGAAAGTTGATTTCTTTGTTCCGAATTCCATCGGCGCCGCTTCTCGGCGGCCAGACCTTCCTTTTCTATTGGGAGTTGCCGCAGCCATCGCGCTTAATACAGCCACACCGCTGCCTGCGCCTGCTCTTCTCGCCTCCTTCGTTATCCAAATGGCCTTTCGCTAAATCCGCGGAACAAAGACCGCGCACACGGCGTTTCTCTCGTCGTCCTGTGCTGCTGCTTTCTTCCTCTGTCATTTCCTTTTGTTCTTTTTTTTTTTCGTGATTCACCTTATACTGCTTTAGTTTTCTCTATCCTCGCACAGTCACTTCCTCTCACGGTTTGCCACCGCTTCGCGCAAAACCTGCAATGAAATAATGACGCGCCTTTGCCGGCGTTCCGCGAACAGCAGCAAAATGAAGTCGTTTTGTAGATCAGACTAAAGAACGAGCGAGACAATCGGAAGTAGAAAAAAAAAAAAGATTAGTGCGTTTTACCCGAACGAAGAGAGAGAGAGGAAGAGAGCGCGAGGAAATACAATTTTCAAACGCTCGGCAAAACGAATCAATCGACCGGGGGCTTTTGTTACACAGCCTCGGTGCGCACCGTAGGAACTCGGCCGATCACCGGCGAATTCGCGCACGCCACGCAGTATGTACGAAGCGTATATGTGAGAACGAACGGCTATTGAAACGGCCGTTCAGGCGGTCACGGGTCACGCCCAATATAATAAAGAGTTGAACTGCATGGTCGCACGCATGTTCGAGGCTATGAGGCCGCTTCCTTTTCTTTGTTTATTGCGTAAGTTTGCTCCGCCTGAGGATTATGTAGTATGGACACTATATATACGCCAGATGAGTCCTCTGGCAGTTCTGTTTTCGAGGCGGTGAACGACAACTGTCGTAAAAGAATTAGAATTGAGTGTCAAAGTAGGTAATATAAGTAGCACAGAAGGCGCAGCGACTCAAGAAGCCAAGACTGCCGGCCAATATAAACCCGCCTCCTCGCACATCATGGCCGCCAGTTCCACCACTTCTCACTATCGTTGATGACAACTACGCTCTATTATATCCGAACAACAAGGTCTCTTGAGAATCGTCGCTTTCTTATATACTCCATATTACTGTGTTTCCCGTTAACTGTAGGCAAGAGAGACACGCGCTCAAAATATCCCCACAACTGTCATTTCATTCAAGATTTAATAACAAATTTAGGATTTTACGTCCCAAAAACCACGATATGATTATGACGGACGCCATAGAGGAGGGCTCCGACAATTTCGACCGCTTTGGATTCTTTAAGGTGTACTGCACATCGCACTCTCCACGGACCTGAAGCATTCAGCCTCCACCGAAACGCGGCCGCCGCCGCCGGGATTCGTTACCGCGACCATGGGGTCAGCAGTCGAGTGCCGTTAACGCTAGACCACCGCGGTGGGGCTTCATCTTCTAATTTAAAACAACGCCAATTTAGTGGCTTTAGCTCCCTTCGGCGCTGGTCTGCATCACCAACTCTGTAAACTGGTAATCCATAAACCTATAGCCCGTCTATTTCAAGCATACACGATTGCTTAAAAAAATACCCCCCCCTCCCATCCTCACTACTGCTTGCTTTCCCATTCGTTACGCGCGGAAAGCACTTGTCCATGCGAGTATTTGCCACGAGAACAAATGATGTGCCCGACTGAGAGAGTGCTCAGACAATACGCGTGCACGCACAGACACAGACTATACGGCACGCGCTTCGAGGCGAGGCGCGGCCCACAATCTACATTCATTTCGTCCGCTCTCGCGGACAGGCGCTGGGAGAAAGCAAGCCGAGTGCGACGCGCCCGCCGAGCCGCTGCCGAATGGACGGTAATACGCCGGGGCCGTATTAATGACGAGGCCAATAACAAATGGTTGGCCGCGACGTATAGAGAGCTCGCGGCGAAACAAAATCACGCGACAGAGGCCGAGCAGGAAGAAGGAGAATCAATAGGATGGCGGCCGGCACGGGGCAGCGCCCTGTAGATAGCTCTATATAATGGCGCGGCTTGTCAGAGGATGCCTGTGTGTGTGTGCGACGAGAAATGGACGGTGTGTATACGGGACGGGCTACGAGTGCAGGGAATTTCGCCCGCTTGAAACGAGAGGGGAAAAATAAAAGAAGAGGCCAGGTGGATCGTTGACTATGAAAAATGCAGTGCGCTAATCGGGAATATGTACTGCGGCTGCCCATGTGAGAGGTTCATATACATACATACATACATACATACATACATACATACATACATACATACATACATACATACATACATACATACATACATACATACATACATACATAGATAGATAGATAGATAGATAGATAGATAGATAGATAGATAGATAGATAGATAGATAGATAGATAGATAGATAGATAGATAGATAGATAGATAGCAATCTGACAGACAGGCAAAAAGAGGCGATGCGAAAGGGTTTTCTCTCATGGCAAAATCACAATTTCCGCGACGCGTAGAAATTTGTCGGTTCGGACGCTCAAACTGAAACGATTAGCGACGCCTTCTTCGCTTCTCGCTGTACCTAATTTTAGATCCAGCATCCGAAAGCGGACTGCAAAAGGTGGAAAAATAAGGTTAAGAAAAGAAAAAGGGCACGCGAGGCGAGCATTAGCGGCTGTCCAGTTATAGCCTTCCGTAGAAGCGCGTTTCGTGCTATACGGCACACGCACCGGTAATATTGGCCGTTCGTACATGCGGTGTCTCGAAAAGCCCATAAATCTCGCATTCATGGAGCCGTTATATGGGTCTGCGCGAAGGCCGCTAATTCGGCTGCCCGTCGAGGCGTCGCGAGTGAAATTCCCCGTGCTGGCTGGCGCGTGTGTGTATACTACGCAGTGCCGAATCCCGATAACGCGCCGAAACGGACACTTTTTTCCTCTCTTGTCGTGGGATTCATTGATCGTATTCGAGAGCAATTTAGAAGAAAATCAAGGCATCCGTTGTTTCTTTATCCAGGAAAGCCACATTTCTCTCTCTTTCGCTCTCTGCCAGTGGTATCCTATTAGAGAAGTGCTCTGCCTCATTACCTCGCATGTACGTTTATGCGGACGGAATTCTTCGTAGGGCGCTGGAGAAAAATTGGAGCGTGAAATCAACGTTGAAACGAAAACGGCGAAGAAGAACCTCGAACGTGGTTTAAAGCTTTTTCTTAATTTTTTTTTGAAAATTCACCATCCTCTATAGCTCGTTACATTAACTACTGCTTACTTGTGTTGAGATTCATATGTGTGTGTATCTTGCAGAACGTACACCTGCTTTCACGGGCAAAAAAAAAAAAAAAGAAAGGAAGAATACCACAGTCGACATCAGTTTTATCGGACTGGTGTCGAAGTAACACGAAAAATAAATCGCATTGCAAAGTGAAATATTTCCGTTACCGAAACGAATCATGCATTGACCTGGAAATGTGGTTAATGAAACAAATCAGTGACGTGGAAGTTAGGAAAGCATGCTTCGGGAAGGGGTAACGAACTGAGCCGGAGTGTATGGTCTGTTGGAGTAGTCTGTATGAGGTCCTCTGAAGAGGGCACGCAACATAGCTTCGACGTACTGCACCTAAGCTAAATATCTTGCTTTGATAGATTTGCATGAAACGATTTAACATCATTTCAGATCACGGAACACATTTTTCAACATTTACCCGCGATAAGCTATTAGACGCATATCACAACCTAACATTTTTTTCTTTTGTATTGCCCTGGCCATTTCATAAAAAGAAGGGCTCTTCGCTGTTTATTCATAGCTAGCGCAGCAATCCAACCGTATTGAAGGTTATATAAAAAACGGCAGTCAAAGGAAAAAAAACAAAACAAAGAGTGGAAGCCGTGACTAATTCAGCGGACGATAACAAGACGACGAAAGTGGCACTCCTGAAACAACGCGACGACACGCCGAGTATACTTTGGCTCCATACCTTCCTGGCTTCATTCGATTCATGGGCGCGCCTTGCTAAAATCCTTCAGCGCCGCTCGAGGAAAAAAAATAAGATAACGTCCCAGGTGTGCACGCGCGTATATTAGCAGTGCAAAAGCAGAACAAGCGAGCTCCTATGAGGAAACTGGAAATTAGTGAAACGCAATAAGCAAAAGAAAGGGCGACTACGGCGGCACGAAACAAAGCTTCTCGCGGAGCCAAGACAAGCGACGTGCCGAGCCGCGCACAAAGCGAGAGGCAATCTTTGGCGCTCTTAATTACTCAGCCAATCGGAACGGAATGGTGGCGCCTGTGAGAACGAGAGCAGCACAGCCTCTGCCCATCAAACCTGGCAAAAAAATACTGATGAAGAGGAAAAGAAGAGGGCCCCGCAACGAAGAAGAAAGGAAGCCAAGCCAATCCGAGCCACTCAGTAGAGACGAAGCCATAAGGAGAACGCCGATGAAAGGAAAAGACGCTAATGGGAGGGCGCCTTTGTTTCTTCGCCGACGCTAACGAAGCGAAATAAAGCGGCGCACAAGGCTCCTGAAGGAGGCGGCAGCAGCAGCAGCACATCTTGGATGGAATGCGTTGTCGCTCCGGTTCAGATTGGAAGCTCTGGCTGGGGCGTGCTGTATACACAAGTCGCGCGTGCCTCATGTGCGAGTCATTTTGCGGATCACTCAGCTTCCTCGCTACCTTCGCACTTTATGCAAACGGCGGAGTGATGAGGCGGCGGTGGCACACTCTTCATTAGCTGCGATACTCGCCTGTCTCTCTCCTACACAGGGAAGGCGTTACGTAAAAGAGAATTGATTACATAATACATTCTCTTTTAAGTGATGCCACACATGCGCGCGGAACGACCTGAGCGAACTGAATTGAATGTGAAAGTGTTTTTTATTTTTGTTTTCACAGTTCATACGTTGACGGTTTGGCGAGGAAAAGCGACGTCTTCGTTAAACGGACATCGGGGCGTTCATGTACATACATCTTTCATCGCGATGCTAGGCGTGCGCGATTCGTCGATGCATAGTAGCTTATACGCACATGGGGAAGGAAGGAAATAGTAGAGAGGGAAAGGCAGGGAGGTTAACCAGTGTATGACAACCGGTATGCTACCCTGCACGAGGGGAAAGGGACAGGGGAGATTGAAAGGTGAAAGGAAAGAGGAAGAGAGAGAGAAAGTGGGCGAACATATAGCACATCCTCACAGTCAGTGGCAGCTGCATGGCACGCGACATCACACATCGCTGTTACAGTCGCTTGTGCAAGTCTGTCGTCTTTAAGAACTGCAGCAGCGCCTTTGTCACCTTCAGTTGTGATGTCTTGTGCGGTCGACATTCCAAAATGGCATCAACCGACATCCGTCGCAGGTCAAGGTGAGCGAGAGCGGACGCCAGTGATTGCCTCTGTAAGTCATAGCGAGGACAGTCGCATATGATGTGTTGTAGCGTCTCTTCACGACGACAGGTGTCACAAAGAGGGCTGTCGGCCATTCCGATCATAAAGGAATAAGAGTTAGTAAAAGCCACTCCTAACCACAAACGATAAAGCAGGGTGGCTTCTGCTCGGCTGAGTTTTGGTGGCAATCGAAAATGCCGCAAGGACAGCAGGTGGTGTTGTCGACTGTTCCGAGTTTGGCTGCTTGAGGCACTCCACAGCGAGAGTGTAATCTCCTGTGCAATCGCTCGAAGTTGCCTGGCAGCGTCGGACCTTGAGAGAGGTATGGTCTCAACTTTGGTGCCATCAAGTGCAGACTTGGCGGCCTTGTCAGCATATTCGTTTCCAACGACGCCGCAGTGACTGGGGAGCCACTGAAACGTCACGTGGTGTCCCTTCTCATGTGATTTATGGAGAAGAGATCTGATCTCCAACACCAGTTGCTCGTATGGTCCGCGCCGCAGGGCTGCCAGCAAGGACTGTAAGGCCGCCTTTGAATCGCTAAAGATTGACCATTGTCGGGGTGCTTCCTCATTTACTACACAAAGGGCAGCACGCAGAGCAGCAAGTTCCGCAGCTGTCGATGTCGTCGGGTGGTCTGTCTTAAAACTGATGGTGGAAGCTTTCACTGGGACAACCACCGCTCCGGACGAACACTGGAGGTTCGAGGACCCATCCGTATAAATATGCACTTTATCGGCGTACCTCTCGTGTAGAAGAAGCAGGGATAGTTGTTTCAGAGCACCTGATGACAGCTCAGCTTTCTTTCTGATTCCTGGCACACCAAGGTGTACTGTCGGTCGAATGAGACACCAAGGGGGAATCGACGGTTTGGCGGCGGCGGTGAAGCCTGCCGGAAGTTTGGCAGAATATCTGGAGACCATTTTGCAGAATGACGCGTTCCGCTTGTCTGACGGCAATGTTGCGAGGTGGTGACAGCAGGCACGGGCAAAATGCCTGATGTGGGTTCTCAAGACTTCCACCGCAACGTGCGTTTGTATTAGTTGGTCCCGAGCAATCGCTATAGTTGCCTCTGACAATGTACCCCGCGGCAATCCGAGACAAGTTCTCAGTGCCTGAGCTTGTGCGGCCTGAAGAGTGCGAAGATTTGTCTTACAAGTGTTGGAAAGTACGGGCAGGCTATATCTCAAGAAACCGAGGAAAAGTGCTCTGTATAATTCCACCATGGCGCCTACCGACATGCCCCAATACGCACATGGGGAATATGTAGCAGGCTGACTGCCTCAGACGAAGTGCAATGGATCGTTTGTACTACAACTCGTACGCGCACACGCCAAGACAATGTCAAGCGCTTGTCCCTCTCTTTCTGTCGTGCTTGTTTGAGATACGAAGTCAATTTTCTGAGATCGTGGATCACCATATGAGTCAGTCAGTTCACGCATAGAGGAGGCAGTCAATTTTGGGCTCGCTTAAAACCACAATATGTTAACGTATACGTCGCACTCAGGCCCCGCATTTGTCCTACTTCCAAGTGGAAACCAGAGTGTCGGAACGGAACGAAAAACGAAAACGAAAAACGAAAAAAAAAAACAATATTTTTGGCCGGAACGAAAACGTAACCGGAACGTTATTTATTATTTCGTTCCGGAGCAAAAACGAAATATTTTTTTATCGTTTTTCGGTTCACGGGAAAACATTGCGATCCGGAACAACCGAGGTCATGCAAAGTTAGCAACATCACCAACGGTCATCGCCCTCTTACTGGAAATGCTGGACAAGGAGCCGCGCCTTCCAAGAAGCACGAATGGGTTGTAATTTTGGGACGAGCGCGAAGAGCGGCAACCGGAGCTGTAAATGTTAGCACAAGTGGCCCTTGGTGTGCCAGCCACACTAGTCAGCGTTGAGAGGACATTTTCGGCACTCAAGTTTGTTTTGGTCATAGCAGCGGTCTCGCTTATCGGCGAGTATACTTGATGACCTGCTGCTTCTGAAATCATGTCCCCCCCTCCCCCCCCCCTTGACAAAAATTCGGGATTCAAATTTGAGGAAAAATAAATACCAAGTTTTTGTTGTGTCCTTGCTTCGAAACCTTTTGCGGCTTCCCTCATAGTCACATCGTGGCTTTGGGACGTAAAACCCCAACAAGTATTATAGCATTTTTATGTATTATTTCAGTATTTTTTGCTGTTTTTAAAAGATACTTTTAATATTAAGTATTTTGTTCGTTTTTCTTATTGAAAGAAAAAAAACGTTATGAACCGTTACGGAACGTTTTCTTTTTGTTCCGGAACGAAAACGGAACGGAACTTCTTTCTGTTAAACGAAACGAAAACCGGAACGAAAAACATTTCGTTCTGACACTCTGGTGGAAACCCCTGTTCACCTCAACCTGCGTTATTACCGATCTTTGTGTTTCATATGGCTTCACTCAAATTGAAGCTAGAAGAAAGAAGAGACAGAAAGGCAAGCGCTGCCCATGTGAACTTGACAAGTTGCGCTCGGAGGACTCTTGCGACAGCGAGAAAGGGGGAAAAATAAAAAAAAAAAAAAATGCTCATTTCGTACGGAAAGCTGCTCTATGTGCTCAAAAAGCGCAGTCTTCCTTGACGATGACGCCGACGACACTAGGGGGGAAGGAGGCTGCACGCTCGTCGCAACACGAGCACCGCCTTGCAGGATAGCAAAGGCGCTGGTTCTGCGAGGCAGGGGGGGAGGCTGCGGCTTGGGTATCGTCCGTTCGCCGATCTCCAGTGGCAGCGCGCAATGACCCGTCTCGCGACAGAGAGACATCGCCCCCCTCTCCCCCCTGCTGGGAAGGAGGAGGAAGAGAGAGGAAGGAAGTGTCACCCAAACTTCCCGCTACGCGGGGGCTCCGTCAGAGTCTCGGATCCTCTCGTTTCGTTACCAGGGAAACGCGCGTTCGAACGCGTAATGAGGAATGATGCGGATCCCCCCACACACCGCCCTGTCTAGCTACCGCCTATTCCGGCGTCCCCTCCCCTCACACGCGCCTCATCCATGACACCTCTCGGCGCTTCCTTCAGCATCAACGATGATGCATCGCATTGTCGTCCGGGGCCAGAGCGGTCGCCGCTATGTGCTCAGTCCGGAGGCGGGAACCCTGCCGTTTATTGCGAGGGCCTAAACAAAGCCGGCGCGACGGGAGAGCGACTAGGGATGCGCCGAGAGAGAGATTGAGGAAGGCAGTGGGAAGGCAACGCTTCAGGAAGGACCCGAAAATACGCTCCGCAATTACTTTGGTCGCGCGAAAGCGGCGTGTTTGGAGGCACATCACCCCAACGCTCGTCCGCAGTGCCAACTCGCCGATCGCTCGCTCCCATCTCTACCCCTGCAGGCCTTGAGTAAACAAAACCCCGAGTCGCGTGACGAAGGACACGGTTCACTATTTTGCTTTTTTTTTTTACTTGCTTACTCGTTAGCCTGTTTGTTGAACCGTCTGAGTGAAATGGGATCAGAAGACTAGGCTATCGCGCAAGAACGCGCAGAGTCTGGGAAGCAGGCAAACAGCTTAGTTCAGTGGACTCAAGAATGCTTTCGCTACGAGTACTGGTCGAACGCCTCTGGTGGAACATTGTCACTGCGGGTGATTGACCAGGAACCACGTTGTCAGGGTGGGTGGCATCTATAGATTCACCTATGCGGGGAGACAATGCACGCGTAAATGGCGTCGGCGTTGATGTATATATATTAAACTGTAGTGTCATTGGTGTCCCTTTGTGGTTCCGTGTAGCGCGCCAGCCTAGGCTGCGGGAGGTCATGGGTGCTAATCCCACCGCCGCCGGGCATAAAACGGTTCCGAAATAAAACGGTTTCCCCGGCTTGGCGCTCGGCATTAATGCAGGAGTGCTACGCTTGAGAAAGGAGCCTGAGTCCTTGAAGGCCCTCCGAAACCATCGTGATCCTGAACTTTCACACCGAATCGCGCTGAAATAAATTGTTGAAGTGAACACTGCCGAGAGAACATACAGGCAATCGTGCGTGTCCAGCAGAGATGGAACTCAACAAATTTGGCATTTATAAAAAGAGACAATGCGGTACATTTAGAGGAAGAGAATTGAAGAAAAGACAAAATGAAACAACGAGTGAGACTTCTGGAAGGCAACCATATATTGAATCTATCCAACAAAGGATAGGAGTATACAAGCTACTAAAATTCAGGTGACATTAGTAATAATATATCGAACGTCAAAGATGCATATTTCCGAAAGTTCTCCAAAAAGATGCCCGCTTCGTCATAGGGTGGAGTGGGTGCAACGAAAGCCCTGAGAAGTGACAAGAAGTTCCCTGTATTATTATTTCGCAGTTAAAAGCCAGGTGAACTAGTAAACCTAATTAAGTGAGAGATGATGGGCGGAAGGCATGGAGGTTAACCGGAAGAAATAATGTTCAGTTTGCTAGGCTGCATAAACCTAATTAACGCAAAATAAAAGGCTCAAAGATGCGAAGCTGCTGTTGCATCTCGGGAACCGTTGCAGCTGCTTTAGAAAAGTTTTCAGTTAATTAGCAAGATGGCGGAGCGCCGTCCGCTTCTCAAATGAGCACGCAATCACAGCTACGTTTTTCATAACAATTAACCTCTTCAACAACACATGTTAATTTACCTCCCGACAAATGGTACCAGACGAAAATGTGGGCTGTACGTTGGTAGCTAATGCCTCAGCCGCTACCAGTCCGCCCAAACACATCAATGTGTTTGAGCGAACTGGTAGCGAACTGGTAGAAATCGATCAATGATCGATTTCTCTACAACGATGACTGCACATTATCATCTTCTGTTCGAGTACACAAGAGACGAAATGCTCTCTTGAGAAGCAAAGTTCGATCGCAGCTATAGTCAACATGGCCTAGAAAGGTATTAATTTCCCGTACTGCTACGAACGTAGCAGAAGCAGCCCACGTCAATAAACATGCCCTCATTTCTTTCTACATTTGGTGCCATAATGGAAACTTCGAAAGCTGGTGCGTGGCATAGATGAGGTATTATTGTTCAATCGGAATCAGCATTACCAATAGGTTCAAAACAGATCGAGGACGCAGCAGAAAGAGAGAATGAATGAGAGAGACAGAGATAGAAATCACAAACATTAGCGCGGTCACCAGCATGCTGTGCGGATGTGCATGAACGAAATCCTCTCGTCAGATGCCGCGAAGTGGCCATAACAAAAACACGAGGCTTCGGGTCACTGAAAAGAGAATCGGGGACGCAAGGCTAAGGGCGAACTTGAGATAGAGAAGCGAGGAGGAGAGAAAGGGGTGGGGTGAGGTAGGAGGTCGATGGGAGACGCCGAGAACACACGCAGCGTAACGGCAAGGCCCTGGTCACAGAAGCATGGAGCGCTGTTTGTTTATGCCTCGCGCAAAAAAATCGCCTTGGCAACGCTTACGAGATAACGCCTATAGCTTGCTATCACCACGGTGGATTGGTCGCCATGGCGACGGAAGCTCGATAGACGCCCGTGCAGTCGGATTGCGGCACGATAAACACCACACTGACATGGAAGATGATGATGATGATTGTGGTTCGGTTAGGAAAGGACGCTAATTTCTGCAGCCCATGTAGGGAGCACGGCTAAGAGTCCGTGGGGGTAGGGGAAAGGGAGTGAAAGAGATAGAGAGGAGAGAAAGGCCGTAGTGGAGGGCTCCGGAAATTTAGACCACCTGGGGTTCTTTAACGTGCACTGACAACGCACAGTACACGGGCCTCTGGCATTTTCGCCTCCATCGAAAATGCGACCGCCGCGGCCGGGATCGAACCCGCGTATTTTGGGTGGCAGCTGAGTACCGTAACCACTACACCACCGCGGCGCCGACATGGAAGAAGAGCGCGTCTTGTCTGTATTGCACGCTATTGAGATAAGTTTCTCCTCGCCTTGGCGTCGAGGAGGGTCGCTACGCGATACCCGTGATCTTGCGGTGCTCGTGCGACGAGCATGGGATGACGGGAATGCTGAGAGAAACGAGCTGTAGAAACAACGATGCACGCCTGACAACATTAAATAAATAAGAAGAAAAAGTAAAACAGGGGTGCGATATATGGGCGTTTATGCGCTAAGAATGCCGTGGGAAAAACATTCATCTTTCTCTGGAAGCGCACGCCTGATGTTTCGAGCCCACCCAGTCTATCACCCCCTCTCACTACGCGTCTACATCCCGCCCAAAAGCTTGTTGGCCTAGCTCTTTCGCGTGGTACCCTGTCAAAAAGAGAGAGAGAGAGACTCGCACCGCCACAACAGCTGAAGTCATAACTCGCGCAGAGTGTGGAAGCAGGATGGGGGAGCATTGCGGTTCAGTAGCGGTGCTGCGTTCACGTGGACGCAACATATGCGCTCCCAAAAGACAAGCTTGAACAGCAATTCGTCATCAAGACATGTCGCTTTTTGTTGAAAGTTTTGAAACGACAGATTCTGTGAATAGCTCCGTTCCAAGACGCAGCGGCCAGACCAACCGCGTGCGTTGAATGGTTGTATGTATATCGGCCGTGCGAGTGTGGTGTTCCAGAGTTCGTAATTTCGATAGTTTAGAGGATGCATTAACATAAGCGCTGGTGCGATGGCACCGAGTAGGGCTACCACATAAGCACGACTATGTAGCACGGTCGCGCCCTCAGTGGCATGTTTACAGTGATATTTTTACATGTTCTTGCGTTAATTACCATTTGTTAGTGACGCTGGGAATCCGCCCTGGACAGGAGGCGTGCAAAATGGATGTAAATGATCATGTGTGACAGTTTGGATGCAGCGCTTATGATTTCCACACGCTTTCTTTTCTTTGCAGGTGCATACCGCTTGTATGGTTCCGGAAAAAAAAAAAAAAACGTCCACGCACTGCCGCAAGCAGCGGCCATGAAAAACCCAATATCCAAGAGTTTTCTCATGTTGCTGTCGAAGAGCGACAGTGGTGAAGCAAACAAGAGTGCCACAAAGTTCAAGACTTCCCGAAGTCATATGTCAGGAACCGGTACGGGTCTTGTTTTGCTAGCGCGTGCTCTTCAGACACTTTTCGTGATCTCTTCCGCTTCAATATGACAGTAAGCCGGTGCCTTCGTAAATTCGCCCTCTCTAGGTCACGCATGTATCGATAACAAACAGGACGCACTTTTCCATCGCTTTACTGGTTCAATAACGAACGAATCAATATATACAGCAAGGCGCCTAACAACGAATAAGACAACGCACGCTCGAAAGTTCACATTTTTTAGAACAACAACAACAACGCGCCTAACAACGAATAAGACAACGCACGCTCGAAAGGTCACATTTTTTAGAACAACAACAACAACAACAACAACAACAACAACAACAACAACAACAACAACAAAGTTGAGTGAAAGCTAAACCATCTCGTCGCAGATAACACAGACAACGCAAGGAGGCCTGGAGACGAGATAAAACCGGTGACGAAGGCAACGCAGTGCAAAGCGCGATAACAGAAAACGCGCACGCAAAAGCGTATACGGTACGCGAGGGTGCCAATACGAATGCCCACGGGTGGCACAGTCGAGTGAGCATGCCTCTGCGAGCTAGCAAGAAACTTCATCCCTCCCACCCCCTTCGACACTCCGCGCTATATAGCTCTACCGCTTCCGCACCAAGACTTCAAGTTGGGAGAAAAAACATTCACTCAAGAAGCAGGCGGCGGTCGCTCGGTCGCATCGCGCCCGCACGCTCCTTTGCATATTTATCCCGTCGGCAGCGGCGCGAGTTCGTCGACACCATCGCGAACTTATGCGCTCGAGTCGTCGTCGTCTTCCGTGCCACGCTTGACGGGTGGAGAACAGTTCGGAGCGCTTGGGAGTCTCTCGACTGGCTGGCAGCCGCCCAAGCTGCTGCCCTGGGAAGCCGAGCGCAGTCAGACACAGCGGCATACATTTTCCTCCTCAGAATAGACGCCCGCCACTCGTCGTTCGCCGAAAGGAAACAAATCTAGGACGGAAGGCGCCGGGAATTAGCCTCTTCCGTCTGGATTTTTCTGATGGAAGAAGGAAAAGACGAGTTCGAGGGCGACGCGCACAATGTCGCAGAAAAGAAAAAAGAATTCATGAGGATGCAACTTCGAAAGCTTGTCCTTATAGGCCTAATGTGGCATCGGGCAGCAAAACTTAGTCCACAACGGCCAATAGCTTGCCAATATTTGCGATCGTTTAACCGCCATGTAGCCAACGATTGGCAGAACTAGCGAGAATAGCCAATAGTTACCCAATGCTTACTTCCGTGTTACCGTCCCATGGTCGCCAAAGCTAACCATGGGACGGTAACACGGAAGTAAATAAGGTAGCTGAGTGCTGCTGGAAATATTAATCGTGCTCAGTGACGGAATACTGGTGGGGAAGGCTCAGAACATACACCTAACAAGAACTTCTTTAGTCTCATTTGCGTTTTCATAAGTTATGGTTTCTTTATTATTAAATGTGGGAACATGGGAATGTGATTCCACATTCATCTGGAACTATTGTCAAATCGCATATGCCACACCAAACAGCGCCGTGTGCAGAACGAATCAGGCCACAACTAATACGTTGATCGAGTCAGTTGTCGACGAGTTCGAACTCTGGTTGAAGTGGAAAACTGATAACTGGCTCACTGTAGCATCTTTAGCTAACAGGCGCTTCTTCGACTGCAGTCAAACAGCTCCGTATCGGTGAAGACAGCGCCTTCTGAACCGGTCAGGTGTAAGTACAGTACACATACGCTGGGAAGAAAGCCAGAACGTAGTACGTACCCGACGGAATGAGACGCCGCCGATCCAGGGCCATTGCCGCACGCGACGAATGTTCGCAGCTACGTCTTCCTACGCCGATACGGATGCTCTCCCCGAGTGATATCCTTCCTCAAGCGACCCCGACCATGCCCCGACACAGGAAGCACTAAGACCGCGTCGAGCGGAGTAGGCGGCGAACATCTGCGTGGCGCCCAAAAAACATCGCAAATCAGTGCAGCCCGCCCTTTCCCGCCGGCGCCCGGCTGTGTAGGCATGGGTGCTTATGAGTTGCGCCGCCGAAGCCGCCCTGTTCTACAGCCCGGGTCGCGGCTGCGAGCGGGGTCATCCACAAGAGGACCCTTTGTGACCCCGACTTTCCGGTCGAGGCGAGACATTTCGCAGGCGCGCGCCTCTTGCGACAAGACTACCGCCTCCTTCCTTGCACGCTTCTCCCCGCTCAAATATCGCCTGCCTCTTATTTTGCGCCGCGCAACCATGTTCTCCCATCAACATTTTCTGAATCCGTTCTGTGCGATATTGCCGAGTGACGCTGGTACTGATAGGGAATAATAAAATTCAGACCGAGAGCTCAAAGCGCGAGCCGATAGCGACGAGACATAAAAGAAGCTGCTGACTTGGCGGCGAGGATTACGAGGACGACTTCGAGTCGATGGCGCGACGACGGACGAGTGGGAACTCGAGACCCGACGCCAGAAAGAGGCGGATCTAAAAAAAAAAAAAGTTAACATCTCAGGGGGCTCAGTCTTACGAAGAGAAAAAACATGCTGATGACAAATATATAGACTCAAAGGAGAGTTTCCAGTAGTCGAGCTGCGTGGAAGACGTGGTACTCGCTGCCATAATGGATTCTGCAATGCGTTTTCTTCGCTCTTTTACCTCCTCCTCTTCGCTACAAATAAGCCGAATGAATGCCTATTAGCCACACAGATTGGCAGCCATGATATTCTTTTTTTTTTAACTAACTTGCTTTCATTTCATGTCAAAGCAGTCCGAAACAACAAGCTCTCTGATATTACAGTAGATTTTACTTAAGTAAACAGCAAAATGAATCAGGTGGTGGGTGCGCGCAGGCAGTACGTGATATATTGACATCTCACGTGAGCAAGCCTGTTTGTGCATGATCGTTGGTCAGCGCATGCGTCGTAGTTGACTGGTTTTGACTAACGCACGGCCGTAGACACGCCATTCTTCCGAGTGGCGTCATTCACTCAGGTGTTAAAAAATGTTTTCAATGTGTTACGTTGCACCTAATTGTACACCGCACATTTAATAGTGGTTATTTCTAATTTGTTGCGGACGATATACCGACGCGCGAAATGCAGGTGCGTGTATAGTGATCGTGTAAGGCGAGACGACAAACTCGAACGATTCGAAAGCTTCGCCACTGTACAGACGAACTGCACTGGGAAAAGGATTGTCAGGCAACGTCACTCTTGCCGTTAGGACTACCGAAATAGGCCATGCTCACATGGCCTCTTTGTGAACTATATGCTAAAACGCATTATAATACCGCAGAAATATACGATCCTCGTCAATAATCCCTACTAGACTTCATCAAACGAAATCCGCTCTTTGTATACATACAGGACGAAATAATCGATCCACAACAGCGGATACACTGTGAAATAAATAGAAATACATGAAAGCGCAAAAATGTGTGCAATACATGGTTTTGTGGGCGAGCGAGATTATGCGGTGTACCAATAATTATCTGATAACACTCTCCCCCACCTCACCTTTCCATAACGCGCTACAAACCTGTTTAGAGGAAGCAGACATATTAGCTGCTTAAGCAAGAAACCTAATTATACAGCTGCATTACGTATTACTGCAAACGTATGAGAAAATTAAACCGATCGGTTATGCCGCAGCGACAGTAAACCAGCACTCACAATACTCTACACGCGCACTGGTGAAGCTTGTTACTAGTTAATCTATGGCAGTGAGGGATGTGCATTCAGTAAGCGGACACTCGCCGAACAGATTGGTGGCTCCGAAAGTCGCTGAAAAAAGCTCCGGAAGGGCGAATTAATACCGACAATTCTAATACATCTATAGTTGGCGTATCGAGGAGACGATCGCCTAGCAACAGGGGGAGCATAGATACAGCCGAAACGCACGCAATTTGCATGTACGATGAGTTCGACGCGCAAAGGCAGGCCCTTCTGCGTAGACTCGCCGCGACAAACAAAACGCACAGACAGGCAACAGCGATGCCACCAAGCAGAAGGCGATCTGAGAGTGAATGATAAAGGAGGTGAACCCTGCAGCAGGTATGGATATAGCGTGAGTCTCACCGTCCGAACCGAAAAACAAATGCTAATGAGACAATGCCAGACACTATATCCTGCAAACACTATATGCGAGCTCGAGCCCTATATCATATATACCTCAATTCCGAAAGAAGATAGAGAACAGCATCGAATTTCCCTGCACCTCCCCTCGGTCCCCCCTCACGTACAAGCGCACGGTAGACCCACGAACCTTCGATATTATGCAGTCCCAAACAATCTTCATGACTCGGAGGGCGAAGTCGGCGTGTGTGTAGGCGGCCCCGATGCAAAGGAAATCCATACCGCGCCCGTGTCCATATCCGCAGTCTCACCTGAAGCAGTTCGATGCAGCGCTGACGATGGAAATTTAAAATAGCTGAGGTGCGGCCCGGCTGCGATACGCATCTGACACTGTGTAAAGAACGGGGAGTAATGGCTGAAATCAACTCCAGTGAGGTAATCAAGCACAGTTTCGGCCTGTAGAATCTGCGAAAACCGCTGACGTGTCTAGGATACACGCAGCTTAAATAAACGTGCTTATTCACCAGCGCATTCGCCTTATCTGTTCGATTTACTCAATAAGAACACGGTCGGCCCTGTAGGCACAGATCAAGTGACACGAGAAGTGCAAACAAACAAACAAACAAACAAACAAACAAACAAACAAACAAACAAACAAACAAACAACAAACAAACAAACAAAGCTACAGCCGAATTCGAACGGACACCAATCCTGCGCGATTTATCACTTCTCGGTCCACGTATAAAGCGATGCGTTTATGAATGAACCTCGGCTAAGAAGAAGTTTTGTTCCTCATTTTAGCAACACTACGGAAGCACGTACACGTAGTTGAAAATATGTGCGGTACAAGCGGCAACGCGTAGTCTTACTTTATACGGTTTTGTTCATGGCAACACCACAGTGGGCTGCCTTCGAATATTATGCAGAGCTAGGTTTCCCTAGTGCTGCACGAAACTAAGAAACAATGAAAGGAAGCGCGCGTGGCGGGCGCGTGCTGGCTCCCAAAAGCCCGAGTTTCCATGCAGGAGAAGTGAGGAGGGAAAAGGAAAACAAAACAAGACCTGACTCTTCGCATAGACAACGCATGTGTGCCCTCGCCTTCACCAGTTCCAGCGTTCCTGTGCGCGACTCACACCCGCGGACTTTTGTGCCTGCGACGTTTTGCTTTGCGCGGCCACATTTATGCGCCGGCCGTATCGCCGATACATCGGTCTACTGATGCAGTTTAAGAAATGAAGAATGATACGATCACGGTGCAGCAGCGGCAGTCACGGCGTGTGTGCTTGTGCTTTTGTGTACTCGCATGTGCCTGACCGCACTTGTGCTTGTGTGCGCGCAGTCCAGTTGTAAGGCTGCACGCTTCATGGCAAGCCCTCCTACTCACATTCCCCCTCTCTACTGCGAGTTCTATATTCACAAATACACACCTCATCGGCCTCTGCAAGTAAAACACCCTGAACGAATAATATTATTCTTTTTTTTTTCTTGAACGGCAATATTGGGCTGCATAGCCGATACAGGCTGTAGATGCTGTTCAGCTTTCCCTATGCAGGCCTCGCTTGCGAGCTCTGCTGCAACTACAGGAGAGCACGTCGCTTCAATCAATATGTATTCATTTTTACGTCGATATTAGTTCAGGACAGGGTTCCTTATCCGGGCGTAACGCGCACATAATGGCGCACACAGGGCGAAGGAACGAACAGGTCCTGTTCGTCATTTCAAGTGTTCAACCGTTCGCGCTGTTTCCTTGGTTATGTACGGTGTTTCGAGAATAAAATCGAGTCTCGATACAAAAAGAAGAAGATTAATGACAAGGAAGAGGGAAAGCTGTCGCGTTATATTTAGTACACACTGCAATTTCTTTTAGTAAGCTGCTCGTTTTCCCAACTAACTACTCGTTGGGTATTTGAAGGGTTCTGCCACTTACCACGACATAAAAAAAAAAAAGAGCGAGAACACTAGAAGGCGGCATCAACTGATTCAACTAGCCTCGTTATGCCCACCTCCTCTGACTTCTTGTGTCAGGTGCTTTTGAGTAGGATTAAACGCGCGTGGTTGCCAGACCGCTCGAGGTTGTTTGGGACGCGATAACTTTTAGTGGCTCCTGGTTAGACATGAATCTACCGCTTGCCCATCACATGACTATAGGGCCTATTTCCCACGAGTTTTCCTACGATAAAATGTTTCCATGACTAGGTTTCAAGAATATCACTTAATTGACGTCCTCTCCTAACTTTTTCCTTCCTCCATGCTGCTTAGTACCATTGATTATATCTTGTTGTTGGCTTGTCCGAATAATCGAGGTGAGTCGTGATTTCCGAGCATGCAGTTCGAGTACGTCCGTCGCATTCCAGCGCATATACGTGGTAGTGTTTCTTTATTTCCTTATTTCATATTTTAACCAGCTGCATTTCGGTCTCATCATCCCAAGGAAGCGAGCAAATGAACGTTATCATACGAATTATATGTCGTAAAGTAATCAAGTTTTGCGACAATGCCTCCCATTTTGTGAATTCCTTGTGCCGTGCACTGCTGTGTTGTGTTAACATCATGTTTTCCTTTATTTCGCAATGTGTATCTATACTGAGACGCAATCCACTGTTTTTTTCTCGCGAGGGGAGGGGATGCTTAGGAAGATGCAAGCAGCCTTCTTGCAGGCAGTACCTGCTACAGTCTTTGTATAGGTACAAATATATGTAGGGCGAAGCCTGGTTATAAAGTTATAACACTGTATTTCCCGATATGTCTTATTTCTTCTTTTCCTGCTCGCAGAAAATGGCGCATATGGCGAGCCGTGCTCCAGCTGGGGCTGCAAGCGAGAGCACCATCCTCCCCTGTATCGTAGAACCACCTTATTAAAATGGCGTATGGTCAGAAATTTTGTCCTCTTTCAATAAAGAAAACGCTGCGTTACTCTACTACAGTACTGACCTAGGCTACTTCAAAAAGAAGGAAAAAAAAAGAAAGCGTAGCGCCGGGCGAAATCTGGCTCCTTTCAACAGGATCTTCCTCTGCACAATACTGTTGAATCCCAAAAAGCAACGCCCGCATGCAGGGAGTGCACTGGGTAGGAGGGAGAGTGCACTGGACGGGAATCGAGTGGGTGGGAGGGAGAGACGGAGAGATGGAGGAATGTGGACGGGTACCGGAAGAACAGAAACTGCATACGTCACGGGCACCAAACGACCGCGGGAGCCTTTGCCGCAACAGCGGAGAGGAAGACATGAAAGGAGAAGAATGAGAAAAAATGGGGAAGTAAGGTCGTCGCGGAAGAGTGTACCACAAAGGGAACGCGCAAAAGGTTGGCGTTGCGTATACTTTCAAATCTAGGCTATCGCGGGCAGTGCAGATCCCAGCAGGATCACCGGGAAACGCTAAGGAGCGCGAGCTCGCAGCGGTAGCAAAGCAGCAAAGAAGCGCGCTCAGACGGTGAAGCACAATCAAAGAGCGTGTAGAAAAGTCGGGATAGGGCAAAGGGGGAGGAAAGAGTGCGAGAGATGAAGTAGGAGAACAGGCACTCAAGCAAGCGTACACGGCGGTGCCCCACCACAAAAGGCGATGTCTCAAGAATAATGACGGCAGCGCTTCCAACATCCGGTGGACCGAGTCCGCTTTTTTTTTCTAGCCACGCGACATACTCGGGCCACCACGAACGAAAAAAGAACGGAAGAGGGAAAACGAGATGGAATTCAGCGTTCCGAATCGGAAGGAAACGAGGAAACAAAAATTAGAAGACGAGTGAATAAAGGGAGCGCGTTAGAAGAGAACCGAACTCGCCGGCGCAGACCGCCGCCTCGATGCGGCAGTGAGATCGTTTGCAAAGGCAGCGTGTGCCTTGTTAGAATGAGGCCTATGAAACGGAAGCCAGAGCTGAAAGCGAGACTGAGATAGAGAGAGAGAGAGAGAGATGAGGGGAGAGGGGTACTGAAGAGTGGGCACTTAGGCCGATGCGCTGAGCGAAGGTCAAAGCAGAGGAAAGGGTGAAAAATTTACCTAGGGAGAGAGAGAGAGAGAGAGAGAGAGAGAGAGAGAGAGAGAGAGAGAGAGAGAGAGAGAGAGAGGAGAGAGAGAGAGAGAGAGAGAGACCGCTGTGACGCTGCCAAGAAGGGACCTCGACAAGTTGACGGCAAACTGAGGTGAAAACATATTCTCCAGAACTAACGGGAGGCTGTGGCTGCCGCACCGCTGCTGTTGTACCGCTAGTTTTATTCTTCGGTAGTTTGTGTCTGCGTGTGTGTTCGTCTTTTACGTCCGAAGCACGCGCAGGTGTCTTGTAAGCAGGTAAATACACAAAGCGCAACTATGCTTCCAAGCAAGATGAAAAATGAAACGTTCGAATTTTCTGAAGAAAGTTGGGGGGAAAAAAGCGAGAGTTAAAGAAAAGAGAGAAAGAGAGATACACACATGATCAGCCAGAGCTGGAAATGTCAGCCGCAGCTGTCGTAATACGAGACTCACGACACGCGAGCGCCCGTTTCGGAATAAGGCGAGCCTCGCTGTGCAAGCTGTAGCTGTGGAAACGTGAGAAAAAATAAGAAATAGGAAAGGCAAGCATTAACGTGTAAGGAATAAAGGTACCTGGAACGCCGGCGCTGTACCTGCTTCCCACACTTTTAACGCAAGGGTGGTAGGACGAGGAAAAGGAGTGAATGGGAATAGTGACTCAAGTCGTGAGGCATGCGATGGCGCGCGCGCGTGTGTGTGTGCGCAGGGTGTCTCTATTCCATCGGAGCATTTAACGACCCTAACCGAGCGAACGTGTGAAAGCGAGCAGGAGCACCTTACCGCAAAGAGAGAACTCGTTCAGATAAGCACCTTAACGCCAACATACAAAAAAAAAAGTTCGGGAAATAAGAAGAGAAAGAAGGCAATGGTTCATGGCCCAGTTACGACTTGCACTCGCCTAAAAGAGAAGACTAATTTTATTTTCTCTCTCCATTTTTTCCCGCTACACCGACATGCTTTCTACACGTGTTCCAACAAAGGAAAAAATGAAAAATGAAGACAAGAAACGGCGAGATCTCAGCCAGCACCATTACCCAGCGCCTACGACTTCTCTTATGTACGAGTGGCTACGTAAGAAAAAAAAAAAGAAAGGAAGAAAAAGGAAACAGTACGACAACATAAATAGCGGGAAAAGCGTAACGCAATCGAAGCACAATAAGTTCAGCAGTGAGGAGAAGTTATGGCAGCATTAACGAGTGGCTGCCGAGCGGGCGTACCTCGCTGATGGTCAGTCATATCTCGCAAATGAACGCGCGGAGCGACGTCGCGCAAAAGGAGCAGCTCCCGGGCTGCGGTTTTTCGACGCCATAATTAGGATAGACGGTTACGGGTCCCTAATATAATGACAGTTCGTGTCAGTTAAAAAAATGTAAGTGTTATTTGCAATACGAGTCGTATTAGCGGCGTAGTGAAAAAAGAAGAGGCAGTGAGATTACGTGGAAGGAAATGAGTGGTGCGAGGCTCTCGGAGGGCAGCCATGCGTTGCGCAGTTGATTAGAAACGCGATGCGCTGCGCACGTATTCCTAATTGACAGCGCGAAATTTGCGGAATGTGGCGGTCTCTGGGAAATTATACTGATGTATTCAGGTTTCCTTCTTTCCGCATATTGCTGGAGCTTAAGTCAGTGCTGACGGCGAGAACGCAACCGAAAGACTCTGTCGACGACTGTTGTGTTAAAAGACCCCAGTCCTGAGCTCTGACGGCAAGTCTAACGTCGCTCACAACATTTTAGGTTGCAGACGTTTACGTTGGAAACGCCCATAGTCGCTAGGAGCAGACATTGCTGGACAGTCAGCAGCAGCGCAGAAGAGCTTTCGAGCATTCATCATCATCCTCATTTAAAATTTCACTTTATGCTTGAATGTTTACCTCACTATTCAGGTTCGTGTTCTCTCTTGTGCTATGAATCCACTGTTCTGTAATCGCTCCAATAAAGACAAGTGAATCGCCTTGTCTGCGTTCAAAACGATGGCTTTAGGTTGGTCCGTGCTGCAGAGAAAACAACTGAATATTGGAAGTCATAAATAAATTATGAGTTCAGTTGTCTATGCTTTTCTTAGTCTTGTATACCTTTATCGCGTTTCGTTTCAGTTCCTCGATATTTCCATAAAAATCAATAGTCATTTCTTGTGCACATTTACCGCGTAGGCCAACATAAAAATATGTCACAGCTTAAAGTTGAGCAAGCAATGTTTGCCAGAACGCATTGTAGTACGGTAATGCACTACAGGCACAGAAAGTCGCGGACTATGAAGACATCAACGACGATGTACCACTACTGCAACTGGCATGAGACTGTTGTCAATAGATCTTCAACTTCTTATTTTCATATTTTTTTTCAGCTGTAGGCGGATAAATGACAACGCCGGTTGCAGTGTGCTTTTAACAAGTGCCGCGCGGACCTTTCCTTTTCCGTTAACGCTTTTTATTCTCTTAAACTTTCTTGTTTTGTTGTCGGCGATTGATGTCTGCGATAACAAATGACTTTTACGAGGCTCTTTTCAAGCAGTAATCCAGAGATTGATGCGTGGCCTGGGAACAGTGCATGAATTGATCAGTGTGATCTCGCCAATCACAGTTCCGGCGGTACACTGCAGGAGAGCCTCATGCCCATGGTCCATTATAACTCATTTATAACTTACTCTACATTTGAGTATTGGCAATCCCCATCCATTAAGGAAAGGAATTGAAAAAGAAAGTTCCCGACATCGTAAAGTTGGCTTTTTCAATGCGTGACTCTATCTGAGGTGAAGTACCCTTTACAGGCTGTCAATGTGAACCTAATCGCGGCTAAGCCAACGAGCTCCGCCGCACTAACAAATTCATAGGTGACGTTTCCAATAGATTCAGAAGAAGGGAAGAAAGGAGAGTGTAGCGTCATCTTCACTACCATATCTCCGCATCTGCGAACATTACCAACTCCGCGCATGCGCATTTCGCTCGAGTCAGAGCATGAGGTGACACACCACCCACCGTACCTCCCACTGCTTCGTTTTGATCCTCAAATAAGTGTGAAGGCACGCCTCGTTAGCTGCCGTCGCGTCAACCTTGCAAAAGGTATGTCTACCTTCGTGTTAGTGGCACACTGTGGACCAGGATACTTGTGTCAAATGTGTCATGTATATAGCGTTCAGGTGCATGGCCGTGCATTCTAGCGACACTGTGCCTTAGTCTCAGTAGCGTCCTGCGGTTGGTATAAATTTTTCTAAACACTGGGCGAAAAGTTAATTGAAAGGCATGAAGGGATACAATTAACACTAGTTTCTGTGCGATTCAAGTAGGCTACACGTGAGCTTACATTCCAGCACGCACGAACTCACTCACACTGAACATCTTCACATGTTACTTAGCTCGAAGCTTCCCTGATCGCCATGAAACAGTCAGCTTAGCATGCGTCGCAAAGTGACTTGGCGTGCGTGACACGAAAAGATTACAACCAAAGAAAAAAAGGAACGAAAGAGCCGCAGTTAGGTCGGCAAACAGGCTGCGCAACTTCTAAGTGCCGCGTCAGAGCAACGCCTCAGAGCCAAGAGGCGCATCATCCGAAGAACAAAGAAAACAGCAGTAAGACGAAAATAAACCGGGGAAGACCGTGAAGGCTAGTACAGCCTGCTAAAGAAGGTGACGGCGGCACCGCCTTATGTGGACAACGAGAGGCAGCCAGCCGAGCGAAGAAGCAAGCAAAAAAGGAGCTCGGAGCGACACAGGCGTTGGCCCGAGCCATCGGAACGTGATCAGGGACGCCGGTCCACAGATCGTCCCGGCCGAAACCGGATCGCCGCTGCTTTACCGCTGCCCGGCGACCAAGAGTCCGAGCACGCACTATACCTCGCACATACACAGATAACCGGACAACGATTCCCTGGGCATAGGGAATAGAAGAAATAATAAAGAAGACAGCAACTGGATGACCAAGAAAAACACGCCGGGCCTCGCAAAAGAAGAACGCAGGTGCAAGTGAAATCCAGTAACGGTGCCAAACGAGGAGACGACGGAGGAGTAATGCAGAAAGACGGATAAACAAAGCCGGTCAAGGAATAGAAGGGAAAACGAAGGAGAAAGAAATGTAGTAAGACAAAGAAAGAAGAAAAAGAAGTGCGTTCTGGGAGTGGTTGGGGACGAAACGGCGCCAGCGGTGCTCCGGCGAGGTGGACAGACTCGGCATCCCTGAGAAGAGCAGAGGAGGCAGGGTAGAAGAGGCGACAGCACGGCGGAAGAAACAAGGTGACAATGTGCAATGGAGGCCAAATCACGAAAAGGAGGAAGAGAAGGTAAGAAGAGGGGATGCAGAAAGAAAGAGGGAGAGGAAAGGGGTGGCCAAACAAACGGCTATCGACTGCGTAGCGGTGTAGTCAGCGTTGACAAAGCAAGAACGATACGGGCCGCGGCACAAAAACACACCCCTCCCTATGCGGGTGAGCGAGGGGGGAACGTGCAAATAAAAAGGGACGAGGCAGGCGGTGACGCCGCCCGCCCCTAGAGAAAGAAGCCAGTGGGCGCCAAGAACCGCGTTTGGGACCTGACGCGTCGTCTTCGGCGTCGTTTCGTCCTCTCCATCTCTCGCTCTCAGCCGCTCACAAGTATCGGAAAAGACACGACGACGACACGCTTCGGCTTTCCCACTCTCGGCTCGGGACGTATTCGCCTCCGGCCGTGCCGGACAATCGAAATGGGCCAAGAGGGTGGCACTACTGGATCGAGAGCGCGACCAGAACGAGAGAGCAGTGGGTGATCGGTGGGAGGGAAGAGGCTGGACAGCGGGCTGGTCACTCGCTTGCTATGGCTCGAGGGGGACCATCCTCATCCTAGTGCAGTCGGACCTCTCTTCTATACCCTCTCGCTTGCGTCGCACTAACCCCTGTCCTGGAAGTATGTACGACATAGAATGCCATCCCTCCTCCCCAAAACTCATCTCCTCCACCTTCCCTACGAAGAAAGAACTAAAAGAAAGTAACGGGACAGGACACATTTCTGCGTACGTGACAGTCATGACCAAGAGACCGCCCCGGAGACGTAACGAGCCGCCCAGTAAACCGCGCGCGCGCGCGCGAGCTCGGGTGGGGCTTGTGGGTCGACGGGCGCACGCACACAGAGAGAAAGCCAGGACCAGCTGTTTCCTTCGAAGGAGCGTGCTAGGAGAGCGTAACGGCCTTCTCTGAGGGTCGGGACGGAAGATGGCAGCGAGGACCCAAGAAGTAATAAAGACGCAAGACGGAGATGCGAAAGGGAAAACAACGCGTTCGAAGGGGGCAAGAGCCGAGAGAGGAAAAGAGGGGGAAGAAAAAAAGTACACTTTCGCCGTTTCCGGACAGCCTGGCCAGCTTAGACCGAGCATTAAAAGTCGAGAAACTGAACGGAGGAGAGGCAGAGGAGGAGAAGGGAGACGCGTCGTTCTCTGCAACATAATGCGCGGATATCGAAGCTGACCGAGAGGGCCGCGCGGAGAATGCTTTATTTTGCGTTCATTCGCTTTCCTCAACTTTATTCTTTCTTTATGGCGTCCGGCCGATAAACAAGAAAGCGCAGTTTGAGAATAGTTCGCTCTCGGGCACACGACCCCTAGGATAGAGAAGAGGAGAGAGTAGAGGCGGCGAAGGACGAAATAAAACGCTCCGGGATATCGACGTACAGTTCAATTCTCGTCTGTCCTTCCTCGCGGCTTTTTCACGACACTCCAGGTTTCTCAAAAAAAAATTATTATTGTTTGCACAGAGCGTCCGATTGGAGAAATAAAGAGGAGACACGTTGCGTGTGTTACGTGCGCCCTTTATACTTTTCTGTAAGAAAGAGAAATCTTAAGAAACACTGTGTTCTAGTTCCCTGTGCGAAGATAAAACGAAAATGACGAAAGAAAAATAACGACGTGTCTTCGGGGGGGATTTTCGCTTTCCGTCGCCCCCTGTTTATTTTTTTTTCCCTCTCCAAATACGGAACACAATTGGACTGAAGAAACGTGAGAAACCGGAAACCAAGGCTATTTGCCATCCGCACTTCCTCCTAGTCGAAAATTGTTATTGAGACAATCTCGAGTCTTTCGGATCGGCAGTGTTTGGTATAGCAGACGTGGTCCTTCCAGCGTCGCTCCTCCAATTTCGCTCCTCCGCCTGTATTTTACTATCATGAACCTAGAACAGCAAAACCGCTCGCAAGATTGGAGTTCTCGACAAGGTAGAAGAGATACACAATACGACTTGTTGTTGCAGTTCCTCGATAACCTACACAATAACTGTCTCCGTCGTGTTACTAACGTGCAACTGGTAAAGTCTCTCTCTTGGCACTTTCCGATGACGCCCGGCGGGGTTTCTCCTGCCCGTTTCTCTTTCTTTTTTCAGAACAGCTTGTTCCTTTTCAATACGTGTTCCCATTGTCCAATTAATTCGTTGGTCGACATTTATTCGGTAATGATTTACGTACGTTCGGCAAGTACAACGTAAACATAGAACTAACCTGTCCTAGCAAAGGTAGCTTTTAATATACTTAAGAATCTTCAATAATACATTTTTTAAAGAGCTTACGATGTGCATCATCGATGTGGAAGTTATCACAATAAGCAGTACTTTAGTCCCCGTAATGTCAAGTGCGGACATTATGAAATAGCTTGAGAAGAGAGGTAGAGAAAAGAAAACGAAGCAAATGCAGGTAGATTAACCAGACGCGCGCCCCCCCCCCCCCCCCCCCCCCGTTTTCTACTCTGAGCTGAGGGAAGGGATAAAGGGGTGCAACAGAACGAAACATTTAAGGAAGGGTAGGTGAGATATGTAAACACGACATCATGCAGAACTTTTAACTGCGATAATTTGTAGTGCTCTCAGAAGTGCTCGTAAGAGCAGGTGCCAGCCCGTGGCATGAAACATATGGGGAAAGCGGCTTGGCAATGTGGAGACAGGAACTAAATGCTTTCAGCCACAATCCTTCGTACTACGTGCTGGTGATGACAAAATGGCTTTAATGGGACACGTTGTAAAGAAAACACGAACTAATCAATAAATACAAGCTATACTATTACAGATTATCTGATGCACCTTGTTGTTGTTTTGTGGGGTTTTACGTCCCAAAACCAGTTCTGATTATGAGAGACGCCGTAGTGGAGGGCTCCAGAAATTTCGACCACCTGGGGTTCTTTAACGTGCACTGACATCGCACCTGAAGAAATTGTTTGTGTTTGTTTCAAAGGACAGATCCTCTTGGATACCACCCTCAACTAAAAACTTCAATCATTGAGGTACCTCAGGCAAACGACCCCAAGCGACTAGCAAGTGCAATGGAGGATGCTGCCTTACGTTTTTTTTTTATTCTCTCATGCTCGTATTCGTTTTTCTTTAATTCCCCCTAATTATCCTGCATAAGAACAATTCTTGCATCATATTCGCAAGATGTCTGCTATATCGGCTAGGACTTCTTATTGGTTTCGTTCTTTTATTCATTTGACAACTGCTTGAAACAACAACGAAAGAAAGGAAAGAGCTCTTTCACACCACGTGCGCAAGAAATATTCGGTTAAAACGCTCACTTCATCTTGGCATTGCAAAACTTCATATCATTCAGATCCGCAAGTGTAGGAAGAAAAAGAAACACATTTGATCCACCAAGCAATGCAATAGCTCAAGCGACGAGATGCATCTCTACAACTCGCAATAACTGCGTTCCAGCAAAATAACAAGAAACGACACGGTATTGCTCAACTCTAGCAGCGCGAATGCCATAAAGTAGTATACGCAACAATGAGAAAAGGCGAACACAATGGAAGAAACTGGCACAGGCTTGCCTTAAATAAATTAGACGAGGATCGAGCAGGCACAAAGTCATTCGAGCTGAAATGAGCAGGAAAGACCATCTTACCGAGGCGAGCGGGAGAAAATTACCCGTCGTCCCCTTTTCGTCGGTAAAGAGGAGCGCGGGCGACGATAGAGCAGTACGCGACAGAGTATGTATATAAATTAAACAAAAGATGAAAGAGAAATCAAGCTGCCTATAGACACTGAAAGATGTGCGCAAAGAGCCAATATAAAACGATGCACCCACAAATACTTCTTCGGGCGCAGTTCTATCAACGTGCGCGGGTGTGTGTAAGCGGGAAGGAGAGAGAGAGAGAGGCTAGCGAACGTTCTTACGGACAAGAGTAAGAACAAAGCTTCGAAATAACGAAACCAAGAAAGAAGCTCCAGTTCAGGGAGGACAGGGGAAGCACAGCCGGAGTTCAATTACACCTAGTCTGCGCAAACCGACTGAGACTGGCTATAGACAAAGGTTTGCCTTTCTCTTGAACGGTCTGTTTTCAGCGAGTTCCTGTCTCTTTATTCTTCCTGGCTCTAATCTCTCCGGAGAACTCCCCCTCTCACTCGTCCTCTGCGGCCATGTAGACGGAGCCGGCGACAGCACGAATTTCGGCTCCACCCGGAACTGGAAGGGCGAAACGATGTGTGCGTGTGTACGGTGTGTGTGTGAGAGAGAGAGAGGAACTAGAGGAGGAAGCCATAAGAAAATGCTGGAAGGGAACAGAGCTGGGGTGAGGCGAGAGGGAAAAGGGACATGGAGAGATGAAGCAGCAGAAACAAAAGCACGCGCCTGTGCAGCCCCGGGATAACCATCGGCGCCCGAGCCCCACCAACACCACGGCCAGAGCCGAAGCCGAAGCCACGGCTGGGCTCCGCAGCGAGCGGCGGCCGTAGCCACCAGGGAGACGGAGGCAACGGAGCCGAGTCCGCTGGCGAAAGGATCATGAATCATTTATTTGTTTCGAGCAAGAAATCTCCGGCCAGAGAGGAACCATTCTCCTGGGTCAGAGCGCAGCGCCACTCCCGCGAAGAAGAAGAGAAAGCGTCTCCGTCTATGCTGCAGTTACTGTGCGGGATATCCTTTCTTTCCTTTGTTGTTAACGCTTGCACTTCTTTAGTCGATGGCGTTAACCTTGTCTGGACTTCATATTTATATCTGTTCCTAGTGTGGCTTCTTTATTTTATTGCCTTTTGCGTTGTACCGAGCGAACCAAGGTCCCTGTGCAGTTGTCCTTTGCAGACGGGAAGAACCTCAGGGCAAGCTCGCTTGCACCGAGCTTGCCACTGAACACAGCAGATAACCAGGACTTTCGAACTTATTTTCTTTGGCTTCTGTCGCACTGTAGTTAATGCGTTTGCTAAATGTATTTATGAATATTAACGTATGCAGTGTTATCGGGAGCTTGTGTGCCCTCGGAGACTACGATAAATATACCCCGCGTAAGAACAAAGAGCCTTCAACGAACCAGCACTTCGCCCAGTCTTGAACACAAAAATATGCTGTTGATGACGATTATATATGGTACCAACATAAAAAAGGCGCGTGTGTGGCATTGTTCTTGGAAAACAGTGATGCTTATCGCATTAGCTACTGCAGTATGTATTTTCTTACCAACTAGCGCTTCTGTCGAGCAGATTTAGAACGTGTGCAGTGTGATAAGCTCGTAGAACTTTAATTTCCACAAGACTTCCTTCGAAGAACAAAATGAGAAGCCCTGTTTAACAAGGGTAGAACTATGTAGGCATGTAGGCCTTATCTCGCATCACGTAGAAATTTCCGAGTGCATATGCGTTATCTACAATGGCAAGCAGGATGTATGAAGGCCTCGGAAGTACACGGCGCATTCGGGGCGACGTTGTAGTGGCATGCATGTGTGCGTGCAAAACAGAGATAGTAGACTACAGTGCAAAGCGAAGATAAAAGCTGACAGCAACGACAGACCAGCGCTTGGATAGCAGTAACGCCAACTACACGCGCAACAGGCTCGAAAGAATTTTGAACCATTCTCGGGCGGGCACACAAGTGTAGACGCAGTTACATATATCTGCTCGTATAGAAGTAAGTCTAACCCCCCCCCCCCCCCCCCCCTTTTTTTTTTCCTCTTCTCTTCTACTTATGAAATACGTTTTATTTACTCTCACTGTTGAAGTTACAATAAATAAGAAGCTATAGTAATTCCTTACACGACGGATAGCGGAGCAAGTGGACGCGTTCCGCGGAACCAGCACGGTACCGTGCTACGCTGTCAAGCGTTCAAGCGAGCGCACGCTTGGCACGGAGCTGGTTATAAATGACCGGACCGTGGTTCTCCCAAGTGGAATGCAATGTTTCTGCATGCGAACGAAAAAGTAAAGATGAAAAAGAAGCGAAACACTAATACTAAAGAGAGGGTGGCAAGGGGGCGGTGGGGGCGGGAGGTATGACAAAGGCGGAGAAATAAACAGCATCGTGTCGCTGGACAAACATCAGCCTGCAATGCTCTGAGACGAGTGCCCGCGAAGCGTCTCGGAAGTGGATGCAAAAACCCAGGGAAAAACCCGAGAAAGATACGAAAAGTAAAAAAGAAAAACCAAACGGAAAGGCTGAGGGGGGAAGAAAAAGAAAGGTGAGAGGAAAAGAAGGGATGCAGATTGCGCGCGTGCACAGAAAGTGGAGGAGATAAATGGAAACCGAGCGACTTTTGGTGGCCTCGCCAAACTCGGAAACAAACGCTGACCTTATCCCGGCTCGCAGCTGGGCGACCAGGAAGCGAGGGACGCGTAAGCAGAGAAGAGAGAGAGAGACTGAGACCCAAGGCAGAGTCTTGTCCTTTCCTTATTTCTTTTTGGTCAATGGCTGAGTGGAAAAGAAAACCAAAGAAGGAAACGTCTTTAAAACACTGGCTGACATAAGAAAACCAGAACTATACTTGAAGGCGAAAATGGCCTAAGTAGCTAGAGTGTGCAAAGGAAAAAAAAGGGAAAGTTGGGCGTAAAGGCAAAATACGGGAAGCTGTAGGCATAGACGGAGTGGACGAAAAGCCTGGCACAACTTCAAGGAAAGAAAGTGTGACAAAAAAAAAGCAGAAATAGAAGGTAATAAAAAAACCAAAAGAAGGAATTCAAAAGAAAAAGAGAAGGAAAAGAAAGAAAGTGTCTTAGCAAAAAAAAAAAAAAAAACAAACCGTGTGCCCTAGCGTAGTTTCTCGTTTAGCGAGACCGAAGGAGAGCGGTTTCTGATGGCCGAGCGGCGGCTTGCTGCTCGCAGTATAAGGCGCCCCTTTCTTTTGTCTGGAGCCTCTGCGGCGGAGACCTTAAATGGACTCGCGTCCACAGCACCTTTCAGGGCGGAGGCCGTTTCCGAGGCACGCTATTTGGGCAGCGCCGAAGAAAACGCCCGGAAGCCCCGATGCGATGAACTCGCTTCTCGCCGACGAAGATGTATAAAGATAAAAGAAAGAAAGAAGCTAAGAACAGAAATAAAAGAGTTGAGGGTCGGAGGGTGCATCGATGCGTAGGACTGGGCCTCTGTCTTCAGGCCTCTCGGCGGCAGTCACGTTAGCTATACTTCCCCCCACGACATCTGAGCTGTTAAAGCGATGCCATCTGTTTGCATTCGGCGTGTAAATGGAGCGAAGCGTACGTTTCTCTCTATCTCTCTGTCTTTTTTTTTCTTTCGATACAAAGACGCGGAAGTGGCAGCACCACGAAAAACCACCGGTCAGCGGCGCAGGGTCGTGACTTACGGGAGTGAGCAGTGTTGGCACGGCACGGTTGGAGAATGAAACAGAGCTCACTTTGTTCTGCTTTTTTTTTTTTCGTCTAGCGATACCAGCTTGAAGACATTGTACGTCAACAAGTATCGCGGAACACTTTTTAGCGCGTAGAATTGTAAGTAGGATACAACGTCACGTGTATGTTCTAACAAAGCCTGAAGATGAAATCAAGCTTACGGCAGCACTGTTTACAGGCGCCCATTCTGGCACATATAAAGATTACACCATGTTAAGTAAGTAAGTTGTTAGTGGGTTATATATATATATATATATATATATATATATATATATATATATATATATATATATATATATATATATATATATATATATATAGCGCTGTTGGCACGCAATGTACCCTATCAGAGTTGCGCAAGCCAGACGCGGCTTGGAAAGTTTATCATTACGAATCAACATAGGCATTGTAGCGGAAAATTTGGGCCAAACTACCATACCCGGAGTTGTTTAACGTGCTGTCGAATTTGGGTGCAAGATAATCTTTGAATACGAACTCCATTTCTATAGGCGGCAAAGTCTAAATTATATTTGTGCCCCACGCAAAAACAAAACAGGAAGCATTGTAAATGTTTAGCTGGAGATCCCCACTGCGGCAATGCCGCATATATCAAATGTGATGCCTCCGCGAAAGAAGCCGTATAATTCAAAAGACAGATGCGCTGCCATAGCGGCGGCTGATTGAGAATCGAACCCGCGAGCTGGCGCTCAGCAGTCCACAGATAGGAATCGGCCAATGAGCCTCCGTCTGGAGAGACAAATATCGGGATCTCTAACTCAAACCAAGCGTTCATATTGGCCCACACTGCGCACAGGCTCCCACACAACGTCACGTGCTTCTAGTGGAAACAAGTAGACACACAAACAAAGAAAAAAAAGCAAGGAATGACGCTACACTACTAAGAGCGAAAGACCAGAAAAGGAAGACACCGCGGCCACTTGGCTCTTCCCTCTGCCCCGTGAAGACAAATACTGCCGGCTGCCCCGTGGCTACGACTCGGGGACAGGGAATGGAAGAAACGACGAGGGGGCAGCACGGTCTACGGGTTGGTGGGGGGTAGCGGGAGTGTTCGCTGGGCCCATCGTGTCCGGAGCAACAAGGAGCCGCGGCTTCGCCATCTATCAAGGGCACGGGGAGCGAAGGAGCAACCGCCGAGATTGCGGGTCCGGCTCGATTCCAGGAGGGATTGTTCGCCCGCTGGCCCATAACGCTTCACTCCTCTGCGCGTTCCGGCATCTTGTCTTCGGGAGATAGCGACGTCGTACCCATCCTCTCCCTTTCAGCGATGCCTCTTGGGCGAGACCGACGCGGGATGAAGAGAGCGCAGGCGCCGGCCGGCACTCGAGCGCGAGCGCGAACACCGAGCGCGAAAGAAAAGGAACAACCGCATTCATATTTCGCGCCAGGGATCCCCGCCCGACGATTCTTCGCACCCGGTCTCATTGTCTGCCGCCGAGCACTCGTTCTTCGCGCGCTCGTGTCTCTTTTTGTAGCCCGCGCTTCTATTTTACCATTCTTTTTCTTCGTCTTGCACATGCGGCAGCTGAGAGTGGTGGACGCGCGGAGGCAGAAGAGGAAGTGTAGAAGCAGCAGCAGCAGCAGCAGCAGTCGTGAAATACGCGAGTGTTTCTTCTTCTGCTTCCCACTCTTGGCATGAGCCAGCTGGCAACGAGAGAAACCCTGATAAGGGCTAGGGCGAGCGAGGGTTACGGCGAAGAAGAGATGGAGAAAAATCCGGGCAGTTTTGCGCGATTGCGGGTGCGTGAAAAATATAATTCCCAAGCGTACCGTCCCGTCTGCAGCGTAGCGATGCGAGGACAAGCAGCAGCAGCAGCAGTAGTCGTAGTGGCAGTAGCGGGGGAGGAGGAGGCGGCTTCAGAGATCCGTATGCCCCACGCGAGATGGCGCTACTGCGTATTTTGCCCCCATGGTCTTCTTCTGCTTCCGTTTTTGCGTCTTTCTTTTATCCTCTGTGCGATGTCTCCCCTGCATCGCGCGCGAGGGTATGCAGCGGCCGCGACTCGTTCGTGAAACTCGGGGTTCCAATCGTATGCAGGCGCTCGAAACATGATAACTTACATCAGGAAGATCATGATGAGAGCGTAGAAAAAAAAAGAAAAAAGGGCGATCTGTGCAGTGTTTCTCGCTTTCTCTCTCTTACACACACACACACACACACACACACACACACACACACACACACACACACACACACACACACACACACACACACACACACACACACACACACACACACCTCTTGACCACTTCAGCTGGTGTAAAATTTCGCGGAACTGGGCTGACAAATGGAGCATAATCAGCAAACGAAATAAAGGGCCCTGATTCGCAGATGCAGGCTGCAACTCCGCACGGGTTAACGAACTATATTTCGCCAATTCGTGTTGAGCAGCGACGACCCACCCGATGCTCCGTGCTTGCGTGCGCATGTGTGTGTGCGCGCGCTTTCAGGAGGGTATATATCCATTACCTTGGATCTGAAAATGAGCTGCTCAGGCTCAGCGCTAGTAATAGCCGAATATGCGAGACATGACAGTTTCATAATGGGAGTTTTCGTGTCGGGGAGGGGGCGGGGGAAGGTAGGCTTTGAAAATGGGAACACGGAAGTGAGAAAGCATATTTACTAAACCTGGGCGCATAAATCGTGCTTACGTACACTAAAGCCCGGGTCAACGATCCCGTGCGCCCGAACAACGTTAGCTTTCCTTGAAATCCTCTTTGTGTGTCCTTTACGGGTCATTTAAAATAGCGAGGTACTAAAAGCAGTGTCTAGCCAAAATAAGCGCGCTACCTTTTTTTAAAATGCATTTTTTCCCCGAGAGGGATACACGCAACATAATTCCATAGAACAGCCCTCAGTTAGCTAGTCAACGACATCTTCAAACCATAAAGAGCGCACTGCTTGCGCAAAATGCTGACTGAAGCGGCCGTTTGAAACGCAACAAAGAGAGAACGGCAGAACAAAAAGGCAAGAGAACGCGTCAAGTAAGACGCACCCACACGGACGGCCAGAGATGTACGAGGCAAACGGCAAATCTTTACGGGCAGGGATCAAACGTGAATTCCCGGCAAACAGCGTATCGCGTCGCAAGAAAAATGCGCCCGTCACCCCCTACCGCCTCTCCTCTTCTACCTCCCCGTGCGTGCACGCGTTCCATATAGCTGCATAGAGCTGAGGGCCATGTTTAGGGATATCGAGCCGGGGAACGTGTCCTATCGAATCCCTCAGCGACCGCACAAGTTTCCGCCAAAAAGAGGGAAGCTATAGCGGTAGCGCGCTATAGAGTGTGGGAGGTGGGGCGTTTCGCCCCCCAAGATCCCCCTATCTCAGCCACATACGAGCACACATTTCCGGCATATAGCCATATACGGTGAGAGGGAGAGAGAGAGTAGAGGGAGGCCGTGCCGTTCCGCTGCAGCCATAATCGCCAACGTAAGCAGAGACGGCGTCACTCGCCGCTAAAGTCCACGGTGCTTTAGGCGCGCAGCGCAAGCCTCGACTGTCCTATCTCGAGGATGTAGTGCCGCGGAAGCGACCGAGCGAGGATGGAGAGGCGTGATGCAGGGGACGGCCCCACAATAAAGAAAACCCGCCTCTCGCTCTTCCTCTGTATGTACGCTTCTTCTGCTTCTCCACAGGCAAGAACACACCAGAGAGACTGTGTGAAGAAGGGTATAGAGAACGTGGGTAAGATCAGAAAAATAAAAAGAAAGGAAGAAAAGAATTTGCCTAAAGAAAAAAAAAAAGGAAGCTTTAACATTGGGAGAGGACGTCGTCCGCATAACCTCCTCCTTTCCACGCGGTGTGTAATATTGCTGGCGAAAAGCAAACTTCGAGGCTTGGGGGACGTAAACGAAAAGGAAAGTCGGAGTCTCCGGGAGTAGAACAGCGCCAAGTCAGTCGTGGTGGAGTGGCTCCCCTCCTCGGCCATCCCTATCGCCCCCCTTCCTTACGTACTCCACCCTGGACGTCGACATATATCAGACGACTGGAGTGGAACGTCTACGCGACCGATTTCGGGAAGGAGGGGTTTGTTGTGCGTATGTGCGTGTGTATATCTATACATTCCACGCCACAAGCCGGGCGCGCGCGCGCGCTTGTTCTGCGCAACCCGTCGAGCAGCGACGGCGCAAAAACACAAACGCCGAGAGAAATACAACGCTTCGCGCGACTCTCGCGTCGCTTTGCGGTATAGTCGTCGTCGTCGTCGCTCGCGTTTCAGCAACCGAGTCGACCGTCCCGTCGTCCCAGCCCCTCAACGCCTCTCCCTGCATTTTCCCCCAGTTTTATACGTTGCCCCCACACTCGCTTCCCTGCTGTGTGGTCAGATTTGCATTTAAAGTGCCACTTCGCACGAGCACGCCAAGGCGCGCGCCCTCCCTCCCCTCCTCCTCAGTCTCACGAACGTCACACTCGAGTTTTCGGTCCCGCCGAGCATGGTCTGCGGTGACGCGTTCGTTCGCCTTATTTCGGGTCTGTTTGGCCGCCAGCACGAGCAGCCGAAGGAAATAAAGGAAAGAGGGATAAGAAGAAGCAAGAAAGCACCAGTGGTGCGCTGACGCGCAGTTTTCTCGCATATACTATAAGGAGCGCGTGCTGTCGAGGAAGGTAGAGAAAGAAAGAAGAGCCCTCGGGCTGTGGCGCGGTGGGCAGTGCTGCAGGACGTGGTACTACACTCTCACGTCATGGCGTCCTATGAAAGCTGCTGCTGCTGTTGTTGCCACTGTCTCTGCTCGGGAGGAAAAGTGACAAGAAAGAGCGCGAAAAGAAAGAACTGTTCTCGCTCGGCTCTGACACGCGAGAAAATGAAAGGACCGTGCCCGCCCGCGCGCGCGCGAACGAGGCTTTCATCACGCCAGTGCACTCGCAAGGATGAAGGGAAGCATGCAACGCCAATTGCGAGCGAAACGTTGCAACTTTTCACGCGCGTAGAGCATGCGTGGAAAGGAAACAAAAATAAAAATGATGACAGTGGAAGAGACACGGTGGCTGTGACAAAAGGGTGAGAAAGAACGTCATAGGTTGCGAAAGCAGAGAGGAGGAGTGAGAGAGAGAGATGCATTTTATTTCGCAAGCACCGAGAGTGCGAATGAACGCTGCCGGAATTTGCGAGAGAATAGATGAAAAGGCGCTCGACACCTACGTGGGCGTACCAACGTTGTTCGTTTTTTTTTTTTTTTTTTTGATAGGTTGGAATAGAGCGGATTTTGCGACGCGCTGCTCGTATATCGAAACGATGCAGGCGCATATACAACGAAGGAAATGAATGAACTGTAAGGATATATATAAAAAAAGAAACAACGTAGCTTTCATTGTAATTGGTTGCGAAACCATGTTAGGCTAGCGACAACGGCGAAGCTCTGAGCGAGAGTTAGAGGACACGACAAACAGAAAGACGGGCCATACAGTATATAGCGTGCGCGGAGATGACAAATGGCGCAACTGGAAGCGATAGAAGAAGTGAGGCAGAGCAAATTTCGCTTGGCCGAAGCGCAATTGCGCAGTCGCGAAGCGTGTTACCGCATGACGACAAAACGTTGTCGCCTGTCTTATATACGCACCAAATTACCAATATCCTGCGACCCTGTGCATAGGAAAATCGGGGTAGCTGTTATAAAATAGTGCGGAGTTGTTACACACCATTACGTGAATGAACGTGCTAGATTGCACCACAGGTTGCGCTGACGCCATCGTGTCTCGTTGCACTTAAGCAACCTAATCGCACGTTGCGAAATTCACTTCAACTGTTCACCATCTGCAGGATGTACAAAAACTAGTCGCACGCTGCATTTGATGACACGGTACCTAGGGAAACAAACTCGACTAATCCGTGTCAGACGGACGCCACGCCCAATTGCGACTGGCTGTGTACGTGTAGTATTGTTGCTCGTTAACCATCAACGCAAAACAAAGGAAGGAATTGAGAAGGGCGGCTACCAATTCGTTATGAATTAGTCAGCACCCGTTGAGTAAGTTAAGAAATGTTCTTGCGCAAGGTATGTGGTGGCGATGGCAAAGAGGTTATTCGGGATGCATTTGGCACAGAGGCTCGTGAAGAGGGTGGAAAGGATGATGAGAAGACGTTACGACGTCGTCGTAACAAGCCCGACTCGCGGGTGACAGCTGCCAACGGCTACAAGCATTCACGCGTGTCGTCAAGCCAAAGAACACTTGACCTAATGAAAAACAAAACGCGACAAACTAACAACACTCAGGCAATAAAACAATAACATTTCGTTTAAATATAAAAATGCCTGACGGAAAGCAAGCTTACTGGACGCCGTTGAAACATCCCGAGTACAAAGCAAAAACAATGCAAAAAAAATTAAGTGCAGGAGAAAGGGGTGTGCTCCAGGCGACAACGAGTTATGAGAATGGCCCTGTGTGGTTTCCCCCTATGGTCGCCAAGGAACGCGTTTTCTCTCGACAGGAGGCATACGACAACTATACGAAACGAAGCAAGTAACATGGCTGCATACGCGTAAGTACAGCCTGGGGGGAACGACGAAGACGACAACGGACGGCGACATGCGTGCCGTCCGCAGTATAGCGCCGCGCGTGCCATCGCGTAAGCAAACATTGTACGGCCCCGCACGCCAAACAAACGGAAGCGCTGCAGGCACGCGCTCACGTTGCTTCGCGGCCTTTCCCGCTCTCTCGGACGCTCGCCGCTCACTGAGTAGCACAGCGCGTTTTCGCTCGAGGGTGGGCGTGCGGCCGCGTCGTCCTCGCGAAGGAATGCGCCGCGCGCGGACGCCGGACAAGCCCGCATCGGGGACGCCGAGGGCACAGCGAACGAGAAATAAAGTGCAAAAAGATTCCAGGAGAGTGCAGAACATCGCGAGCACGGAACTCCGTTGGGTTATTATTTCTCTGCGGACAAAGTGTACGTGGACGAGACGAAAAGAAAGAAAGAAAGAAAGAAAGAAAGAAAGAAAGAAAGAAAGAAAGAAAGAAAGAAAGAAAGAAAGAAAGAAAGAAAGAGTGTTCGTAGGCATAATTCTGTTCAGAAATGCATGACCGGAACGATGTGCGGGCCTTCGCGTCGCGTATATAAGCAAGGTATGGAAAGATGTGCGCACACGAAAGGATGGCGAATAAGTGCGCCCAAACAATCGCGTTAAGAGACGTCTCGGACCCTGCGATTTGGAACAAGCGGCACCGACTGACAAGAAAAGACGGAACGTTTCATTTTGTTTCTTGCTTTCTTATCTAAGGGAAACGGGGTGAGGGGGGGGGGGGATCAGAAAAATCTGTAAATATGAATAAGACCGGAAGTGGTGTGTAGAGAAATGAACAAGCATGGGGAAATTCCGAATCGTCGTACCGCAAGTATATATAGAAGGGGAAGGACACGTTACCAAACCAACACAATGAGGGACCGAATCGGAGTGGAGGAGAAAAGAAATATGCGTCCTTGGAAGAAGATAAGAAAAAGGGCAGACAGGGGCGAAGACGATGACCGCTGCGTGTGTTTCCATACTCGCGCGATGTTTGCGTTCTCGAAGGAAAACCCGAGGCTTGCACAGCTGTTCGAGCGGAGCGCGAGACCCGCAGGGTGAACCCTCGATATAACGAAAAGAAAGATCAGAACGACCTCGATATAACGAAAAAGGAAAGAGTATAACGAAGAAAAGTCGGAAAAAATAAGTTTGGACGACGAGTCCGGGGCAGGTTCGAGATGAAATTCGGGAGCAGGGTGTAATATTGGTGAGCAGCGCATACTGAGGATGCTGCTCCCATTCTTTTTTGCCCCGCTGAACGGCCGTGCTCGGACTTTGCGCTGAAGCCTTGCTCCGTATACATGTACGCTGAATATTTTTGTCCCCCAATAACGTTTCCGTCGGGCAGCGCTTATACAATGCTTGTGATAAACTCTGGCGATAGCAGAGGGAAGAGAAAGCAAACAGGGTAGGTTATGTCGTAGATTTACATGAAAATGCACGCTATGGACGAACGCCAGAAGAAAGCCCCGAAATCGATTGCGATTCACTTGCTTTCTTTTTCTTTTTCTACAATGCACCAAAAACCCAACTTTCTTCATTTTGATGACCACTTGAGCATAACATAAACGTGTAGGAGAAGCTAGCGGGCGAGTGTACATACACTTGAAAGAAAAACGCTGAAGTATGCGTAGTTGTTTAAAAGTTACAGTGGCTGAACAAGATAGCAATTTGTCTTCGCCACAAGACAACTGCTCTTTTCAAAATTCTGGCTTTAGGCACACAGCTCGTTTAAACACGATGTCACCTTACTGTAGACTTCTGTCGTGATTACACAGTGTAGAGACTGTGCGAAGTCTTAATGCTTTAAACCAAATAAGCTGTGCCCCGCCACGGTGGTCTAGTGGCTATAACCCTTGGCTTCTGATCTGAAGGTCGCGGGATCAAATCCCGGCCGCGGCGGCTGCATTTCGGTGGAGGCGAAATGTTGAGGCCCGTGTGCTGTGCGATGTCAGTGCACGTTAAAGAATCCCAGATGGTCGAAATTTCCGGAGCCCTGCACTACGGCGTCTCTCATAATCATATCGTGGTTTTGGGACGTAAAACCCAGATATCAAATGGAGCCCACTATTTCTTGGTTAACGATATTACGAATTCGTTACATCTTTTAAAAAGCCTTTTTACCATAATAAACGTTTGGCGGTTCAGGTTCGACGCAAGCATTCTCATAAAGGACATACATTATTCCTCGGGAAAGAATCTGAGTCGTGCATACAGCTGCGTATACAACTAAGCCACCACAAGGCACGAAAATAATAATAATAATAATGAGAAAGTGCGCAGGAGTTTACGCAGCAGCCAGAATTGTGAGCCTTGTCTAATCATTATTGATTTCACGTTGATCGATTCAGAGCCCTTCGCAACATCTTTTGCAGAAGAAAGGTGCTACTTTGGTAATACGTTCTGACCATACCGTAAGTTCCTTAGAGTGTTCGACTAAGCAAGTTCCCAAAATTTTCTGAATTCGACTTCGACGGTAACGCCACTTTCCACGTCCTAGGAATTGAACCTTCCACACATTGATTCCCTGGGGCACCACAGCGGTATATATGAACTCGTCATGTGGATATGCAACTAACTGGTAAGCAAACTCTTGAATATTTCGTACTGAATGCAATGTTTAGAAAGTAATTTATTTTGTACCGAAGATGAGCCCATACAGCCCATGTGACATCCCATTTAATTAAGAAAAACAGGATGAATGTGAAGCTTAGCGATCCTGAAACGCATCTACATTGCATCGGCTGACTACAGTCCTTCCTTTGCGAACGCGATAATACGTACACATTAAAAAAAAAAAGTATGGACTCCTCGTCCATGGGACTGGGTGATAAACTGCAGCCGCTGCGAAACTCTCAGTGCAATCATTCATGCTGGCAGCCGTCGCAAGGTTAAGGCTACCTTGTTCCTCCTCCTCCATCTTCAGAAGAACAGTTACGAAAACAAATGAAGAAGAAACTAAGAAGACGCCACGAACCAGCAAATCAACAGAATCTCAAGTGTACGTTGCTGCAAAGCAAGGCGATTGCCCCAGCAAATTCACAGGCCTGCCACTCTTGTTGTTGGTAGCTGTTCTGCTCGATCCCGAGCGCAAATGAACAGACACGTGAGTTGCGCATGCGCGTCGGTGGTGAAGTCAGCGCGGACGGGAAAGGCATCGAGCTGTAGGGCAGGACTGATTGAGACGGGAGCGGATGCTGACGTCTCGCGGCCAGAGGCGTTGGCCGTCCGTTGCTGCAGCGTTGCCGTCGTCAGAGCGCCAGGGGAGACGGGAGCGGCCGGCCAATCTAGCATCGTTAAATCCGCGCCACCCTTTTATTACGGCGCGCCAGGCACAGGCGGCAAGGGGAACCAACGGATCTCCCCGGGCACTGTCCTTCCTCATTCCTCACCCTGGAAACGGCACTGCGACCACCAGTTGTGCGCAGCACTAGCATCGACTTGCGCTTAGTCGGGAACGAAATCAATTTGCACTCCATTAGACGTTGCAGACCCTTCATACAAGCGTTCGTCAATCGTATCAATATAGAAGGTGCGCATTTATAAATGCACTCGGTTGGTACCCAAGCATCATCGCATCTTATTTTTCTTCTATGTCTCAGGTAAACTTCGATAAGTAAAGAAAAAGAAAATGTGCACGAACTACAGTTGCAACTTTTTCGCAAGTTTGTATCTGCAGTCAAAACCTTTACCGATTATATGTCCTAGCACTTATGCGCCTGCGAGGAAGAAAAAATACGCACGTGTACCGGGGTTCAAACACACTTATACGTAACGAGTAGCGGCTAATTTATTGAATAAGGCTTATGCACATTTTAAAAGCAGGATGCCGAAGTATGTTAACTCTCGCTCAGCCGTCAAAGCCGATTCAGTTATTATTTTTTTATCCTAATTTTCGGCCTCTAACCTGCTCGCCACGTCTAAAGCACAGTAAGTATTCGCTTCCGTTGTCAAAGGCCAACACGTTGATGACCCAAGGCAAGAATAAAGAAATAATTTCGCAGGACACACTTGGAGATCACACATTAATTGAAGTTACTATGGGAAGAATGTCAAACGACTCCGAGTGATGGGCCACGCGAGACAACGTCTTCAGAAGGTACAGATTGCCCCTCGAAATTAACGCTGCCATCCCAAAATTACGCACCCGTTTAAGCGCTTCCATGCCTGCAGAAAGTGGTTCCACTTGCTTATAGTACAAAACGCCCACTTCATGCACAGGTCTATCAGTGCTACCAATAGGGCTTCACTCGTGGGAATTCCAGCGGAGCCTATGATAAAACGTCGTTCACGAGCAATGCGGGGAAGTTTAGCCACCATGTTGCACTCTGCGCGGATATAATCTTACTGGTAGCTTCTTACGTGTCTGCGTATTCTAAGGCCATCCTCGATGGCGCACTGCGCTAGCGATGGGTCTGCGAAATTGTCTTCAGAAGAGCGACGAAGGAAAGGTAGCAAAAACCTTTAGACCACTCGCACAAAATCCTCTTGTTTTTGTAGGCATTCTCTTCCGCTACGCAGCTTTCCTGACCCAAACCTTCCAAGTTTGGAGACCATAATGTACACCCGATAAAGAGCTCAAACACGCCGCTACTACATATTACAAAGTATGTAAAGCCGTGTCTTTCGAGCTTCGAGCGAGGACTGCGCTGCACACAATTACCGAGATGGCGTGCGGCATTTGCTCCCGTCTCCTGCGGCGAAGACATCACTAGGACCGGAAGACGGCGTGCCTAAGTGAAAGAAGGGAACACAACACGCACACTCGGCCTTGGCGTTGGCTTTCGCAGCGCTGGGTTAGGAGAATAGATTCGGTGTGGTGGGTGGACTGCGGCAAATGAGCTCTGCCACTATACGCGAAAGCGCTCACTCCATTAAAGAAGTAACGACATTGAAATGCTTATCGTATTTTCCGCGTTAAGGTGCCTTGCGAGAAGTCCGTGTATGTGAACTGCTACGTTGAAAAGGCAGCCGCCGCTCTGCAAATTTGAAACATGTTTGCGGGTATGCTCGTCGTAAAATTTCAGGGCCACAATCTCCTACTGGTGGCAGACGCCTTGAAAGCTGGCTTCGCCACGACACGATTGCTTATGAGGAGAAGCGCGTCTTCTGAGCACGCGTTTTATGCATGCGTGCGGGCGTTACAGTTTCGAGCATAACTACCCACTTATAATCTACTTTCTTTGATTGGACCGAATACGTTCGTGCAGCCGTCTCCACGGAAGCTGGTCACATGGCGTTATAATTGTCGAGAATTCAGCCTGACTTATCAAATGACGCTAATTTCACTACCTTTAGTATAAAATCCTACATATGCATTAGGTTGGACCGGACTTACAAATTACGACAACTTCAGTGTCTTCCTGTTACAGGACGCTTGATGAGAACAAAAAGGTGCAATAACGATAAAGCCTCGACAACAACACCTTGAAGATTTCGCAAACTGACCACAACACCTGAGACATTCAGCAATTCTCTTGAGGACATTTACTGCTTATTCGTAAACGGTAAACGAAATTTAGATATTATTCGAAGTTTGAAAATGACGTCACATTGCTCCTTTGTAGAAATCATTGTTCTTGCAGAAAAGGGAAACAGTGAAATGAAAATAATTTGGTTTCTTTGACGTGGGCTTGACGTAGCGTTGTAGTTGGGGCAGGGAATTCAAGTAAGGGAACTTTCGTAGTCTGTATGACGATAAATAGATTATCAAAATAATACTTCAGCCTCCATAAAAGCGGCGTTATCCTGTATAATGCCCTCTTACGTAAACCTTATTGATGATTTTTGAGGTTTTACGCCCCAAAACCACCATATTATCACGACAGACGCCGTGGTGGCGGGCTCCAGAAATTCCGAACACCTGGAGTTCTTTAACGTGCACTGACATTGCACGGTAGACGGGCCTCAAGATTTCGTCTCCAACCAAATGTATGCGATATGGCCGGGATTCGATCCCACGACCTTCGGATCAGCAGCCGAGTGCTATAGCTGCTACACCACATGGCGAAAAAAAAGAAAACTTTATCCGAGTATTTTCTCATTTTTCACCACTGCTGATAGTAGTGTACTTTGTTGCAGGCTTGCTTATTCTTGGCGCACAGAAGTCCGAATGTTGTACGTATTTACTGCTTGGCAGAATCAATAGCTGGTGCATTTCACAGCCATTATATTGTGTGTGCGTGTCCCTCCTTTATTTTCTTTTTTCCACAGCTAGGGTTCTCTAACTCTTATCCGAACAGGTTGCATAACGTCGCATTCAACCTGTGTGCAGGCTCATTTTCTCAAATTTTTTTCATATTTCCTATCATATAACCATCAGAATTCCCGGCATGTCGCACGCTATCATCGTGAACGTTCCAGACGAGAAAAGGCGTCACTAAACATGACTTTGAGAACATAATCTCTTAGCAATCGCCAGTTTTATCGCAAACTGATACAGTGTCACTTTCAGGAGACATAGCAGAAGCTTTTCGTCGTTCTTAAGAACAGGATTCTTCGAACACTTTAGGGGGCAATCTCATCTCTTCATTTAGCGCTCTCATATCAGATTCCAAGACTGAAGCGCAGATAAGCAAAAAACAACTCTTCGTAAATGCAATACCCACATCGTTCGGGTAGGTCGGGAAGGATCGCGCGCAATATCCGAGCGACTCAAGAACAAGTTGTAATATTGGAGTGAGTTACGTAAGCTGCGCAAGGATACATACGAACGACGGCAAAAGCAGCGCGGTTCTACACAGGTGGAAAAGAAAAGAAACAAAAAAAAAGGAAAGAAACAAGGAGGCCATATAACGCGAAACGACGTGCGATATTTCAGCCATGCCGACCAAGCGCTGTGACACGCACGCTAACAAGATGACAGGCGAAGGAACATAATACCGCGTCGGCTGTGCGCGCTGATCTCCGAACCCGCTGAAGCATCAGAGTTCACGCGGTGTTCCGCCGAGACTTACGTAAAGACGGCTCATATCACTTTCTGGACTGGAACCGTTCGCAACAGGCAGTCGTTGCGTAAGTGCGCCTTCTGAGATGCCTAGCTTCCAAGCTCTGATGAAGGCGCAAAAAGATGAGATCGGTGCACGCAGTGGTGATCGACGATAATCTTATACTCGGTGTTCGATTACCTTTTGTCGCAGGCCGGATTTAACAAAGTTGTGCTCGGAGTGAACTGTGCTATCTGTGCTCGATTGCACAGCGGCGACTGACTATAGAAAACTTGATTACGGAAAGTTCTCGATGACTCGTGGTGTCGGTTTTGGATAACCAATTTTCTTGGACCCTTGCCGGGCTCAAGGTCGCCCGCGTGAACTTCAAAGAAAAGTTATTCCTTCATCCCCGGTGTACTATTTAGTCAAGCTTGGCTTTAGCCAGTAAGTTAGCTCTTACTTGCTGTATATAATATATGCAATAATGAACACAAGGCTAGATCACACGCTCTTGCGAAAGCGCGTCGGTGTGCAGTCAACAAAATCCCCTTGCAGCCAAATCTATACACTGTATGCATGCATGACCGATACCACTCGTAAATTATGTAAAAGATAGCGTTGAAAACAAGAGTTCGACGAAGACTCGTTTGGTCGCGAATACACTCGTGTTCACAGGTAAAAGAAGATGCCGGCCATATGTCGCAAAATGACTTAAAAAGAGACGTTTTGGTATTGCTTCCGTGTGAACAAGGCTTCCTTACGGGGGCCAAAATGTTCTTGTCTATTGAAGTTCATTTTTGACCTTTGGTCGGCGTCTTCTTTTACCTTTGAACGAAGCACAGCGTTATTTTAATCCCATGACAAGTCGTACTCGGATTGGAACGACGCTGTTTTTGTAGATCGACTGGACTCAGCCTGAATTTGTTCGGTTAATCTGCGAACTTCGTTCCAACTCCTCAATGTATTAGGAGACACTAATAGTGTTATACTAGCCGCTAGTAGTCCCGCTTGCTAAAAGGCATTAATGAGGCATGAAGAACGGTTTACAATGGCCAAATTAAACCAAGGTGTTCGTGCTCTTTTCTTCTTTCTTTTTTTTTCATCGTTAGTTAAAACCACAATCCAAGTCGAGAAGTACAGTCGGGCACATTAAAATGCCAGGCTCGCTTCGAATTGTGCGTTTCTCTTCTCGACCACGGATGTGAGTTTTCGATCTAACCGTTTCCACTGCGACAATCTTTCGTAGTCCGTTTTATGAGATGTCGCAGTTTTCTAGTGAACTGATAGCTAGTTCGCAAATCGGAGGTAGGTAGGGTTGATCGCCATACTCATTCCTCTCTCGCTCATTTTCTGCGTGCTGATGCTCTCATGTACGCTGTATCTGTACTGACTTTTTTTCTTTATTTTTCTTTCTGCTTCATGCTGACTGTGTTTCCTTTATAATGATTACAATTGCGTGAAATCCACTGCATGTTGACGTCTGTAGGCGCCCAGGTCCTCTCAAGCTGTTTGCACAGCTTTTTGCATAGGGCGCCCCCAACAAGTAGTGTTGGAAATAAAGTGGATTCTGATTCTCACATGCGCTGCTCCTGCGTTCTGGAAACCATGGGTGTACACGCTTTTGCCGTGTCACCGACAGCGACGCTAAACTGTCCTCGTCACTTGGTCGATTTTCGGTGGCACGTCGTGTTTCAAGGTTATTACTGTCTTCAATGAAAGACGATTAAAGAGAATGACTAAAAAAATGTGTAAGTGCTGGAGAATAAAACAAACAGGAAATATGAACGCCCTAGCGCTTCGCCACGGCCGCTGTATCTGTCATTCTCACACTAAAACGACGGGCCTAATGACACCAATGAAAGGAACTTTTTAGACAGTAGTCACGGCTGTTTCCTTCGCTGCGCAACGATACACGAGCGGCAGCAGGCGCCGGGCAGTTTAGGTAGCCGAGGCGCACGTCTGAAGCCTCAGGGCTCTGGGCAGCCGTTAAAAGGTTAGAGAGTGAGAGCGAAAGACAGCCAGAAGTGTGTGCGCGCGCTATCCTCTGGTGCTACAGGACATCCTCAGGGCAGACAGAACGGCGTTGGAGTGCGCCCGGACTGCCCGTCCTAATTGCCAATAAAAAGTAAACGTCGGGAACTCCTCGCAAGTCAGAGAAAATGGGTGAGGGTAACGGGGGGTGGTGCGCCCGCGGCAATGGCACAGCGTAGAGTGCCCACTTGCGACGAGAACTTTACTATTTTTTTTTTGCCACCTTTGTACAATCATTTCCTTTTTTTTTTTCTTGTGGGCTTCCCACATCTCTTTTTTTACCGCATTGTTCATTACATACGGCTCCTCTGCTTGCACCACGGACTGTTTCTTTCTGTAGCACGCGTATGCGATCACAAAAGCAAGAGAAAACGTCCTTCGTGTCTCCTTGCGAGTTTCGCTTTTGGGTAGAACAGCTTCTCTCTAGCCACCCACGTTCGTTTCGCCTCTTGGCGCTACAGTATAAGGGGCCTGGATCCGACGTCAGAATGACCGAGCGAAAAGTAGGGCGCAGAAACTAACTTCGGCCTGAAGAAGTGCGCGAAACCCTGGAAGAAGAAGATGAAGAGGCGGTGGCAAACGCTAAAAGTTGATGAGACGAGCTAGCCCTTCGCTTTGTGGGTCACGTATGCCGAGGGCCTCGCGTGTGCGGGACACTACACACTGACAGCGAGTGTCTTGTTTCCCGTTTCGAGTTATCCTCGAAGCAATTGCCCTTGAGCTGCAGCAGGGCGCTTTGTTGCTGCTGCGCTGCTACTTCCATCGTCAGTTCCTCCGTATGCAATATTTGCTCTTATATCTGGCTTCAAGTTGTGTAACTTAATCGCTCTGGGGTAGCAGCTTCGGCTGAAGAAAGTTTATACGAAAACGACACCGTTTCTGCTTCAAGTGGGAGGTGTCTTTTTTTTTTTTTTTCGCTCACGAGTATGGACCCTCGAGCAGATTATGGCGCGCATTAGGTATTAACCCCTGCCTTTTGATCTAGTGACTTTAGAGAAAAGACTGTTCTGGACTGCTCAATAAATGATTATTAAATCATTAATTTACAATAAGATTGGGGAGCCAACGGGGTACACTAAGCTTTTACTTTCTGCACGCTATCTTGAAGGAGCCTTCAGCCCCCGTGTTGAGAAAGAGGGGGAAATGTACGGAGCTCAACCATACGAGAGTACGGTTTGCTACCCTACAATGGGAACGGGAAAGAAAAAACAGAACGACGAAAAGAGCCCTGATGTCACGCAGTGAGACGCACAGCAGGTCAAGATCGATCATTAGGGCCGTTGTTAGAGCGCAAGGGAATGGCCTTGTTAGTCATGTCACAAGGCACGCGAGTGCTTCGCGTCATAAAGGCGTGCACCAGCCCTCGTATACGACAGGGTCGTATACTTCCATCTATCAGCGCTTTCTCGAAGTTACAAGCTTACGCCTCACCTATGTAGGTTTTAAGAGGGGAGCGAAAGTAAGCGTATAAGCATGTGAACACAGGGGCTGATAATGCCCGCATCTAACGACTGCTGCACGCCCACGTCGTCAGCTATACAGGGCCCGTTTCCGAGCCCACAAATCGCCAGGCGTGCGTCACCACCACCAGCGAGGTTATAAATGGGTGCTAGAGGCACAGAGGGAAACAAAGAAATGCGAAGCATTAGCGTAGCAGAGCAAGCAGCCAGTCCCAGAGGCTCCTCGTTTCAGGAGCGCACCGCAGTTCGGCGTGCGTGAGAGCATGGGCTGCCCGGCCGTCCGCCTGCCTGCGGACCTGGACTGTTTCACGATGGGGCGGCGGGGAGCGATCTAGCGGCTGAGTTGTCACCAGAGAATCGTAAACACATCTCGCCGGCGACCGTATAATAATGTAACGAGCGTTCACGAACAGGCGCGTGTGGGCCCGTCAGGGAAAATAAACGGGAACGTAGAGGGGGGAAGAAGGGGAAAGATCACGTGACCGCTACGCTTTTCATCCCGAATCTATAGGGAGAAAGGGTTAGAACGTGCGAAACTACGGACATTATGGGGCACGAAAGGCTGACGCGCACGCCACTGGCTGCAGGGGAGGGTGATCGGGAATATAGCCACGGGAATATGGGGGAAAACGGGAGGAGCCGAATGCACGAAAAGCAAAAGCGGGAACAGAAAGGCGGGACAGGATCGGGCTAGCATCACGAAGAAGCGAACGAGACAAGGCTGTATAAGAAGAGGCCCGGGCCGGCTTGCTGCGCGAAAAACGGGACGACGAGCAGCAGTATCTTGTTGATATGCAGACAGCGGCAGCAGGCTCCAAATTGGGGCTCGCGTTTTATGGGAGTCATAAAAAGGCGGCCCTAATGCATTCTTAACGGCTCGATATCACGACGGGGGCGCCCTGCAGGGAAGAGGTGGCGAGGAGGGCGAAAAGAAACTAATGCATGCGGGGAAACATAACGGGACGTAAAAAAATAGAAAAATGCGGATGTACGATTATGAAAACTTCATGTAAAAAGGTAGCGAATGACAGCGAACAACGAAGGCTGAAAAGGAAAAGGAAAAAAAAAAACGGAAAAATTGGGTCCTGAGGCTCGCGAATATAAAGCTTCGCTGGTCAGGGTCCGAACCCACCAGGTCAGAGGAATCAATTTCCACTTTCAGGAAAGGCAAGAAAGAAACAAACAAACACACACACACACACACCAGGCAAGCGATGCAGCACGCGGCTGTATAAGAAACGTGGAAAAAGCAAAGACGGAAGGCGGTGCCTTTCTTGCTGCTTGAGATGAAAGGAAAAGCGGTCCCGAGGGGGTGGGTTCTCATTTTTTAAAGAAAATGGAGAGCCGGAACCCAATGCAATTGATGACCAGAGAAAATAAAATTCCATTCGTCGGCGGAAATCGCATATGCGAGCAAGAGTGAAATTCAAGATCACGCATATACGATAGCGATCGGCGTACATGCGTCTGTACGAACATCGAGCGTGCTTATCCAGTCAGAGCGACGTCTGTGAATGCAGTCAACGCGGTAGAAATGTTTGTATACTCAGTTCCCAAGAATGGTAAGCTGGCTTGTTGTTCAAAATATAAACTACCAGGGACCGAGCAAACGGTGCGACGTACTTCCTGCGACAAAATGGATTACCGCTCTACCGCATATATGAATTTCTCGGTCGCCAGACTCCTGAATTTTTTTAATAAGCCATCGCCAAAATCAAGCAGCACGTAAAATCTGTACACAACTATCAAGAACAAAAAGAAACGGTGCTTGTTTTCACCTGTTATCCGCGTGGTTAACGTACAAATTTCTTTCCTTCATTCAGTCGTCACACCCGCGCTTGTCCCATTTTCTGTCGATTGTCTTGTCTGTTTATGCGCTTCCCAGAAATTGACAACTTCCAGTTCTCACCCACCATCCAATTACTGCAAACCTCGTGCACCTCTGCATCGCAGAAACACCACCAAAAGTTTTTCTGAAGACGCGTTACGCGAACACAGCGTTCAATTTAATATCCGGGCAAGTTCGCCGCACTCTGAACTTCGAGCGCTCGATTCTTCAAACACAAACCCGCATCACTTTTCTGCAGACAAAGCTCACGCAAGGCGACGAGCACAGCTGCGGGCTAAAGCCTCGGTTACACGACGTAAGGCCTCACCGCGGGGAAGGACAGGGAATTTTGGAGCTCGGGCGAAAGAGGGAAAAAAAGGGTTGGGAAGGTTAGCACGGTTCAATGGGATGTGCTTGCCGACGCTGTATAGCAATTGGTCAGGACGCGCTCTCGGGCGAGCAAGCGTCGCAAGGAGACCACGGCTGTATAGGAGATGCGTGTGTCGCTGTTTCGGTTCGCGCCGCCAGATTCGCACACAGCCCTTTCCTGGGATTCATTATTGATTTGTTTGCATGGGGAGGGGCCGGCAGCCATTGAAGGGCGGACGAGCAGTGCGCGATCGAAGAAGTGCTTGTCGCTACTGCGGCCGGGGGAGGCCCGTCTTGCGTCATTTCCGTTCGCCTGTCGATAATTTCCGGTGTTTGGCGCCGGCCACCCCGGGGGCAGGAGAAATTTCCGCTCCATACGTACACCCCGGCCCTCCGCCGTGCGTGTAACAGTGCCGGCTAAGCCCGGACTACCTAACCATTCGCCCCCCCTTTTCTTCCCATCCAATCTTACATGTGCAAGTATATAGACGTGACCGACCGCAACGCGGGGTAGTTCCTGCACCCACGCTGCTGATATATAGTTGCCCGTATGCACGCTTCATTGGAATGACTATCGAGAATTCATCGAGGAACGCGGTGCTGCACGTGCAAAGTACGGGAGGCAGTGAAGTCGTGTCGAGCGCAGCACGTCTCACGTAGAGGAGTTGCGTCAGACACTTACTTGCCTTCCACAGGTACATGACACGTGAAGCACCGCACTACAAACAGCCGCTGCAGTGTATAGTATTTCGTTCTTGGAATAACCGCTCACAGGAAAGTTCGACACGCGGACCACTATGTATCCACGTTTTCTCTTCCATGTATCCCATTGAGAGCTCGCCTCCTCGCAATTGCTCAGTGGTTACGGCGTCTTGCTACTCAACGCAAAGGCGTCGGTTCAATTCTGTGCCACCCTACGGTATTTCTAATGAATCAATGCGCAGATTTGGGACGCTAATCCCACAAGAGGCTATATACTTTCGATTTCGCAAGGTATACGGGACACAATCCCATACCGGATACCTATAGCCATAAAGTGTCTTTCCAAGTTGAAAGAGCGCCATAAAGAGAGCGCGAATTCACGAGAAAAAATGCCGTTGAGAAAGACTCGGAGGATTTCCAAAACCGCTCGCAGTAGTTTGTCACTTTAGAGCGTACGGAAGACAGGGGATAGATTGTCCAATTTTTGCCCGCTTGAGCCAAGTTTCGATGTCCGCAGAAGTGACTGCGGGATTGGGACTGGCTCGTACGGCAGCAGAATATAAAAAAACGAAGTCGCCGAACCCTCGATTTGCAAGAATAAAAGAAAAATTTAGGGGGAAATAAAAGTGGATCCGCAGTGTTTCTAGCCTGCCGTGCGTGGAACTGTGGCGAAACGTCCGCCGGTGGATGAGTCTGTTCGATTGATGTTCCGCAAGAAATTTCACAATACTGCCCGGTTTCTTGTATATACGGAGCCATTTTAAGCCGCTGAGAAAGTGGACTGATAAGTTTCAGGAGTATAATTCAGTAAATTCAGGACATGCAAAAAAAAAAAAAAAAAATCTACTTACAAATCGAAACCACGTGCGAAGGTCAACCGCATACGACACGAAATAAGCCTAACTTTATTATCTCGGCAGACCTTTAATGCCTAGATCGAAGAGGCACAGTTGGCTAGCTCGGGCCCGGGTGTGCAGCTAGCGCTCCTGGATCAAGTGCGGCGGGCAGCCAAGGCCAGTGGAGTCCTGAATGTAGGGCCCCAACCACAGAAGTTCCGAGGTCACCCTTCCCCATTCCTTCCAATAAGGTTACCTCTCTGTCTCTGCTTAGGCAGTGTCTTCAATGTATCAACGGGCACCGCTAGACAATTTACTGTCGAGGTCAACACCGAAGGCAATGCCCATTATATGAAGTGCAGAAACACTTACTGCAAAAGTGCGCGTTCCTGTCGAGTCCGCCGAGTATATTTTTCGTCCAAGAGCAAAAAAAAAAAAAAAAAAAAAAAAAAAAGGAAGTTTCTGAATGCAAATCAGATATTCCTTACACTTTTATTCAAATGATATACGTGGGGTGTACGTACAGGTGACGCATAAGAATGTCGAAATACAAAGAGAAAGAAAGCGATCATACACGAAGAGACTCGAGGGTAAATGAGCATTTTGCCGGTGGCTACATATTAGAAGTCTACGGGGAAATGCACGTCTATAAAACGAAATGAGATTACAGTTCAGGAAGAAAGTAACGAGTGTGCATACAGCTACGCGGTTGCTACTGTCCACTGTTTACAAAATGAAGTTATATGTTTACGCTTATGACGGGGAGGTGGAGACAGAAGCTCGTGGACGACGTTAAAGCAAAGCAGGAGTTTTCGATGGAGTACGAGAACGTCACAGCTGTACAGGGATGCATCGATGACGGCAGAATTTGCTGTGTGTCTATAGTATAGCTCCACGTAGGGGCGTACACAAAAGAGCACTTCACGCATCGAGTGGGCAAACAGCGCTCCGAGTGGCCTAAGCTGATTACGGCTGGCCGCCGCCGACCGGAGCGTTTCTCGAGAGCTTCAGAAACATCGTGGGCGTGGCGCCATTCAGCCGCTCGAGTGAATGAACTCCGACGTCCCGCTTATTTCAATCTTACTCTGTTTTCATATAACTATTTGTTCCGTTGTGCAAGGACTTTATGGCGACATAGAAAGCAAAAAGGAAATCTTTGTAGGTAATATTTGCACTGGCAACCAATTTGTCTGAAAAGAGTGATTGATTTCTGGGGTATTATGTCCCGAAACCACGATATGGTTATGAGAGACGCCGTAAAGGAGGGCTCAGGAAATTTTGAACACCTGGGGTTCTTTATAACGCGCACTGACACCGCATAGTACACGGTACTCACCATTTCGCATTCATCAAAATGCTCATATGAAAAGAGCGACCATCCATAAGGTTGCTCTCACACGCCCTACAAGTCTGCTCCACCACCTCCCGGAAGCTCTCCAATAACTAAGGAAAGCCTCGCCGCTATATATTTCGCCAATCTATTCAGTTCTGAACTATTCAATGAAAAAGAAAAAAAGAAAAGCAACGGAATAGAAAGCATTTTGAGCAAGTGATATCACATGTGCACAAACTCCGGAAGCTTTTAAGTAATTCAGAAGTACTTGACACTAGCTTACAATAAATTACCGCGTTAAATTACGGCCAGCAGGCACGCAGCCTGCAAATGAAAATAGAGGAGCTCCACAACATTAACTGCGTGAATGGCCGCCAAATATGCAAAAGCGTAAAGCAAATTGCCGAGTGCGTTGGCTAGCCTCCATGACAGAACCAACCAGACGTATATGTAATTATGTATGCCTTCATTATACAAGCACCACTGCTAACGCCGAGAGTTTTAAGGCGATAAGCAGTGCGAGCGCATATTTTATGCCAGAAGTGCGCGACGACGACAGGCACACCTTGAAGTTATAGTGTAACAAGTGACAAGAAATAATCGCGAGATATATATGTCTAACTTTTCCAACTCTTACGTTAGGAAAACTACAGACACGCAGTCTTTTCCTTCATTGAGCATGCGCAAGTGTAAGCCGCCAAGCAAAGCGAAACTGAGCAACCCGTTCGATAGAAAGGGAAAAAAAAAAGAAAAAAGAGACCTGCCCTCCTTTTTCCCCCGTCAGGTGTCGCGACATTTGCAAGGCGAATATATGGGCATTCTCATCAAAACCTCGTCTGTCAAGTGCACCGTGAAAAAGCAGTAGAGAACGGTCGCAGAGAACGCAACTGCATGCTGTCAACGTTCCTCTCAAAGTAATGGGATGGGGCGAAGCATTCCCGCTTTCCCCCATGCTTCACCCTTGTATTACGGGATTTCCCTGCTTCCTTAATCTTCGGCGGAGAAAATTCTCCCAGAGAGTTAGTCACAAAAAAATACGCAAGACGCTGCGCGTGCTCCCTGAGCAGCCGCTTACTAAGGTGCGTCGAACAAGTAGAGAGAGAAAGAGGAAATGAAGAGATCGTAAATCATGCAGGCACGACGAGGACGCGGCAACGGCCGATGGAACGAGCGATCAGAGCTCGCTTCTTCGCGTCTGACCGCACCACGCGGAGGTCTTCCGCGAAGCAAAATAGTCCTCCCTCGTGGCTTCGTTTGAAAAACCTATAAATATAAAGCGAAAGTGTCTGAAGTGTCGTCGACGCATCGTATTCGTTAACGCTGGAATGAAGGCTAGAAAGCGTTTCCGTCCGTTTCCATATGTTATTCCAACGTGTTTCGATGCTGTTCACGAGGGAGTGCACGCTCGTGCTAATTAAGTCTTTCAAGTATATATACCGCCGAACATGTTACCGCAAGATCGGATGCGAAGCGTGCCTGTCACTGGCTACAGCTTCATATAAAAGTTTGCGCTTCGTCTTAGCAGCACAACGATGCACTTCCCTCAAACCGAATTTAACTTCTTTTGTATGTTAGACTTGTTGTTGTTGTTTTATGGGGTTTTACGTCCCAAAACCAGTTCTGATTATGAGAGACGCCGTAGTGGAGGGCTCCGGAAATTTCGACCACCTGGGGTTCTTTAACGTGCACTGACATCGCACAGCACACGGGCCTCAACATTTCGCCTCCATCGAAATGCAGCCGCCGCGGCCGGGATTCGATCCCGCGACCCTGGGATCAGCAGCCGAGTACCTTATAGCCACTAGACCACCGTGGCGGGGCTTGTATGTTAGACTGATTTTTCTCGCCATGTATATATACATTCTACCGAGACATATAAATGACCACGGATGACATAAATGTATGTGTTCTACTGCTTTGATAGAGTATGTTTGGAAGACAGTGCATGACACTATATGCGAGGGGGAACTTCCCGGAAGAGGAGGAAGATGCCGCCGCTTGACGAAGAGATCAAACTTTTTGCACAAGTCTTCATTTAGAGAGAGCGTTTGAAAATGTGCTTTTGCGTCAGTGTCCTTGTCTATATAGGCAAAATCGTGCACGTGCCGCAAATTAACTATCATTTCACCCGGAAAAGTTTACGTCTTGAGACCTAAAGGCACCGGCGCAACCAGACGACACAAGAAGAGAGACGTTTCGTCTGGTTGCGCCGGTGCCTTTAGGTCTCAGTAATGTACCAACTCGCCCAACAAGAGGTTTTGATAAAGAAGTTTACGCCACATGGCGGTCACTGTAATATTATAGTATTCGCTTGTCTGGTTTGACTCTGCAGTATCAGATGGCGCCACTGGCTGTTACCATTACGAGGACGTGGCTCCTGAAGATGTGGTGAGGCTTGGCAGTGTGCCCAAACCTAAAGAGATAGCTTTGTGACCATAATTTTCGGAGCACATATGCTCCATGAAGTTGATAGCGCAAAACAATTAAGTGCGGAAGAAGGTGAAAGCCGATATTAAAGATGCATAGGTAATTGTGACTAGAAAACATAGCGGTTAGGGCGACCTTTGCGTAGCAATGCCATTGTTCAGATATCAACTTCGCCCCGGCGCGCTCACGTCCTTATCCATCTTCTCCGCCTCCCCGTTCCTAATTTTTCTTTTCTGTTGAGAATAGAAATCTATTTTTATTGGTAAAAATAAATGACACAGCGATATTCTCATCACGCGTCTGGATCCTCCGCCGATTTCATTACATTAATTATATAAACATTATGTTTAATCTGTGTAACTTCTCTTCAAAAGAATTTACCTTTCGTGTGCCTGGTCCATTTTGCCTCTTTTGCCAGCATACGAATGCCATCCTGTGCGCATTTGCCAAGGGAGGATGGCAGTACACACGTAGTGCATTAAAGTTCTTTTCCTCCGTGACACAGAAAAAAAAAGTGGTACATTTAGCGTCTTGTGAGTGGCCCCCCGGCACTGATGTTTCACAGAGAGCGCCTAACTGCATGCGACTTTGCATATGGTGCCGTGACTTGAGAGTACGCTTCTGAACACCGGAAAGCAGGTGCATGGCGTACAGGTTACGCTTCAGCACTGCCTCGTTGTTCGTAACCAAAAATTATGCCAAGCTCACCGCATCTTATTAACAGTGATTCAGATGCACGCTGTGTCCGCGACGGCATAACACAGACGACCGTGTTCTGTGTTGTTCTTGACATTAAAAGACAAGCAGCGTGCACGCCTATGCTCCTTCCTTTCCCCACCGACCTCTCTCTTCTTTCGCGAACGGGAGCAGAAGAAAACAAGGAAAGTAAAGCAGCCAAACGAAATCTCCAACTCTGACGTTACGCGAAAGAAGTCGCCGCGAAAGTCTCATGTACGCATCGCAGCCGTCGCCGTCATAACCGAAATCAACCTCACGCCGCCCCGCGGGCCCTGCCCCGCAGAGTCGTCCGAGAAGTACGTTATGCTTCCGTTGGTGACAGGAACGCAGCGAGTAGTGCGATTCCGCACGCATACGTATACACATACACGTATGAGGCGGTATATATCGCGCGACTGGCGCAGTCCCGGGACATCAGGGGATCGAGAACACGCGGGCAAGCCACGACATCCACAAAAACAAACGCTCCAGCTGCACGGCTCGCACACGGGCACATAGTATAATATAGGCTCGGAACACGTGAACCACACACGTAGACGGGGCCGCTGCGGGAACTCCTGCCACACATACGAAGGAGCGCCGTCGCGAACGCGCGCACTAGTCTCGGATCCCTCATATTTTATGCATGCGCGAAGAGAGGCAAGCCTCGGCTGTTTTGTGTCCTGTAGGGGGCGAGACAGTTATATGCTTTTCTTTCTTCCCTTTTTCTTTCTCTGTGTGCCACTTTTGTATCCACTAACCATTCCCTCCTTCCGCTGCTTCTCCATCGCTTCCTTCCACACCACTTCCAGCGCAGAGACATTTCTTCTCACTTTTGGTTCGCGTGTGCTTCCTGCTGCAGGAATCTTGTCTCCTCTTTTGAAGGAATGGTAACCACGGCGCTACACTGCCTTTCCCTTGTGTCTCCGCGCCGGCAAGTTGTCGTTGGCCGCGGTGAGCGCAGCGGCGTGACGGGTTCACCCTTCCTCGCGCATCGTACTGCCAAGCGGAGCGTGCATAGCCAAGAAAAAGTCATTCACGTGGTCCATCGCGAAGGCCCAGGAAGTCTCACGCGCGTATTCCAAGCGCGATGTAACGTGTGCGCTGTGGAAATGTCGCAGTGGAACAGGCAGCGACGGTGTGCACAGCGGTTTTACTCATGGTTGCGGCAGGCCCTTTGAATACACTGTCCAAGGGCACACGCGGAAACTGTGCACTATACGGTGTCACACGTCAATTGGAAGCGTGTAGCAAGGAGTCTGCGATAATCACAAAACGCGAGCACACCGAAAGACGTCCGGAATTCACTTCTACATTGAGCATTATACTTGTCTTTAACAAGAAGGGGAAGTAATACCCCTGACAGACGGGCGAAAGTAAAGTCCTTTGTAGTGAACCCCTTTTTCTACTCTAAGGGACCCTCTGCAGAAAGTAGTTGCGCCGATGACACACGGCAGCACGTGAACTTCTTTAGGTGGTTCCTAAGACGAACGCCGCTAAAAATGGCGCTCCTTGTTAAAGCAGCAAGATAGCGAACATTTTTAAAAAGTTCCGCATTTAATTAACCTTAGCGATAGTGGATCGTAAAAATATCGTTTTTATTGCTGATGGCTAATAATGTTGATTGTTGGTTTCACGCCACGACGAAAAAGATAAATAACTGCCGGTATCCCGCATGGCGGCGATGTGAGCGTTCGAGAGTGCGGTAAAAATAAATGTTTGCTGCCCGACAAATCTCATGACACGGCTGAAAGCTAAATCTTATACGCAAAGCAAGAAAATACTTGCGGGCTGTTGTAGTTTTGTGACAAGTTCTCTCCCGTTTACGGGTCGTGTACGCTGTCGGCGAGAGTACGCCTTTACGCTCGAAAAGTAGATCGCCGATCTACCTTTCTGCAAAGGAACTTTGCCGTGAAGGAGATACTCCTTTATCGTGTGTCACTGGGCATGAACGCCTTTCCGGTAGATGTCCCCTTACCTAAAGTACTTTAGAGTGCCCGTGTGTCAGGGGTATAAGGTTGTTTGACTAAAATCATAAAATATGATTTTCATAGCTAGCTGCGAGTGGAAGCTATGCGATTATAGGGATTGTTTGGGGGACCATTAAGAACTTCTGAAACGCTGGTCGTCCCCATATTAACTATGCTTTGCTCAAATTATCACCACGCTGAAACGGCAGAAATTCAGTAAGTTATTCGTCCCCGGCCTCAATATTATAAGCTACAGAGACAGACAGCGAACACTGTGATGCGTAATCAAGCTCGCCCCAGAAAATACGCATTGAAAACTACGTTAGTTATTCAGTAACAAGCACGTCCAGTTCGGCTGCTCGATACTTTCATACACACCGTGCATGGTCGGGCACACCAGTCTACAGGCATTTAAAGGAGCTCTCACGGTCCGCAGCCCATGTGTCTAGATTCGCTCAGGTGCAGAGCCTGCGTGAGTAATTCTCCACATGCGCTTTCGGAGCTCGCAATGTGGCTCGATGCACGCGCATACCGCATACCGTGACATCCGAAAGCCGTTGGCATCGTGCACGCCTGAGCACACTCGGACTGATTTCACGCAGTGACACTGTACTACACGTCAAATGTTCATAAACGCGAGAAATTTCAAAAGACAGTAAATATAAAGTTTCAGAGTTAACGGAAAGCCAGCTGGCGTCAATAATGTGACGGTAGTGATCTTTACATTCCGAGTTCGCCGTTGAGTCAGCGCGGTGGTCAACCGTACTCCTTTCTGAGCAACTTCCCTGCATTCGCAATTTATGCTTTCTGTCTCTCTCTCTCTCAACGCAGAAATGAGGGGGCGAGAAATATCTTCCCCTCAAAGCAATATCTTATTATTCCCACCTTGCATAAAGCACAGTTCCGCATATTCGCTAGAGGGAGCGACTCAACAGCAGCAATTCCGAGGCGAGATTGCTTGGTTTCCTTTGGGAAAGGCTGCCACAAGAGAGAGTGACATAGGTGGCAGCAGAGATGCACGACCTCTAGCAACCCACGGGAGTCTTCGGTTGACGACGAGCTCGAACTGAGTACAGCGGCAGCCGAAAGAGTTGAGAAAAGCCGAGTGACACGCGTGGAAAAGATACCAACGAAAGGGAGACGGCGTTAATACAACGCAAGAAAGGAAAGACTGATTGCGGAGGTTTTGTTCTTCGTCGTCGACTAAGAGAAGAGAACGATCCTCGGAGAGGTATATGTAGTATATATACACCGAACACATACACACACCGCGCCACTTCGTCGTCGAGTGATCGATACATGGACGAGACAACGCAGCCCGGGAGAGTGTACGACGTGGCTGCAGCCGTCAGGGATGACAGCCGGACAGCCGACGCCGCGCTATTACTGTATACGACGACGTCGCACCACTCAGGGCGAGACACGGATATAATGCCGACGACACGAAAAGGTATAACACTGTCCGGAGGCCTCTGCACGAAAGGGACGACGGGGACCTCGAGGGCCATGAATAATTCCTTCTCGCCGAGCTGTCACACAACCACTGGCCCTCGGGAAGACACTGCGTATATAGCGACACACAGCGGAGACGGCGGTTGTCATCGCCGCCGCGTATTGTTCTATATACCTGGTGTAGGTGTGTGCGTGTGTGTACACGATGCGCGGCGTGTGTGTCAGTGACCTGTGAATCACTTGAGTCGCAGCCACTGTTCTCTCTATGTACCAGCGACAGCTGGAGCTCCGAGTCCGCAAAAGTGCTGCCTGCTTCGGCGGGCTTAGTGGCATTGCCAGGGCTTTCGCGAATGGCGCGTATAACGCGGAAAGCTGCGTGATGTAGCAGAGATGGTGTGTGTCCAGCCACTAACAGTCTCGCATCCCTGAAGTTGTCTTCGTAAAACTATATGTGGGCCTCTAGTTGGCCGTAACTGCGTACAGTGGGAGGTATACGGACGCAACTGCCTGGTGCGATTAATTACTGTACCCGTGGAATGCGTGGAGCCGGTTCGTGGATTGTTTTGCTTTAATCTGTGCCTAAAGTTCCTTTCTTTATTTTATGCACGTGAAAGGCAACTCGGCACATAAGCCCAGTAATCTTGCATCTTTATCTATAGTTCGCGTTCATACCTTAGCGTACAATGTAATAGAATGATATCCATAGAAATATTCGCACATTTAAGTCGCTAATCACGATGTTCATTTCCCACGAGACTTTTTACCAAGCTATAAAGTAAGTTCTGTTAATGTTTCACGGCCCCTCACGGCTTTCACAATTTTATTTCTTGTTTTGTGATAATTTTACGTCATCAAAAGAACATTATGCAGCAGGACAAAACAAAATTTTTGTGTATTCAACTATTTAGAGGAGCGAAGGAGCCCGAACTGCAGTGACTTCGGGACGGTATATTTCCAGCCCCAAAACGTACGATTAGTAAATAAAAAAAATGAAAAATAAAACGAAATACTACGCTTAAAATAGTCAAGACCTAAAGGGAGAAGATGGGACGTCACAAGTGATTCTTTTCACTTTCTTTTTATTGTCTTTCTTCATTCTTCTTTTCCGCCAGTCCTAAAAAAGAAAGTATTCAGTCAAGAGACGCCGTACGGTCCCTATTAGTAATCTCCAAACTTCTTTGGTGTTCCTCATTTAGGTTAAAGAAGCTACTTTCGCGTTGCACGCTGCGTGTATCCTGTCTAGTAGTTTCCCACTGAACACCAACCATGCTCAGTTATCTGCTCTGAGATCGGCATTTCTGACCGTGCAGAAGCCGCGGCGTGGTTTTGGAAAGTGGATGATGGTGTGGGGGAGCCGGGGGTTAAGGGTAGGGCGGAGTGGGCGGACGTCTCGCAGCCCGCCGGGCTTGCCGACCTTCTTTAAAAGAGGCCCGGCCGGTGGCGCCTCATCAGCAAGGCAAAACGTCGAGGCGGTGACGGGACGTCCCCGTCGGCACTCGACTTTGTCTGTTCCGTTGTTGCTGCTGCTTTGCTTCTACAATTGCAGCTGTCGCTGTTTACAAGACGAACAGGCAGCGAGAGTGCATATTTTTTGCTGGCCCTCAGCGGTTGCTTCGGTTCACCTGTCACGACACACAGCAAGCAAGAACCCGCATCGCTCGTTTCCGTCACCGGGCCCCAATTCACGAACCTTGTCGTGCGGAGGCTCTCCGTGCCGTTGACCGGCTGCATTTGCTATTAAAATGGCCAACATGACGACTTGGTCTCTGCTCTTACCAGCTATCTCATAGTGTATATCTTTTCCGAAAGGGAAGTGTGTGTGTGTGTGTGTGTGTGTGTGTGTGTGTGTGTGTGTGTGTGTGTGTGTGTGTGTGTGTGTGTGTGTGTGTGAGTGAGAGAGAGAGGAGGGGGAAGGTAAATGGATGTCCTCAAACAGTACAATATTATCCTCCTCGAGAAGACACCCAAACAATGTCCAGAGCTAATGGACATTTTCTTAACTGCCAGATGGAAGCAATACGTTCGAATCGAAAGCCGACAGTAAAAACGTGTAATTGATGCTAACAAGAGGTGACAGAAGACATGCTGAGAGCAATTAAGAAGCGTGCAAAAGAGAACTTGAACACGGTGCACAAGAAGGCGAGAGGCACAGGCAACAAAGTCCACCCACGAGTTGATTAAAACAGCGTCCGCTAAACACGTAATTGGAGGTCGGCGATGGTTTGCGAGCCAGTCGTCACGCAAAAGCAAAGTTTGCGGCGCGTAAAGCGTGGGTGTCCATCGGCCACACGTGTGTGCGAAGAAGGGGAGAGATGCTACAAGAAAAGCCGGGAGGTTAACGTAAACGCCCAGTCAGCCCCTCTTCAAATGAGGGGAGTAAAAATGGCGAGACCATGTAAAGTACAAAAGGCTCGTTTGTTACGTATGTTTGTCAGGCAGAACGATTTACACTTTGGAGGCCGGACGGTGTTAACTGACTTGCGCCAGCTGATAAAGGCAGATGTCGCTGCATGCGTGCATCGTTCAGGCAGGAGTAATACTAAAACAGTAAAAAAAAAAAAGGAGGGGGGGGGGGGTTCAGTAGTATGGCGCTTGGCTCCTAGCATCACGCCACGAACCGGCATGCCCCATATCGACACCCTCCTATACCTCCCACGCCTTAAGGGAAAAAATAAAGAAGGGTCGAACATTCGACGCAGACCCACAGCACGCGGTCTGCACACGCACACACACCAGTGCACAGCCAGACAGCGTTCGGGAGCGCAACAACGCAGCGCCTGGTTCCCCGACGCTGCGATCGAAGCGCAGCGCTGCGCCGTTGATTCGCGGCTGCATTCGGAGCACGGCCGATGGCACCGCTCGCGGCAATGACGCGCACGGTGGTGGGACGACGGCGAGCGAAGAACACGGGAAAAGAGGAAGGGAAGGCGATCTTCGGATAGAGGTTGAAACGGGCGCGGAAGGAAGAAGGGACGAGCAGAACGGTCCCGCACACCACAGGAGACGATGTGCTCGGAGGGAGGAGGAGAAGAAGAGGTTGCGCTTGGAGAGGATGAAGAGGACGACGCATGGAGGGAAGTAGTGAGCAGTATCGGGAAGACCCCCAGCTCTTTTTTTTAACGGTCTCCTTTTTTGTTTTTTGCTTCGTTTCTTTGTGCGCGGAATGCGTTCGGTGGAATGCCGCTCGAGTTGGCGCCTGCCGACGCGCCGAGTGAGCCCCGGCGGCAAAGTGAGTTCCCGCGGCTGCGTGCGCGCCTCTTCCATCGGAATGCGATGCGGCTGGGAGACAAAACCGGGGAGCGGAGAGCATAGTAGGCGAGACAATACGGAGAAGTGCCGAGTCTGCGCCACGCGCGGTTTTTGGGGGGGCCACCGTGAAAGAGGAGTCAGCCTTGAGTGGTGGGAGGGGGCTTCATATTCGCGCACTTACGGGGGGAGCTGAAGAGGTGCGACAGCGAGTGAGACCAGAAAGAACGAAGATAAACTAGACACTCTGAACGACAGAACAGCGACAATACGTATACTCGCGGTTGCATCTGCAGGCTTTGAACTAAGTCCATGAAGAACTGTGGTATAGTCACCTACGGTTCACGTTGTGAACAATGTAGATGATCATGACGTTAAACGAGTGCTGACACAAATTTTAGACATTTTATTATAATTGCTCTAAATAAAATCACTGATGTCGTGAACCCTAAAGAGTATCGTGGTTACTCGGAATGCAGATCAGTGTACATTTATTACGGCTACACGAAAAATCTACTTTCGGTTTCGATTTCGAGGGGGCGGTATCACAGTGACGTGCGAACACACTTGGACGTGGGTCTACGTCATGCGGGGACAGCAACTCACGATGGAGTCGCCGGAGCTCTGTCGGCTGCTGTCAGCGTCACATGCTACACGCACACACGCACCGTTATTTCATAGTGATCCGGTGAGTCTAACAGCGATTTAGGTGATATTTGCAGGTGCTTGGCGACTTACAATTTAAAATCTAATTAATATGCTTTATACGAGTTTCCTAGCTCCGGCCTTTTCCCCTTTGTCCCCTTTTCGCCATCTCAAAATTGTGTCGCTGCTGTTTCAACGCAACAAGAATGATGCGTGCGTACGGAAAAGAGAAGCTCGTTCTGGTAATACGTTTTAATTTTTGTTCAAAAGCAGCGGTTACTCGACATGCGCAGGTTCCATCAGATTCCCGCTGTCCACCCAAGCTTCTTTTCCGCTAATTAAAGGAACGAAGAAGTCTTGAACAAAATGTGTCAAGCAAGACACTGGGAATAAATGCTTTGTGTTTTTAATTAATATAAGGCTACGTCAGAAGTGCTTGGTGACATAGCCGTGTTAGACTAACATTATCAGCCCCTAAGTGTTACTCGCGAAAGCGAAGCTTATTTCACGCAAAAACCTGTAATAGCGCTGAATATTAATCTTCTTAAAAGCTGGCTTGAAAATCTGAAAGCAGAAGACAGACGTCGTAGGAAGGATATGATGTCGAACTTTTCAGACGCCGAGCTCATTAGCGCGGCATCGCAAAATCTGAGCGTCACTCGGCTTCTTCCCAAGCGGGTGGTCCCTTGAATTCGCGAGACGCGTCCGTTTTGCGTTGCTGGATGTCATATTCTATGCGAATCGTGAACGACGATTGAGACATTATTGAAGTGCACAATGAAAAGTATCGCCGATAATACGTTCGGCACATTGAATAACGCATGAAACAGCGCATACATTAGGAGGCTTGGCTGAGGGGTTGTGAACTTGTCACTGAGCCTTTTGAAATAACGCAGTCTTTTCGGACGCTGTTTACCCTGTACAAAGCATGCACTGGGCTTGAAACATTTCGAAGTTATGAAAAAATAACCCAAATAACCCAGTGCTTCATAGTATTAAACCCTTGACCCTGATCTCCAGCTGACGTTTCATCACCAGCCGACGCTGCCACGGGTGGGGACGACGTATTTATCAAATAAAGTCAATGGATCAGACTGCGCTCTGAAGTTGTAATTCAGTTCTTTTGGCTTATCTAAGTTAATAATAATAATAATAATAATAATAATAATAATAATAATAATAATAATAATAATAATAATAATAATAATAATAATAATAATAATAATAATAATAATGCCTCACCGCCAGGCTATCACGGCAGGTGCCTGACGTAACTCATCGAGAGAACAGCCGGCGCGTTTTCGTTCCTTGGAGCACAAGCGGCTCACTCCTCCTCTCCAAGGTATTTTCTGCATCAACCAAACGAGTCCTATATCAAGCAGTATATACTCCTTTAGCTCCAGATGCCAAATCAATGTGCTGTCTTATTTGTAGCTTGCCATAACTTGCTTAAATGTTTTTAACTCTGCGTCATTTGAGCTGAAATGGCTAACGGCGGGACGCCCTTGCAATCTCCAGGCGTACAAAATGTTCGGAATGCGAACAATTCTCTTGGAATGCTGCGCTCTTTAATCTACTCTCTCGTTTTCTACATTCGCAGGCTGTACCACTAGCCGTCGCGAACGGAACACATTACAATAAACGTAGTTTTGCTCTCTGTAACGTCGCTAAACATGCCTAAATGAAGCTATGTATTGGTGTGAGACAGGCGCAAAGGCAAAGGAGAGAAGAGCTAGTCATGATGGCTTCAGAGGGAACCAGCAGCCGGTTCCCATTAAGGTAATCGCGCTACCGCGCGGGAGGAAGATGGAGAAAACACAACATAAATGAATCAAGAGCAACAACAACAAGAAAAAAGTGACAGAAAAATAGAGAGACAGAACATTTTCTCGCGAAGCGAAAGAGGAAAGAAACGACTCCTCCGCTGAGTCACGCGGGTGCAAAGGCGGAGGAGCGACTAACCTTGGAGTCCGTCGTATCGCTGCCACATCCTCCTGTCCACGACGTTTCCAAATCCAGAAGGCAGCCACGCTCGACGCCAGGGTGCAAAACACGCCGCACCACGACTTCCCACCACCACCACCACGACAACGGCAATCAGCGAAAGACCCCTCCCGCGAAACCGGCGACGGCAGCACCTCGGGTCGAGGAAAACGCCAAGGGGGCGACGGACAAAACTGAAAGCACCCAAAAATCTCTCCGGCGTCGCTGCGAGCTCCCCTACTCGAGCACACAACCGTTGCCTCGAAGCTCAAGACACGAGTGCTGCGCACGCTGTTCTTCTCCTAAGGCCGGCCGCCGGTTGGCTGACTACGCGACTGCCTTGGTCCCCACCATGTCCGCGCGAGCGGCGTGCGTGTCTCCTCAGGTTGAGGCCGGACCTCCACCCTCTTCCATTTTTTGTTTCCTTCATCTCTTTGCACACCCTCGCCACCACGCCTCAAGCTGACGCCCGCAAGTCCGGACACGGCGGGGAGGTCTGGACTAATGAACTTAAAAAAAGGTTGGAAGGGCGCACCTCCTCGCTTCCCGTGAGAGCTTGGGACGCCCAGGAAGAGAGGGACCGTTTGACGACGGGAAACAGAGAGGAGGAGGAGGAGGGGGATGGTGGTGAGCTGAAGGTGGAAGTCATGTCACAGAGGCGGTGCGAAGTGTTTCCGTTTAGCGGAAGCTTTATTATATGCAAGAAGTCAATCTGGACTGATTTGGGGTGTCTAAATAAAGGAATCGGTAATCGATTCTTGAATTCCTAGAAATATCAATTAGTCTCTCTCGCGATAGTTTCAAGAATGTGGCTATCTCTAGGACACTTTACGAAATTTGTTTGTAATATTAACCACGTAAAATGAAACTAGTCCGAGGGCACTGTCAGGGCACCGAGACAACTGTTTGCACGTTATGTGTAGATTTACAGTAAGCGATGCCACTGTATCAGTGTTATAATACACAGTGGCGCTCTTGGTGGGCAGCGGGCTCTCCCCCATAGGCCAACGGTAAAGAAAAACCAATTCAGGAGACGGCTGTCACGCAGCTGGAGGCATGGCTAGCACGCCGGTGGCTTGCACGGATGGTAGACCTACGAGACAACCTTCAAGCGTAAATTTTTGTTTTCTTTTAGGTGAACCTTGCTCTTTGGTGTTTAGGCAAAGTTAACGAGCGAAAGAATCCCAGAAACGTCGCGACGAAGTCTCTCTTCCGGCCGATAAGGGTCTCAAACGTGGTTAACAGACGAAGCTTGCTTGTTTAGCGAGCTCACGAAAAAATGTGGCCTGCAGATACCTCGGTGACGTCACCAGACCACATTTGTCACGAGAGGAAGGATAATAAAGGAGCTTTAGCCTGCGCTGGCGCCATGTTTCAACTTCGGTTCTCAACACCCATTTAAGTATGACCTTTAACTAGACCACGCATTTCTTAATGGGCGGTCTAATAATTTTGATGTAATGGCGAACGTTCGCTCAAGTCCCCACGGCGACTTTTGCCCACTCTTCCCAAAACCACCGCCATGCACTAGCAATCTAGTTTCTCTGTTTCACGTGCGCGAAGAATCTATGAAACTTCTTTTAGTTGTCACCGAAAAAGAATATATGGCGATGTGTTTATTAAGAAGAACCCTTTTACAGAAAAAAAAAAAGTGATGCAGTTTTATATGTACCCGCAGTACTCGCGCAAAAATACGAGCGATCAGAAGTGTGCTTGCATAACTGAGCAATAAAAAATTTTCAAAGGAGAAAGAAGGCCGAACAGCAAGAGTGGAGGCAGGTTGTTATCCCGTCAGCAGCGAACATAAAAGCGCCAGCAAAACGCCCATTTTAATGGTCGTGCATCAAGCGAAACGCCGCAGCGACGACGTGAGTGAGCGCGCGCGAGCCCACCGCTGCGAAGGTTGAGGCTCTGTTTACGGCCGGGCCGACAAGAAGAAGGCTCCTTTTCACGGAGCCCGCAGCTCCCATAGCGCACCGCGTTCGCGCCCAGAGAAACGCGTGCACCGAGCGAAGCCAATCTCAATTTCAGCCTCGTCAAAGCAGCGGCGCCGCCAAGACGGCCAGCAGCACCCTGCTGTTGGTGGGCGAGCGAACCCCGGCGAGAGCGACATAGAAGAAGAACCGTGGGGGGTAACGCGACGCTCAAAACACTCAAAAGAGAGTTTAGAAGAGAGGGTGCTCCGCTTCGTTTTTTTTTTCTTCCCAGCACCCGTCGGCTGAACACAGCCGGGTGGCTGTGGTGTCCCACGTCTCCGGAATGGAAGGAGAGGACGCGGTTTGCATGCCACCCCTGCAGTGTAAGCGAGACAGCTGAGCAGTAGCAGCCAGACAAAAAGTGAAGTGAAAGCTTTCTCCGCTGCTGTTGTAGTACGGAGAGTGCTCAAGGGAAGGGAATGGAAGGGAGGATACGGGGGTGGGGGGCGAGTGGCTTCCCCCTCCTCTGGCTTCGTTCTGAAGAAAGCCCGAGTCAAGACGAGCAAAATCTCGAGGCGACCACCGCAGTTATTGGCGTAGAAAGCCACAATCATACACGCAGCCGCCGGCCGCATGGGTTTTCTATTTTGCCTCAGCCCCACGGGCGTCGTCACGAACCGCCGCCGTCTCCCCAGCGCTTCCCTGCCAGCCTGCCCCAGTCGGGCTCCTTCGGGGAATCCGCAGGGGGGAGACACGAGAGACAGCGTCTTCGGGAGCAGCGCCAAAACCGCGCTTCTCTTGGCTTCTCTTGTTTACGAAACGCACTTTGTTGTTGCTTCGAGTTTGGGCTCGGGGAGTCTCGTGTATGGGCACCGGTGCGCGGAAGCTTGATTTTTCTTTTTCAAGGTCGCTTCTTATTTCTATCACGGCCACGCACGTGTCCTCTTCACCCGAGGAGCGTAGAAGATGCCGCACGACCGCGGGACGTATTGGTAGGGCCCAGTTCACGGCGGGTGAGTGAGCGACAGGGTGCGACGAGAGACGTGGGACTTCCGGCATTTAGTGGCTGTTCTTTGACCGTCCTGGGTGCACTGTAACAGGGCCATGTGAGAAGGAAAGGTAGTAGTGCCGGATGTGGAAAGACAAACTGCGTCAGTGATATCAGACCTGGAGTATATGGAATGGCCGATATTCTCATGCTGTTTTTTTTCTCTTCGACAGCGCGCCTTTTTTTTTTCTTTTTTGGCCCCGATGTCACCTTAGGTAAACTGCATCGTTTCCAAGTTGCCTCGTGTAACAAGGCGACAGCGAAAACAAGAATACAAATATATGGAGGTCAACGTGTCTACCATCTGGCTTACAGTTTTGGAAGCTGTGGGAGTTGCAGGAGGGGCTGAGGTAAAGGAAGTACACATTGAAAGAAGAACGGGACAAGTGAACGCTTCCTGCCCGCAGGAGGATGCATAATAATAATTAGTACCTCTTAAATTTTACCTCTGAAAACCACGATACGATTCCAGCGCCTCTAGACCACAATGACGGGCAGGAAAGATGCATATGAGGTCTACAAACGGTCTCTGATGCAGTTGTGTTTTGAAAAACTGCAATATTGCACGGATAATTTTTCTGTGCCAACGATTCATGCGGCAGTATAATTCGACTTTTTCTTCGTTTCAGGGAGGTTGACTAATCAAACCAGCTTTGTGCAGGCTGTAGAAAGATGTCGCGAGCTCTGTGATACTAATAGCAAGAGCGCAAAGGTGTTCATTTTTTCTGCATACACAAGGGTCACACGCGTCATCCTGCAGGCCACTTGAATGAGGTTAGAATTTCATTCTGAGAACACACACCTACTAAAGTCTAAGTTCTGACGTTAACTGTCCTGCAGCAACAGCAGCAGCAGAAGACATGTTCTAATAGCGCGCGCTGAAAGAAATAATAGTGACATTCACGTTGACGTAATTGCTACCCGTTCTAAGTTAAGACGCGAGCATAGTTTCTTAAGGGGCCGACATGATACCAATCAACTCTAGCAGTAAATAACTTCGACAACAACTGAAGGCGAACGTGACAAAACGGAAGGTATTTAGCAGCAGAAGAAGGAACGACCGTAAAAGCACCGGGCGCCAGGCGGTGCCGCGCTCTTTACGGTTCTGGGAATCGGTAGACAAGACTAACAGACGCCCCCTCCAATTTCCTTCCAAGAGCTTTTCCGCGATTGCGGACACAAAAAGGGTCCGGAGACAAGGAAGACGAAATCGTGGGTGGCGCACGGCGACCACCGAGACTTCCCCACGGGACATGCGCGCAGCGTGCCATCCTCGGTCTACACTCGGCCGCAGAAACGAATTTGTCAAGACGCGAGCGATGAGTCACGCGGTGCCTTTTTGTCAGCTTCGGTGGCTAAGGAAGGAGTCAAACAGCACCGCAGGGTCCCCACCTCGATTGCCCGGTTGCCCGGTCAAGCGGCCGACAGAGATGCCTGGAAACCCGGACCACCCCGGTGAGCAGCCGTTCGGCACAGCGTGCGGAGTGGAACTCCATTCGTCAAGTGTCCGGAGACATGTTCCGCAGAGTCGAGGTGCACGTTGACGTTGTGCCATGCTAGTGCCGTGAGCTTACATGGGCGTAAATAAAACCGTCACCGCGGGACACCACGTCCAGAAAGTGGAAGAGGAAGGAGAGAGACCAGTGAACAGTCTCTGTGAGGACAAATTAGACTGTAGTGGGCATCGGACATGCGATAGCACTATTGGAGCTCTGCATATATACTGTTCTATACTTAGTGACTGAGCGTCCCGTTAGCGATTGTTTTGATTTCGAGGATGTGTGTATGGTTTCGAGAATAATCGCTATACAGAAACCACCCAAAAATATACAGCAAGCGATAAATACAGTACACAGGAAGCAGCTTTTCGCAATAATCAATATAAATAAACATATATGCACAAATTGAGCATCCTTACGCCGAAGCCGATATCACCTTTAACTTCACGATACAACGTGTTGCGGCTATCGCCTGAGGGGTTTATTCGGCATGTGCCCGTATAGCCCCATCTACAAGCATCACTTTCATATGTACGCTTGCTATGCGATGCACTGAAGGCAGTGTGCCGAACGATGCTTCTCTGTTAACGTATTATCTTTTTGTATCATGGTGATCTTGCACCAAGCGAATTCTCAAAGCTGTTCTATGTGCTTGCATGCTAGCACAGCGATCACTTTGAACTGAACGTCGACTGTGTACTCAAGGGAGTTCTTTTCCTTTTCTGTTTTGTTCTTTCAAAGCACATTGTACGTAATAATAGGTGCACGGGGTAATTTACATCGAAGTATAGTTCCCGGCATGAGAATTCAACTGTACCGTCGTGTACAGTCATCACTGTTGTTGATAACACTGCCTTTTGTGAACACTGACAGCTTAGAAATTTTCACCGTGAACAAACAAGCGTAAATGTATTGGGCTTGTTCGCGCATGAATATATAACACGGCTTTGAGGCCGCATTCACTGTGCGAGAGGGCATCGCACCCCAGGTCAGAGTTTCGCACCCCGGAACTCTGACCGTCTCTTCTAAAGACTAAGACATGTATTAAAGAAAAGTGATGGGTTTAGGTTATAAAGTGCGATAGCGTACTCAAGATCGCGCGCTTTCTGTCACACACACACACACACACACACACACACACACACACACACACACACACACACACACACACACACACACACACACACACACACACACACACACACACACACACACACACACACACACACACACACACGCAAGAAAGAACTAAACAACGCTAGCTTTTATGCCGAGCAGATTTTCATTTGGGGGCCATGGCGAGAAGCGTTAGTTTGAACAGGAGAAAGTGATGATCAAGGGTAAAAAGAAAATAAACAAACACGAAGTCAAAACGTTGCATGAATGACGAGCGTCCAATAAAGAAGCTTTTCCTTGGCGTCAGCAGAGGCGGATGTAAGGATGGAAAGCAGAGGAAAGAGGGGAGACGGGGTCTAGGGGGGAAGAGTCCGTCGCGCTCTCGCTACGCTAAATATTCAAAGTATGCCTCGGGGCATAAATCAATGAGCAAATCCTGCGAAGTACCACACCTTGATGAATATCGAATGAGGTGAGTTTCGTCGGGGCTAGTGACCGCGCACCGCCGCGCTGTTGCTGTCAGACAGGCGTGCACATGCTTCAGACTCAGAACTGTTCCTCCTCCTCCTCCCGCCACCGTCGTGCTCCTCGGCAGCGCTATTTGCAAATGCTCGCATCCCAGTGCATTACTTGCAGCGCCGCGGCCATCGCGGCTTTTGCACGCCGGTTACGTCTTGAAGAAAGCTCGGCGGACTCTTGGCTTGCACATCAGTTTGCTTGACTCGTCGCTCGCGTGTGCGAATTTGCTCCCGGAGTGGCAGATGCGTGCCGGCTGGCCTCTCCCTTCCTTTCTTTCTTTCTATCGCGTCTGCATGCTCTTCGAGACCCACGAAGGAACCCCCGCAGCCACTGCCTACATAGAAGCGTAGACGACATGATGGACATTCACGCATAAATAGCGGGCCAGTGCTGTAAATAAATGGGCACGCACTGGAACTAAAGAAAGGCTACTAACAAAAACGAAAGTACAGGTCGAAGCGCACGAACGAACTGAATAATAATAAAGAAATAAAGTGAGAGAAGCAGAACTTCCGAGGGGCAACTCAAAGTCAGCTACGAAGAGCAAGGCACAGCTTTTTTTTTTTTTCTTCTGGCGTATTGATTCGCTACGGGTCGTTTAATTTATTCTCGGCCCAACTCTCCGTTTTCTATATATATATATATATATTTGTTTTTTCCCCTCCGTCTCATATGTACCTTCTAAGTTTCCGATGCTTTGAGTTTGCCCTCGTCGCCGCACAGATGAAACCTGTACTTTTTTTTTTATATTGGGTTTCATAAGTTGAGCGGAACACAGAGAACTCATAGCATACGAATAAAAAAGATTTACCTATGTCCGGGCAGACGAATGCTTTGATATAATAATAATGGCTGGGGTTTTACGTGGCAAAACTGCAACATCATTATGAAGTATGCCCCGACCCGGAGCAATTTTGACCGCCTGGAGTTTTATAGCGAGCGTCTAAATCAATGTACGCGCGTGTGTGCTTTGCGTTTCGCTACATTGAAATGCGCGACCGGCGTGACTAGGATTCGATCTTGCTTAGCAAGCCCAATCCTAGACTACGCTATCACGAAGGGTGAATTCGTTGATATATACACGTAGACTTACGTAGCCTTTTGTCTGATAAGTCTTGTCTGACGTATCTATATAAGTCGCGCGTGTGTATATGTATGCTCGGGAATCTATGTATGTATAGATGGCGTCTGGAAGACATCTCTAACACATAAATGCAACTACGGTCGGTTCCTAAGACGTTTCTAAGACATATAAAGGCTTCAGTTATGTCTTCATTATGTATCCAAAGCACCTACATGTTCTCAAAGCAGTTTAGCTTAGTTGACTAGCCCTTTTTAAACAAGGCTCCAAACCAAGCCCTCATCAGGATTCTCCTATATAGCGCGCCTATTTCCTGCAGCATTCGCTAAATCTTTACGATGACGTACATGATATTGCTATCAGTTCATTGATTGATGGCTTCAGAACAACATTGAAGAAATACAGTAAGGTATCGTCCTTAATCTTCTACCTAACTTTCAAGAATGAACCATTTTTCTTCTTCAACTTCGGCCCAAGAAGGTCATATACAACGTGGAAGCTGAGAGCGTGATTCGAATGCGTGACCACTTGCACGGCCACCCAGACATTGAATCTCATCCTCAGAGCTACTGATCTATACAACCAAACACCGACTGTCACCACATGTGCAAAATACAACAAATTCTGTCTACAAATAAGGCCAACTATATATTTTCCTGAACCACAGGCGCGGAAGAGGACAAGACTCAATCAGATGTCTACAACAAAATGGCGAGTACCTAACAAAGCAATTCCTTTGTCTCATCTGAATGGCTGACAGACGGCTCAGCATCAGAGACAATGCAGATGGTGAGAGAGATGAGGTTTATGTGAATATAGTCTTTTCCTCACCTCAAACTCATCTCTCTCTCTCTCTCTCTCCTTCTGCACGAAGTTTCTTTAGCGATGTTCCGATGCTCTGTCAGCCAGTCACTTTAGAGAACGTGCTCGCTTTGGTATAGTGTTTCGCCATTTTGTTGTAGACTTGACGATGCACACCCCAGCCAGGGCGAGATGCCGCGTTTACACTGCGTCCCATGTATCCCTCTACATGAAGGTCTCCTTCAGAGGTGCGCTAACTTTTCCTGTGCTCTCCGTCAAACTCTGGCTCTCTTCTTTCACAGAACGAGCGAGTGAACGCGTCAGCAGCGAACAAAAGAAGTCTGCTGCGGCGGCGGTGGAGTGCACGCGGCCGTTCTTGAAATATTCAACCTAATCTATGCAGTTGTCGGCAGCGACGTTCTAACAAAAGAGCGCCGCGGGAGAAGGAGAGGGAAGGGAAAGAAGGAATTGCGCGTGAGGCTGTGAACGCTGTATATAGGAGAAAAAAAAAAAAGAAAGTTGAAAGAAGATGGGGAAGAAAAAGGAAATAAACTGATACATGGCGGAGGCAAACAAGCAGGAGCGACGAAGGAGGGAAAATAAAAAGGAATAAGGAGCTGCCGCCGAGAATAAGCCTTGCGGCTGCACCACGGTGGATTTGCATTAAAATATTCCTCCACCCGCGCGCCGCATTGCGGAGTACGTCGACGGTCGACGGAAGAGCGAGCGCGGAAACAATTGTAGACGTAGAGAGAGAAAAGAAACAAAAGCATATTCTCGTTGCGAGCCGGGGCTCCGGGCTTAGCGCACGAATTCAAACTGAGGAGCGCGAAAAGGTTGAAAGACAAATAAAACAAAATGGGAAAACTCGGTTAAAAGTTGGCGTTTCGCTCACTGCGATGTTGGCGATGGAGTGCCGGCGCTTGAGTGTGGCATGGAGAAAATTCTGGCGTCGAACTTTGCTTACCTGGAAGAGAGAGAAAAAGAAGACAAAAGTTATAGTGGAGGTTAAACTCGAGGAAGCTTAGATATAAGCATTAAGAGCGACAGCAAGCGTGCTTTTGATGCTTCTTTTTCTTTTCTTTTTTTTTACAGGAACTGGCTCGAAATGTGGCCATATATTTTGGTGAAATTGCGGAATGTCATTTAAAAAAATGCGGCGTAAAAATGGTAGCCGGGAAGTGGCTCCAAGGATGCGCGGCAGTCAGATTTTGAGCAATTCTTACGTGAACAGGTGAAGAGGAAAGGAAGACGCTCTGAGTAAAACTTATACCAGCTGCGTTTGCAACACATAACACAGGTGCCTTTAGTTCTATTCCGGAATAACACACAGAATCATCGCAAAGGAAAATAGAATTAATAATGTATGAGGACAGACTGATGAAAAGTTCTGTACACGTACAATTTAGACTGACACGTGAAACGCTTTTAGTTGCCCCAACAATTTGCCCCGGCTGCTGTATGCCATCATCATCATCATCTTCTTCTTCTTCTTCTTCTTCATCGTACGCTTATTTTCAGCAATGTCATGGCGACGCTGTGTATGAAACGGTACATAAACAGCCGGTGCTCCTGATGTTCTTGAACTAGCGAAAGGGTCACGAAATTCAGTGACTGATTGACTGGGAAGAAGCTCGCATTTCACCTTCACATAAGGATTTTTTGTCACCACAAAAGCGTTTGCACATTACGCTCTCATGCTATGTGCATGTCGTGCCCACGATATTTAGACGCATGCCCCCGAGATACAATATTTACACGTGTAAATCATATCATTTGAATAGTTTGTCTGCAAACAGCAGTACTTCGCGAAGGGCTCATATTTTCCGTTTTACAAGCAAGCACGCTCCACCCTCAGTAACCTGAAATGCAATGTCCAGCTTGTTCAGAATAAAGCGCCAAATAACATTTCGAGGCAATCTATTCGCATCGTTGCTTACAATATTACTTGTCAATACTTATCTCTGAGCTTAATGATGTTAACCTTCTGTTCCGCCCCCTCCTTACAAGGAAGAAAATGAAGAATAATGTCGATGTGTATCTACGTACGGGAAAAGGATGAAGAGATAACTGTAAAGAAAGCAACGGTAAGGTCAAATGGGCGATATAGTTGCAAACGAGCACATTATAGTATAGACACATGTTGCCCGCAACGAGCACATTATAGTACAGACACATGTTGCCCGTAAGTATCTTCTCGGGTACATTGATTTTAGTCAAGTCATTAGAGCGCGAACAGATTGATGTGCTGATGAAGGATGGCGCGCCCGCGATCACTACCTTTGTAAAGAGTCGACCAAATATTTTGTTGCTGAGCACTCTGCAGAGACTGACTGACGTGGACGTTGAAGTAAGGATACAGCATATATAGATGTAAGCCATTTCAGTAAGAAAGATGCGCAAAATTTGTTAGGGTCATGCCCATTCATAGCATTCATAGGCTGCACATATACATTTAGCGCAAGTTGTCTCATGGAAAGAGGGTCGATAGTAATCCCGAGCCGCAAAAACCACCGAGAAACATGGAACCGTCTCGCTCGCTCTTCGTTAATGGATAAACGATGTAGTTTGCAGGACTAAGGGAAAGACAACCGCTGCACAGTGACAAATGACTCCGGCGGCATCCCTTGCCTTGGTCGCAGGGACGGAACAGACCGCTGATGAATGAAGTAGTAGCATTGAGGCAAAACGCGTTGCACTCAAAACTACAAACGCTGGCCGCAACATATGGCTCGCTTTGTATAAAGCAGAATGCTGAATACAGGCAATGAATTGGTACGGCTTCTATACACAATGAACTGAGGGACTAACATACGCGAAACGAGCGAAATGTACATGAATAACGACTGCCTAATATTAAATCTTTGGAAAGTAATTGGTCATATAATAATCACGACGGGTCACCACGACACTTTATTGAGTTAGGCATTAAGCACGAAGTAATGGTGGTGCACAGAGCGTCATAAATGAGTCGCTATACGAGGCCAAACGGCGCTTCCACGTGCTTGATAGAAGGATTTATCGGACTAAGTTCTCTCTCTCTCTCTCTCACACACACACACACACACACACACACACACACACACACACACACACACACACACACACACACACACACACACACACACACACACACACACCACACACACAAGGTACATGCATGTAAGACAGAATTCAGCGTCGTTGACCTACTTTTCCAACTGTATGTTCATTAGTTCAAACAATTTATACCCGATATGGACATGGCACAATGAAATGACTAGAGAGCCTGCCAAGAACAAGGCCAAGTTTTCCATTAGCGACTGTAGTGCCGTGCTGACACATCCGTTTTCTAAACTTAATGAAGTGCGCTTATATGATCCCACGTGAGACCTTATCTCACGCACGTGCCTTAATGACGTGTTTTCAGAGTGGAAACGAATGTATCAGCAACGGTCGTGTTGAAAGACAACATTACTTCCTGATTGTTCTTTCACGGCAGCGTTATCTTCTACACCAAACGCTCGTTGAAGCATATTCCCATTTGGCCGACGTTGCTCTGTCCAAACTCAGCCGAATAATGTAAGCGGCTTCGATCGTTTGTGAACGTATAGCGAATTGAATTGATTTATGTGGTTTTACGTCCCAAAACCACGATATGACAACGAGAGACGCCGTAGCGGAGAGCTATGGGAATTTCGACCGTCCTGGGATTCTTTAACGTGCACTGACAACACACGGGCCTTAACATTTCGCCTCCATCTGAATGCAGCCGCCACGGCCGGGATTCGATCCCGCGACTTTCGGATCTGCAGCTGAGTGCCATAACCACTAGACCACTGTGGCGGGGTTGCGAAATGAATCGCCAACATGGTCTCGTAATAACAAAATTAAAAAAAAAAAAAACAAAACCAAAACAACGATGGCGACGACGACGAACGGGTCATTCAGAGGGCATTCAGGCACTTTCTTGCCACGATTCTTGCGCCCATACACAAATCCCGTTAAGTGAAGTCTAGTTCGCTTTTCCAACTAATAACTGTTCTAGAGCATGTCCTTTGTGGTCGCGTTCAATGTGCCTGTTGCTCTCTCTCTCTCTCTCTCTCTCTCTCTCTCTCTCTCTATATATATATATATATATATATATATATATATATATATATATATATATATATATATAGTCTTCCTCCTACATATCTACTTTATCTTCAGTACCCCCCCCCCCCTTTCTCTGTCACTCTGCTCGCGAAAGCCAGGATGGTTGGGGGCATGTCCCAACGAAAAATTAACAGCGCTCAGAGGAGACGCTTAATTGCCCCTTCGTTTCGTACTCCCGTCTGAGCGCTGTTGGTTTCTTCTCTGCACTACATCGTACAAACAAGAGGCCTCTTTGAAATAAGTCTCAGGAAAATCTAAGGAAAGAGAACGGACATACGGAAACCGCTTCAATGCTTGAACGTGCTATCTGGTCTGCTAGTTTTGGCTTAATGACTTTTTTTTTCCCCCGACGGAAACGTCGAAGAAGAAAAGCTCCAACCAGACCGTGCTATAGGGGGCGTTATCTCGACAGCAGGCGACTCGGACTGGGTTGGGTTGTGCCACAAGATCAAAGATATTAGGACGGGAGGCCAAAGTAAGAGCCCTAGAGACAAAAAAAAAAGGGAAAAGAAATATGGCCGGCTCCTGGAGGAAGCGGAAAGAGACGAGAAACACGTGCCAGCCAGGAGGCCACATCGTCACCGGTCCTCGGGGACCGAGGGAGCCGCGACCCCGAACGCGTGGCTCCCAGGCCCAGTTTCCGCTCGCGACATACAGGGGGCGAAACACGCGGCATTTCCGGTTCCTGGCGCTGCCCGCTGGCGCCCGAACTCCTTACGTTTTGGGTTTTACTCGTTCGCAGCTTTCACTGCCGCCATGCAGGAAAGCCGGCCAGCCGAGCCATCCTATAACGGTGGTGGGGCCGACCTCCCCCTAGAGAGGTTCGTCTCCACGTGATGGATGAAGTCGAGAAGGCCTTCTTCTGGAAGCCTGCGCCCCGAGAACTCTGCCACCTCCTCTGCCACCTTGACGCCCAGTTTCCATAATACCGTGCATTGGCACTGTAAGATCACGCAGCCGCCTTTCGGACGCGATAGAAGTAACCTTACTATAGCTTGCTGTCGCTATTCAGGTGTGCACCTCTGAGAGACAGTTTTGTCTTTTGCGATGCAGCTTCGTACCACAGCAGACAACACGTAGCTCTTCGTCTGCTGCTTATATTTCTAAGTGGACTATTAATCGGCAAAAAATAAAGGCATGTGCTAGCAATCTACCTGTTTTCAAACAATATGATAGATGCGAGGTGCAGACTATACCACCCTGACACTTTATTCTATCACGCAGATCGAGCAAAGACCTTTCTGAAAAGACTTTTCTAAAGTAGCGTATTAAATTGAGCTGCAGTTAAGCTTTAAGCTATAGTATGACACGCGAAATTCTGTCTGACGTTTTGTCAGCACGAACTTCATAGCACTTATTGCTCCTTTTTGTATAATACAGCACGCTTTTGGTTTCAGCTTTCAGATAGGGGTATATATCAACATGAACACCAAGCTAAGATCGCGCAAGAAGTTGTTGCATTTCACGAAGACAACGATCGTCAAAAGATTAAAACTGTGGTCGTCGGCGCGCTGCAGAAACCAGATAATATACGCTTATATACATCGACGCACTCTTGACCGACTCAGCTCAGCCCAGCTCACATCACCCACTGTACTTTCAACGGTCCTGCACGGATTTAGTATCGGTAAATAGCGCGCGTCACGTTTCTAACTGAAGCTCACAGCCCCGCTGGAGGCTAGCGGAGCAATTCCGAGGCCGCTTGAAAGCCGACGCACCTCCCCCCCCCCCCCCCCTTCCGCCCCTTCTTGGCTACACAGCGCCTGCAGCCGCACATCTTTAGCCACGATGTACTCGAATTTCTACTGACGTGCGACGAGATGATTCCGGGGTCAGAGAGGAACGTTGGAGGGGAAAAAAAAAAACAGTTTTAAATAGAGCTAAAAGACACCAACATCCAGACAGTTCACGAAAAGGAAGGAAATAGAAAAAAAATATCTACAGGGAGAGTCACTTCTAGATCCCACAGAACGGAGACGGTGGATGGGAATAGGGCCATATCAAATAACCGACGCATAAGTACCTCCTGCAACCGTCACACCGGGCCCGAACAAAAACAAACGCTAAATATACAACTCCGAGAAAGCAATCTGGAAATGAAAAAACAAAAAACAAAGGAAGGTGAAGTGGGGACGCGACGGGAGAGGGGGGGGGGAGGGCGCGAATCTTTGTAGAAAGAGACGCTTCCGCTCAGCAGCTGCAAATTTTCAAACGAGCGTGTGCGCTGTTCGCGTACTCCTGGATCAGTCGCGGACCTCCTCCTGCAACTCCCGGGCTGGGAGATGTCGCCCCGACGCAACTCTCGTCACTGTCTTACGCCGGTGTTTATTTTCGCCCTATACGCGGGGCGAATGCAATCCCTCGGCAATGAAATCAGCTGCTGCTGCTGCTGCTGCTGCTGCTGCGGGATGCGGTCCCGTGAACAGGGGATGGGGGGCGTTGACAGGTCGATAAGTGACGCGAGATTCATGGGCTATAGCACCAGCGATGGTCAGGTTTCTCAACCGTCTGCTGGTCCATGCAGTACAGTCAGGAGAGACTGAAGAAGTGCAGCTGTTGAAAGTGTGTAAATCGTCTTATTGCAATGGTCGCCTGGCTGCTTCGGAATATAGGAATAATGAATGAAGTTAACGTAAATTATTTCGTGTACACTATGAATAAGTGTGAACTAACTAACTAACTAACTAACTAACTAACTAACTAACTAACTAACTAACTAACTAACTAACTAACTAACTAACTAACTAACTAACTAACTAACTAACTAACTAACTAACTCCTTCAAACCATGCATGTAGCAGCGGCCCCACAATAAGTCCAGACTGACGAAATGGGCAAATTGAGAGGGTAACCTCCATATAGAGTATAGACCCCACCAAACTGTCTGTCTGTGAATAATGAATGAAACCTTTCCTCAAAGTACTAAAATGGAGAAAGCATAGGCGAGAAATGCGCGAGACCAGTTGCCTGCAGTGCCGTAACTTGTCCGGCAAAGGCACGAGAATAATAAAAAAAAAGAATAGAGACAAGTAAACTAAAGTTCTATCGACCAGGGCCACATAACTATAGGCATGCATGCAAGAAGCAGCCAGGCACGCAGCGTTTCAGAACGTCACCGCTCGACTAGAACAACGCTCACGTAACGATTGGCGCAGCTTGCAGGTGGTCACGCAAGGAAACGGTGCGCAGCACAAAAAAGAAAAGAAAGTAAAGAAAAGCAAACGAACCACGCATGCATGTAGTACACAGTGCCTGGAGTTGGCTGTTGTACGGAGCGTTCGCAAAACAAACAATGACATGAGCGATGAAATGAGGCTGACTGAAAAGGGGGCACGCCGTTAGCGAAGAAGAAGAGAGCGAACGGTGATTTAAACTGCGTTCAAGAAGAGACTGCAACAAGACCGAAGATATGGAGAGAAAGAGGCGGACACGAAAAACAAAAGCCAGTGGTAGCGACCTCTGTTCCGAGAAAGAAATAATAATAAAGGAGGAGGGGGGGGGGTGATGAATAAAAATGCGAATGGCAATATACCGTCCGCGAGCCACCATACGCGGCGAAGGCCTCGCCGACAACCGGCGCAACCCAGGCACATGTACACCGCGAGCGCCGCTTTGGCGGAGGTTCCCCCGGTTCCCTGATTACAGCCATCCATCAGGGACCGCCCGGGTGGATGCCAGCAGGGTAAGCGACTAAAGAACCAAACAAATTCAAAGCGCCGACTCGCGCTGCACGGCACATCGCCCCGGCAATAGGGTCGCGGCATTAAGCGACGAAGAAGAAAAACAAACTCGATAAAGGAAAAGGAAATCACCGCGATGAGGCGAACAATCAGAAAATGAAGGCGAGCGGCGCGAGAGGCTTCAGTCACTCACCTCGGTCGTCTGGCGGCGCTACTGGCAAGAAGTTCGCTTGTGGCTAACCCCCCCCCCTCCTCCTACCTCTTCAACCAAGAAGAGCAGAACACGAGGTAAGGAAATGGCGAATACAATCGATATCCGCACACTGCTTGTTCGTTTTGCTATATGGGTTACTTCATTATTGTTTCACTGTTGTCTTTCTCATGTGTGCTCCCGAGGACCCTTTCTTGCAGTCGTTCACCTTCAGCTTCCGCGTTGATTGAGCTCTATCGAAGACGTGGCGCGGTACCGGCTCTACAAGTTCGGCAGGATGCAAGTTCGTCGCCAGAAGGCAGTGACATCGGCGGGACAGGTATACAGGTGAAAAGAAAGTTACTTCGTTCACATCTACCCCCCTCCCCCCCCCCCTCTCGTCCTCGTAGAGTAGTTTTTACCCTTAATTCTGACTATCATCGTCATCGCCAATAAAACTCCGGAAGAAGGGAAATACGTCAACGTGACAAACATTTGAGAGTTTTAGTTTGTCCGTAAAATTCTTCACGTTTACGGATACCGGTTTACCGGGAAGTGTACGTGACCAGCAGCGCTGGTGGCGACACCTGATGCGGAACCTAACCAGGCACACAAAAAGCTAATATTATTGTGGCTTGCCCGTTTTCCTTGGCTCCTAGTGTAAAGCATTGGACGAGAGATAATAATTGACTCTTAGTAGTTTCAATACCTCTTTCGTGGAAAACGCTCACGCTACTAAAAAGAAAATCGAATGCATTGTAGTTTAGCAAACGGCGAATAGATGGCGCTAGCAGTTCTACTTCCGCCGTAAACACGCACGGTAAACCGGTATCGGCAAACGTGAAGAAGTTTACGGACAAACTAAAGCTCTCTATTGGCGCAGCCGGGAGGCATGGAGGAGCGAGGAGGAGGAGAGTGGGGCGCACCCCTTCCACCCTATTCCGACACTTTTTATGTGCATGTGCATACACATCATAGGAACAGCAAACACTCACAAACGTATAGGAGGAGGCGTCGGACCTCCTCCCCCCCCCCCCCCCCCCCCTTACCTCCGAACACAATTCCTCCATGCGTCCCAAGTGAAAGGGACCTATGGAGAGCGACGGCGCTATGAAATAAGGACAAACAAAAACAGGGCTCTTGTGTGTTACAGTTCTTTTCTCTTGTGTCCATGTCTGATGCAAGTTACCTCCTTTTGTAATTAATCCTCGCCAAACAGCTCAATGTTTCTGTCCTTCTGAATGGCTGCATAGGCGGTGAAAAGTGCAGCAAAGGTAGCCTGGCCTCGGCTCATCAGCTCAGCAGGCTAAGGGTGCTCCTGTAAGCAGTATGCACGAAGGCGACAGAGTGGAGTGACCAGGGGTACATACGCTACGTCTATAGTTATGTATTGATTGAGAATATGGTAGTTAACCTCTGCGCATTTACGTTGCTATTACTGCACGCTTTCGATACGAAATATGTTAAGTGATCATAAACACCCTGTAATGGTGGCGTCACAGTTACAACAGAGGATCTTAATAGATGCGCACAAGCCACAGCCAAGAAAGCATGAAGCTGCAGACAAGAAACCATGCATGGCTTGCCGGATTGAGTGTCATCACTACAAAGACGCTGAGCGCAAGTATTCTAGCGTGCAAAGAGGCTTACTGCATATAGACGACATACGATAAAATAAAATAAAAATAAAGAAATATATATGCCCCTAATGCATACTACAGAAGACGAATGAACAGACAGCGCCAAAATACTGAACCTGTTATGCTAGGAACTTGAAGGCGCCCCGCCCCGTTAAACTACAGAATAAAACAAGACATACAATCGCACGTATAACACTTGTTTCGCAAGGACCTTATACTGTCATTGCCCCGACGCGTGTGAACGCTGCGCACACGCACCCTCCACACAGAAGCATGCAACTAGATCCGTTCCTCTTTGACGCAAACTATTGCTCAACAATGACACCTTTTTAAGTCTTCGCGCATACGTTGATACAGTATATATGTAGAAGTATTGGGAAATCAGCAGTGAACCACATGAAACGAAGAAGCACTTCGAAGCCTGACAATGCGAAATTATTAAACATCACAAAATGACGCGACCGACTTAACGTGTCTCCGAAACCTGGAGTATGTAATCTCCAACACGGTGCAAATGCCCAAGACGCTAAAGATATGCGAAATATTTTTATGCGCAGCAAGCATTTACGAAAGACCAACGTACACGTACACTATCTGGATTACGAGATATAAAAACTGCCTCAATCATGCAGCTTACACATGAGACGATGCGGCTGTATAGTACTATATTGGTTATGCCTACGAGAGAGACACATTAAGAAAAATCAATATGAAACTTTTCGTTTTCTTTGGCAGATAGGGGTTTACGCAACAGACACCAAACAAGGACAGTCCCATATTTAAATGAAAGGCGATAGGAAATGCAGCACGGAGCACAAATCCGCTCAAGCAACTTGCGTAATGTTAATGCGCCTCTTAATCATGCCCGAATATTTTCCAAAATAAAACTCGGGGGTTAGGGGGGGAGGGGAAAGGGGGGGAGGTAAGGGTTCATTTCTATCGGAATTCTATTCCCGGTGGCGCTGCTACGCTGCATATATAACCTACGCGGAGCGTAGTTATGTAACGGTAAAACTAAGAATCGAAGCATAAAAAAAAGAACAATCCATGGATATAGGCTGACTCATACCGAAAGAATTGAAGTAAGGAGGAGGAAAACGCCGTCAAAGGAAACAGCGTCGCGTATTCTTAGAAGCGTTGTAAAGTCGCGCACATTTGCACGATGTTCTTGACAGTCTTCTGCAGCGCAATGGTCGTTGCGAAATCGACGTTAATGGGACTCCCCCGGCTAGCGAAGAAAGAATGACAAGAATGAACACGTTTGCGAACGGAGAATGGAAATGATTATAAAACACCTCAGGCCAGATCTCAAAAGCAATATGGTCTTTTCTCCTTTTTTTAAAGAAAAGAGAAAGATCGCCTGGAGACCTAGCTCCCATTCTTCGGACCGTATTACCTCGGAGGGTCATCAGGAGAGCTACTGCTGAAAGAAATGAAAGAAATGTTGGCAAGATAATTCAAAATTGAAAAATATAAATAGCAGCCAGGCGTTCTCTCATTTTTTTTTTTTTTTGATAATCATCGGTTACAAAGCATCGTGAATGTTTGCGAAAACGACAAAAGCATCGGTGCGCGTTTCGTTAGCAATCAATTACCACTGCCCCCCCCCCTCACCCCCGCCTTCCTTTCGTATTTGCCAACTAGCAAGCTACCCAGAAAAAAAGATAAAGAACATTTTGCTAATTAACCAGATTTTACTGGCAACTCGTGTTGAGTAAGAGTTGTTCTCTATATACATGCTGCAACAACGATATCAATGCAACATCTGTCCTTGAAAGCGCATACGTCACGCACAGGAGTGTCCCGAGATATAACCATGCCATCAACACCAAATACGATCAGCACCGACAAGCAAGAGCGACTCACCCTTCCGTCGCACTGTTTGTTCACGATTAGCATATCAAGCGTGCCTAATCACATTTTCGCACTTAGACAAGCAGCGCAATCTCCGCTGTACTCTACAAACAACTGCAAAAGCATTGATCAGAGTGTAAAGCAAAGCGCAGTGCATGCGACTATAGCCGTGTCTCGTGCTGGGCATAAATTATTCCTCGGAGTGCAAGGCTTAATCGCAGCGACCCACCCGTGAGTCACCGGGCGAAAGCAACTCCCGCGCAACTCCGAACCTGGAAACTTTTCAAGAGCTCTTCCGAAGCCGCGCTCAAATCACGGCCAAGCCTCGCTTCAGACGTTAAAAGAGAGAGAGAAGGAAACGCGCATATAGAGCCAACGCGGAAGAGTCATCGTCGAGGAGCATGCGCGATTGAATCAGCGCCGGGCAGCCGCAGATCGAGGAGGACAGCAGCTGCCGCAATCCTCAGGGGAAGACCTCACCTGGGTCGTGCGTACAAGAGTGCGCATTGAAAGAAGGCAGTCGTGGGGGGAGCCAAAGGGGAGTCGGTGGGTGGGTTGGGGGGGGGGGGGTGAGCAGAGCTGCGCAAAAGCCCATGTCCGTTGCCGGGCTCCCGCTTCGCTCATTGGCGTCTATAATTAACCCCCGGGCCCGGGACTTTCTGGCAGGGCCAACGCGCTCTGTCCAGAACGACGGCGACGACGATTGAATTATCCACTGAATTATGATCGAAGCCGTGGCCCGCCGAAGCGCACGAAAACGCTACGCGGGCGCGCTCAACCCCCCACACGCCCATCGTTTCCACCGCCGAGCTTCGGCCGCTGCCGATCGTGTACACCTCTCCACGAGCCTCTTCCCTCCTCCCTTAACTTATTTCTCTCCCAGCTGTTCCTCCTGAAAGCGTGAATACGCCATGCAAGCGTGCGAGACGAGAGAGTGGAGCGGCGTGTCGTGTGCGCACAGAGCGGACGTGCGCGTGCGGTGCACACGCGCAGCCAGTTGACCCGGGCGAGCGAACGTGTATAGACTCCGTGGAGAAAACGATTGGCGGCCCACGCACTGAACTAGGGAAACGCCGGCTAATTCCTTAATTAATAAGTCGATTGGCTGATTCATATGTAGGAAGTGTGGGTAATAGATCGAGGGACGAGCGAATGCCAGACAGTACGGTTAAGTGCATGTTCCCAGCGTTTTCAATAACAGGGAAATTAATCGACGAAGAAATCAAACTTTATACTTGATTGGTATCTGGGGTTTAATGTCCAGAAACGACGACATCATTATGGGAGACGCCGTAGTGTAATGCTCCGGAAAATTTTGTCCACTTGGGGTTCTTTAACGTGCACTGACATCGCACAGTACACGGGCCGCAAGATTTCGCTTCCGTCAGAGCTTTAGACTTCGGATTCCTTGATGCTGAGGTCGCAAACGCCCTTTGTAGAGGGAGAGTGGTCGTCACTGCGTAGAAAAGTTGTACTAGAGCGGCTACTAGTTCACACTAGTTTGGAAGAGTTTCCAGTGAAATTTTGTTCGATGTATGAGTGAATTTTGCTCCACAGTGAGGCCCTGTGACTTTTGCTCGAGGCTGCGAGAAAACAAACGAACAAAATATGAACTCATATTGTGAAGCACAGCATTTATGACTACATGTGCAAACCGTCTCACTGGATCAGTCAAGTCATTGTTTAACTGGACCTTCTTCCTTTAATGAGGCAATATACCAAGGGCCTTGAAGGACCTCAGGTATCGTTTGTTTGAAGGAAAGCTTTTTCATTGGACGTGCATGAAAATACTATGCTCTGTTCGTGAAGTATTACTGCCCCAGTGTTATTGCATTCTGCAGTGACCAAGATTATTGCGATCACCACGGCGCGTTTCCCGTTCATCGACTGATAAGTAAGGCGGAACCGTGCTTATTAACCAAAATCGGGCCTCATATACACAAAATGGTCTTTCGCCCCAGATTCATTTGTCGAATAGCTGATGGCTAATAGGCATGCCGAATTTAGGCCATATACCAGCGAAGAATGAGCAAATGCGAACGAAAGGTTTTGAGAAAACCTTCGCATAAGTTGCTATAAAAATTATGCGTTTACGTCGAGTACGCGTTGTCTCTATTGGCTTTTAGCAGAGATACGACTTGAATATCGCCCATGTGTGTTTCAAGAAACGTTAGATAAAAATGTGTTGTCCGAAATGTGTTGTCCGTAAACTTCTTGACGTTTACGGGTACGGAGCTGTCGGAGCTGCCAATTCACGGAAGCAGCAGGGCTAGTAGACACATCCTGTGGCGTTTTGTGCAGCTACATGTTTTTTTTCTCCCTCCCTCCCCCCCCCCCCCCCCCCTTTTTTTTTTTTAAACCTGCCTCGACGGAGTTCTGGTCGAAGAAAGTAATGACACCGCTAGAGTTCATAACGAATGAAGGTAAGGGTAAGACGCGCACGACAGAATATAAGCAGACAACACAAATGTGATTTGGTGATTATCTCGCTAACAATGGTTTACACCAGCAGCTAAGTAAAAACGCGTAAGCCACTGCAATGCTAGGTTTGCGTGTCTCCGGTTTGGTTCCGAATCATCATGTCTGTACCAGCCTTGCCGATCGCATATCATCATCATCATCATCATGCCCCTTCCCCACGAACGTTTCGATATCATCTGCCCACCTAACTCTCTGCCGCCTCCTGCAACGCTTGCCTTGTCTATCGAATAACACTTCTCCAGTAACCCGGTATCCGTAAATACAAGTGAGTCTAGCGTCAAACTGAAATTCTCCATTCGTGCCTCACATTCCTTCCAGATGCGACTCGGCGCCCAGCGCACAGCCTCACCGCCAGCCCCGTTGCAGAACTGGTATTTACATCCTTCTCCGGAGCAGCATATGGCATCTGAGGAACCAATGCAGCCATTACGGAAAAACGAACGCGGGATGATTCAGCCGAGGCGCTGCGCGCATGCAAAAGAAAACGACCGAGAGGGGTGCGTCCTCGGCATCCGTCGTACCGACCCAGAGAGCGTAGCGTGTAAGAGGGTGCAAGTGCTGTCGGTGCGTGTTCGACGGCCGCAGGAAAATTAAAACAGGCGCGCGCGCGCGCGTCGGTTGCACGTCTACGAGCGGGGCGGAGCTGTAGCGTGCTCGCTCGCGGAGATGCATCTATTAAAGCCAGGCCTTGGTGGGAGAGCGCACGACGCAACGCAGCCAGGCCCGCACACGATTTGCCCCTGCCTATTTCCGTGGGCACTTAATCACCCGGCGGCGCGGTAAAACCACGGACCCTTGACTTCGGTTTTTGTGTCTCTTTTGCTTTCGTTCTCTAATTAAAGCAAATAGAGCCAGCCATTAAAGATGTGGGCGGCCACTGAGGCCGATTACCGATGCAAGGAAGCGTGCAGGCACGGCGCGTTGCGCGAGTTGTGTGTGCAGAGCCGCATGGCTCTGGAATGGCCGAACAGTGAAAACCAACCACAGGAAGCACGAAAGAGCGGTTTCAGGGAATGGGGAAAGCTTTTTTTAAAAAGACCCGAATGTAGATTCATTCGTGATGCCCTGGAGAACCTTACCCGAGCTCATCTGAAAATCATGAACGAGACATTTCGTCGCCTTTTAAATCGACATAGATGATTTTTGAAGGCCGTGGTCGGTGAGCTTTCGGTTTGACGCTTGTGGAAGAGCGTTAACGATATTAAAAGAAAAAGAAAAAGGCGCTGACACGCACCACACGATGTTTGACTAATATTTAATTGTTATCTTTACAAGGTGACAAAGCGCCCACCTGTGTTGTCACCCTCCTCCCCTCCCCCCCCCCTTTTTTTTTTCCTTTTTGTAGAAATATAGGGAACATATGCTACGTTCCTTCGTGCATCCTGCGATGGCTCTTATAGGTGCACCATAGCCTCCTGAATAATCGAGGAGGCTATGGCTGTACACATGCGGCATGCGGACACATGAGGCGGGGCTGCAGAGCACACTCAAGCCCTCCTTAGGTAAAGCCACCAGTGGCGCTCCCACAAAGGAGCGCGTAGGGGATGGGGGATGGAGGGAGGTATCGGGGGTTACATACCACGATACCTTCCTAACACAATATTAGGGCCAAAACGAACCGAACCATTACGCCGATCATGACGGCAACTGGCGGCCTTTCGATTCGTGAAGACGTTTGTCTTCTGTTTTCTCTCTAAATACTCGGGCACATAAAATAAGATAGCTCAGTAGTATCATATACAGAGCGATCCTCAATGGTATCACGTATTTCCTAACTGATACATTTTCTATCTGTAGTATTATGAATTTTATGTTATGCACAGCAGAGCATGTCGATACCTTGCACCTATGAAGTCGAATCATATGGCTGCGTCTAACCGGAAAACGATCATTACCCCTTCTGTCTTTTGCACTTATATTGAGATGGTAATGTATAAGCACCATGTTATCCCAAGGAAGGAATTACAACATAAACAAAAAATATTACCCTGTTACACTGCAGTGAAAGCTGTACGAAGTGCGGAGCAGTGATTCGGTTGTGTTTTCCTTGTATTTCTGTGATGTTTACCGTCGAGTTCTTCGAATTATTTTCGCGCATTACGCGATTATTTGCCCTCAATGTGTACCTTTTTTATTACATACCAATCTGCGTCATTTAATTAATCTGAACCATTAGTCATCGGTACTATGGGAATTCATGGGGGTATGTAAGCTTGTGTTGCGGCGGCGCAGTGATTTGGCTATGTTTCCTTTGTGTTTTTCTTGTTTTTACCATGGGTGTTTATAAAAATTGTCACTCAATTTGCTCTCGTTATGTGAATAATCACCCTTAATAAGTATCTTATTTTAACCTTTCTTAATCTGGACCTATTTTAAGTAGCTTTGGTCAGGTCTTAGCGTGTTCTGGCCTGATTTCTGAGCGTAAGTCCCACATGCATATATATAGACACCGACAGCCCGGGTAATAAAGTGCTTTGCGCTTGAAAGCATCCTGTCCACTGTTTAATTATCACGTTACTGATTCGTGTACAACAACGTCACTGCTGCGATGGCCCCAACACACTGCAGGTGTGAATACGTGGCAGGTACGCACACAAGGGGATCTTGTTTATATGAGTGTGTAGTAACACAATTAGGCCGTCTTTTAGTAGAATCAGGTCGTACATGGAGTGACATTAGGCACCCCTAAAGACTTAGCGTTCGCTATTATGCGCTTGACGTTTAGAAAAGTATATAAGTAGTATATGTATATATAGTCTGCCTCTCGCCTTTGTTTTACTTCGCTCAGGCGTCCAGGTCATTAGCGTCTCATAGGCTGCCGTAGAGTAATTAATCTCGAATGAAAAATGTTCGCCCGTGCCTTTATTAGGTGACGACGCCTCAGCTCAGCGGCCTGCTCAGATAGCTTAGGGTGCGCAGGCTTTCAAGGTTTTCTATCGACTCCGAAAGCCGATAGAAGAAGAAGAAGAAAAAAAAAAAGAGGTTAATTTCGATTAAGTCAACGAAGAGCTCGTATAGAAGTAATCCTGCCGCTCGCCTGCTCCGCGCAATCGCTATAGCATATATTGATATAATTACGGCACAAAATAACTATATAAAAACGTGAGAACACTCTTACAGCCATTCTCATGTGTGCACATTTAAGCAAAAAAAAAAAAAACTTCCACAGCGTTTACATAAGGCAAAGACGGTACACAAAACATTACATGCGCTTCGATGTCAAAGAAGCTATCCTTCATTACCAAAACAAAGCAGCGCGAGCTATAGACTGGCGCTTTTGCACTTTTGTACGTAGCTTAGTAATATTTGAGTGAAATTTCAGAATACTTCAGCTTGCCTTTGTAGCGTATCAAAGTCACACACACAGGCAGGAGAAAAAAACGGATAAAACGGAAAAGTCAAGGCGCATAAATTCACGTGCGCATATCGAAATATACATTACTCATTAAAATTTTCATGGGTATTTCATTTTGTATTGGCTTCACTGACAAGTGCAAAAACACGACATTTCATGAACAATAAAGTTGTAATTTTCTAATGATTAATCGGACGCAACCGACATTCTGATCGTTGCACGTGACTCACGCGACTCCACACACACACACACACACACACACACACACACACACACACACACACACACACACACACACACACACACACACACACACACACACACACACACACACACACAGTTGCCGATCCGCCTAATTCAGCAGAAACTTGCTTCAGCGAGATCTAGCAGGTTTCACACCTTTTCCGCCTTTCTTTGCCGCGAAAAGTTCGGTGCTCTATGGAAGCGTAACTCATCCCAGCGGACGTGCATACGTTGAGCCTATGAGCAGGAGTACTGACGTGCTTATCGTCAGGGAAGAGAAGGAGATGCGAAAGATGTCGGGAGTCTCTCGTAACGCGAAAAAAAAATAATAAAGAACTCTGCGACAGTAACACCCAGAGGACAGTGCCACGAGCCAGAGAGTCCCGTTTCTCCCCTAACTTCATTACAGCTCAGCTCTTGGCCGCGAGAGACGCGCGATGATCGCGACACTGGAGGCCGCGCTCGCTCACCCCCGGCGTTCATGCTCGCGACTGCAGCCTTCGTTCGTTTCTTGTTCACGCTCGCGAGTTCCAAGCATGCGTTTCCTGTTCGTCCTTTCATGGCGCGCCGTGGGCAACGGTATGGTCGAGCGCCGCTGCAGCGCGCGCAATAGACCCCCGGGCACGCTGGAGGGAAGAAATCTAGTTCCCGTGTCTGGCGCGAGTGGTTGCCGTTAGCGCCGGCCGTTTGTCTGCCGCGAGCGCTGCCTGGCAGTGAAACGAGACGACAGGTAGCATGCCTTTCCCCGTTCGCAGTATACGTCGGCGGTGGATACTCTTTTCGACAGTCACGAAGTGTTCTGCTGAAAGTGGCGGTCGGAGTAGTGCGAAAACCGTCGCGATGTATCGTACCGTCGTATAGCTGAACCGCCGAGCAAGGGGGCGTGTTTGGGGCACGGCGACGGAGGATTTGAAATCGCTGTGCGATATTAGTGTTAGCTACACTATATGTGCCTCATTTATTAGAACCGAGAAATATGATAAACCGGGACATGTCTTGCGGGGTTGATCTTTTTTCTTATTTTTAAGGATAGATGTATCCGCCCCTCTATCCGTGTCTGTTAAATGCGAAGCATTCCTTAGTGAACTTAAACACCTTTGAACGTATCCGTCCATTCATCCGTCCGTACACTATCTATCTATCTATCTATCTATCTATCTATCTATCTATCTATCTATCTATCTATCTATCTATCTATCTATCTATCTATCTATCTATCTATCTATCTATCTATCTATCTGTCTGTCTGTCTGTCTGTCTGTCTGTCTGTCTGTCTGTCTGTCTGTCTGTCTGTCTGTCTGTCTGTCATCTTGATATATCTATTCGATGGAAGGAAGGAGGTACTGACCGAAGCAACAAAATTAGTAAAATAGTAATGTATCGAGGCATTGTGCGTTTCATCTGAGGCAATATTTCAGGCATTGCGAACACATACCAGCGTGCCACAAAGAACATCAGCCCGTCGTCCCTACAGGTCAAGGAAAGGAAAGTCGAAGACTTCGAGTTTCCCGAACTGTCTATGCCTTACTGCGTCTCTTCACACGTACATTTACGAAAAGCAATGACTCAGACGGCGATGCCGTTTAATCGTGCCCGTCGCGCTTTTCCTGTGGAAGGTGAACGACCTCGTTGAAGAGAAGCTGTTTTCACTGTCTCCGCGAACGAACGAACAGCTCCAGGAAAGAGTACAGCATTGCCAAGGAAATGCCTTCGACCGCCGCAGCTACCGCTCGAAACATATAGACATCTAGTTCGTGGTCATAACATATATACCATAGCTATGATATATGAACGCTGTGATGTAGACAAACATGATTTCATCGCATTTATGTAACCAGGGTTGCGCGTGTATGGACCTTCCAGGAAACAAGTAACCAGTATCGGCCCATCGTGCTATGTGCTTCAAAGTTTCAGCGTGGCATCGCTTTCTTCAACTGCACATTTAAGCCACAAAACAATACACCATGCAAAAGCAAAGAGAGCGTGATGTCACGCCCAGAATCCTGTGCAGGTCAGAAATACTACATGGTCTGGTTTATTTCCGACTATTTTTGGCATACGCACGCCAACAGCGCGTCAATTATTATCGGCTGACAACGAAAACTTGCGACACAGAAAAATGGCGGTCACATAGTTATGCGACACGCTTCTTCCCGCCTTTCATTCTAGCCGCCTCACATAGGGTGGCAATTGGTGCACGCGGCCATGCAAGCTACGTGGTTATTCATACATTTCGCAAACTTTGTTCTGAGCGGTGCGCTCCTAACTGCGCCGAGCAAATCATAGAACAGACAGCACATGTCATTACATTCAGGGAAAGAAGGAAAAAGAAAGGGTGAGAGAGAGAGAGAGAATCACACGTCTTTTGGTCTACTTGTAAGAAAGGCACAATTACACACGCACGCACACACACACACACACACATACATACATACATACATACATACATACATACATACATACATACATACATACATACATACAATAGGGTGCTGCAGTTATTGTCGAGTCAAGGTGGGTAAAAAACGCGGCGTCCTCCAAAAGTAAAGGCGTCGCCAGTCCCGCGCGCATCCATAACCCTCCAGCATGCGGTCGACCGGCCTGACAGTCGTGCCCGCCACGCCCAGGAGCTCCCCCGCATTTGCGTGATGACGAGGGCCCGACAAGCACGCATTTCGAAAGCAGCGCGCGCGCAAACAAACGCGCCGAAGCTTAGCCATCAGGCAAAAAAAGGAAAGACAAAAAAAAAAGCGTCAGTATATACGGTGGGCTTTCCAGCCACCAAACCCGCTGCGATAAGAAGAGCTATGTGACATGCCCAGAACGTGACCGTAGAGCTCTATAGGAGCCCGCAAACCTGTCACAGGATAAAACGAGAAGTATGAAAGACAAAAAAGAGACAAACGCATTTCGGGCAAGAGGCACAAGCCGACTGCTGTTCGTTGACTCAGTGCCGAGGCGATGACGTAGATTAGGTTAATCCGCGGGGCGCTGCTAGGCGAGCACACCTCACGCACGACATCTATTGGCGAGTGGCCTCGGTCGGAGAGGGGGTCGGACGACACGCCGGGGACCCGAATAACGAGGCTGTGAATAATTTACGCTCCCCCCCCCCCCCCCCCCTCTCCCGTGCGACCACTTCGCACTACCTATTTCGCAATGGGCACGACAGCGGGCGCCACTAAGAGGAGAGAGAGAGTGTGTGATGAAGAGGGCCCACACGAAACGTGCGATACAAACGCTCACACACACACACACACATGTACACAGCAGAGGACATCGCGTATGCGCCAAGAGGAAACATTTATGAAATCGGCAGCTGTAGCTGCCGAGAGACTGCTGTAGTGTGTATAGTAGTTGGGGCAAAAACGAAATGAGGAAGGAGGCCGACTGTGTCCCGGACGTAGTCCCCTTCGCTGGTGCACAAGCGACGCAAACTCGATTTGTCAGTTATTTATTCGACTACCTCTCGAGCACGTTTATTGCCTCGACGGGAGGTGAGGTGGCCCGACGTTCACCGGAAATTTAGCCGGTGAGGAATCGGGGACTTTCCGAATTCGGCCTCGTAGAGACACGGCAGCGCCTCATTGGCTGGTTCCCACCCCGGTGGATGCACTTGCCGCTCGTGCGTATAGACACACACGGGACGGGCCTGCGTCTAGCGAGGTCGACGTCCCACTAGAGGGCCACGTGCAGCATCCCCAAAATAAGAGCCCGATCTTCGTGCAAAAACTAAGGCATTGAAATGCGTAAAGGAAATGAGCGGCGAACGATGCTGTCACATGAAACGCCCGTCTTTCCTTTCGCAAACGGAATCACGGTCTCCCAAGCTTGCTCGCTTGCCCCGTCTCGCCGAGGGTTTTACCGTGAAAGAGAAAGAAACGGGGACCGGATGTAATGCCTCTTTTATTTTTTTTCTTCCTCACCACGACGGAGAATAACAATTTGGCGCTCGATTCACACGCTTCACTGCCAGAGCGCTTTCCTCAAAAAGAAGCATAGGTATCCTGCTATGTACACTAACGAGGTATCAGAGGATTCGAGACTTATACCAAGTAAACCGTGGATAATAGCGGCCGAGGCAGCATCATCGTCATTCATGCTTTTAGCAAGCACTCAAAGATGGGCGGGCGGCATAGCTTCCGCTCTCTGCGTCACTTGAAGACAACATCGGTCACGGAAGGTGCAACGAACTCGAGGTGAACAAACCCATAGACATCTAAATCGCTCGACAAATTCTGCGGCCGAAACAAGCTTTTCCGGCTACGTATATACGGTCCGAAGTAAAGGACCCAAACGAAACCAGAGGTCCGGTGTCAACAGCTGGCTTTCGCCATGCAATACGAAACGACATGACATCTTCCGAGGGCCTCCTCCGATCATCAGTCGCGGCGCACAGCGACTAAAACGAGGCGACACGCGAAAGAAGAAACAAAATTTCGTTTGCGGTGCGTGCAACGCTCCCTTGTCATCGCACGGCAACAGCAACGGATCGCTCGTACACAATGAGGAAAAATGCGCGAGAGTTGCCGGTCGCCCGAGATGCGATGATGAATTCCCGACCCCCGTCCAATCAACGGCTCGAGTGGCTCCACACGACCGGCAACCGCGCGCGAGAGACGACAGCGCTTGTTGCCGACATCTTGGCGTAATGAAGGCTGCGAACTGACGCCCCGAGACGAGCGAAAGAACGAAGGAGAAATAAAGAAAGGAAAGGAAGAAAGAAAACAAGCTGATCCCAAACAAAGCTCGCTCCGCGTGGTTTCGTCGACATCGTCGCAGAGGCAGCAAAAGACGAAGCGCCGCAGCAAAGCGTCAGCGCCGGCTCGTATAACAAGCTATAGACGTTGGAAAAGCGACGAGGAATAAAACACCACAGGCAGCGTCGACCACCCCCTTTTCCTCCACCTCCTACCCTTTCTCCTCCTGCGCGTCAAGAGAGGAAGGAAGAGAGGGGCGAGATTATTTCCATGTCAACCGTTCTCCCTCTGAAAACCTTTCGCCGTGTTTTCCTCGGCAAATGAAAGCAGCGGAGGCGTGGACATGCCGGAATAAAAAGATACGCAAGCGTAAGGACACGGCTGGTGACCGGACAGGAAAGGGGACACCTCGATAGGAGAAGCGGACCTCGAGCAGCGGTGAGGGAGTCGCCTAGTATATGGGAATGGTGGGTTCAACGGAAGCCGCCTGCTGAACAAGGCTCCCAAATGAAATGGACCTCGGTGCGGCAGCGAGGCTCTGCAGACCGACGTTGCTACAGCGCCGATGTTGCCAGAACGGCTATAGTGTGACAACGAGAGGGAGAAAGACCTAACGAGTGCAGGGAGTTGTTGGCACTGTTTCTCGTTTCCGTACTCGCGCTGGGTTCCTTGCTATGCAACTCTGTTCTCTCGTCGGCCCACCGTTATTATACGGAGGAAAAGGCGAGAGCCTTTCCTCCCCTATAGAACAGCGCAAAGGATAACTCTGACCTGGTCTTTTGCCGAAGCAGTGAAGTGATAAACCAATCACCGAAGCTTGACTATCACTCATTCGCAAGTACAGATGCCTTTGTTAAGCGGGAGATAAAAACCTCGACTTCGATTTTCCTCGATTTTCTTCTTTCTTTTTTTTACCAGCCATGGTAACTCGTCGGCTATGACGTTATCAGAACCCATGGCCATTGTTGGACGCTCAACAAATGTTTGGGCAATGGAGCAAGAAGAACGTGGCAAATAGAATGAAAGAGGGAAAGAAAGGCAAGAAAGTCGATCAGACTGTAGTCTGCTCGTACAGGTGGGGTTAGAGATGGGGGAGCGAGAAAGAAGACTGCACAGTGCGTTATACACACATAGAAAGTGAAGCGTACGACGGTCTATCACTCCAGTGTGTTGGCTCTGCACTGCAGAAGGGCTCTTATGACCCATACGAACACCAATGAAACGAAAGCACACGTGCAGGGCTACCTTGTACTGCCTGATTGGCCTCCAGAGGCAACGTAACCGACGCCAGTGACCTCGTACTTAGGCTGAACTTTTTTTTTTTTTTTTGTCGCAATGCCGTGTGAGTTGCGCGTCCTGGCACTGTTAACTTAACAGTGAAAGAAGAATGATGTACCTGGAGTTAAGAAACAACCTATTATAATAGTGATACAAACAAAATATTATTAATTGATAGAATTGAACGTGCCAAAACCATATGATTACATGAGGCACGCCCTGTAGTAATTTTTACTACCTGGGATATGCTTGAAGGTGTACCCAGGTCTAAGCACATGGGCATCTCGTGCATTTCACACCCATCGAAATGCGGCCGGCGTAGAGGGACACTAGGAACAATAGCAAAGATACGCGAGGTCGTGAGTACACGCGCGCATTGCGTAGAAGATGAAAATAATCGTATATATACAGGCACAACAGATCTGTATAGTTCAAACACGTGACGACAGTTTTACTTCCTCGACAGCCATTAGGGGGCTTTTGTGTCGCTTTGACCGAGCAGTCCGGTGGCATGTTGAATTTAAAGTACGAGGGAATTAAGTCACTGTAAGAGCGTTTTTTAATGAGTGAACGGCAAGATTGGCGGCGGAAGCCTAACCGTTCTTTGACCCGAGCGAGGGTCCTTGTCTTTCACGAGGGATCCGGAGAATCGCTTTATATCTCGTGTGCCGACGTGTACTTGAACAGTCAAGAACTTCCTCTACGTTGTCGTATACGCTGGACCCTAAAATTAAAAAAAAAGCAATAAGCAAAATGTGCGCGTGTTTCCGCATAACATTACTGAGCTAATGGGACTAGGAGAGGTTGCTTACACCGACGCTCAAGTGCCGGCCGGTTCAGCTATATAACGTCGTCGTTAATGCGGCGTACAGAAATGAAGTACCGAGAGAAGGCATAACGGTCGGATAGTGTAAGGGCCAGAAGTCATGCTCTGAGAGGGCGGCCCGCACACGTACGTTAAAAATTTGCGTAATGCACTTTCACTTTCTCTTTTATTTCCTTCCTTCCTTTCTTTAGAGCGTCAACTTTTGGAGATTTTATTCACGCGGAGCGTTCAGGCAGAAAAAGCCTTGGCCCCTCCTGACGCCGAAAATGAGAAAGAGAAACAAATTCAAATTTAGCAGAAGATGAGTCGATCGTCTATAGCTAATGACTCGTGCCCCTCATTAAGGCAAGTAAGAGAGAGAGTGGAGAGGCAAATAAAATAATCAAATGCGCTATTTTTTTTTTTCAGGTTTATAACAGAACACTGCGACACAGGCAGGTCAGTGTATATATTGCAGCGGCGCGCCTAGATTAAAATGCAAATGCGAATAATCTTGGCGGCGGCGCTTTCGAGAACGGCTATGACCGAAAGAGGAAAGCGTTTAACTCCAGCCGGCGAAGGTAATACGGGTAAGCACGTTTTTATGCATACGAAAACAGCTTGCACAGACCTTCGCGTATACACGATATGCGACAATGATATGTTTATGGAAAACTGCTGCAAGTTCTTCTTTCCTCTTTCCACCACATTCATACGCATTCTATCTTTTTTTTTTCCTGAGAAAAGTGGAAGACATTTTTCTTGGATCGTCTCGACCGTTCCGGAGTTGTTATCGAAGTACCACGCATAGCACACCTATGCCTACAATTTCAGGAAGCGATCGAAAGACGAAATGGTTGGTCTAGCGACGAAACACAGCGTATACTTCCGAGGTACACAAACGGCACTTCGTAAAACAAGTTACACCTAGATTCACGCTCGTGTTCCCAGAAAAAAAAGATCGTCTTACCTTGCACGGTATGAATGGGCTATAAAAAGAAAGGACGGATTCAGCTGCGTTTATTCACATCGCTTCACCGCGGTGTCTTCGCGAATCGGGTAGCGCAGTATATCGGGGGCGCGCGCACACACACACACACGCACACACACACACACACACACACACACACACACACACACACACACACACACACACACACACACACACACACACACACACACACACACACACACACACACACGCGCGCGCGCGCACGCACGCACGCACACACACAAAAGAAAAGAACGGCGGCGTCCATACACATCGCTTCCGCTCAGTAAAATGAAGGAAGATATCAAAGTCTGGCGAAAGAAGCAACGCCGCAAGAAGAGACGTGAGCATTGGAACGTAGTATTATTATTAGCGTTTGTGTTCCGCAATACATCGCATACCGCAGCATTTTCCTGGCACTGCGAAAAAGAAAAAAAAAAGGTATCTAGTTGCTTGAAACTGCGGATCGCGTGTGTACGTATGCATTGCAAGACAGAACGTCGGAAACGTATAGGAAGCGAAAGCAAAATATAAAAGAGAAACGCACAAGTGTAGCGACAGGGGGCGTTGCTTTAACGACCCGACGCCGGTGTCAGCTTAGCGTCTAGCGCGAGCGAGAGAGTCGTACACACGAAAACGTCTCTTTATCAACGCACTTTGCGAGAAGACAGATACTCCGCGCCGCAGACTGCATCTGCGCGTCGTCGCCTTTGCTGGCCTACCACAGAAAGCACCAGCCGCATCTCCAGAAAAATATGAGAGAGAGAGAGAGAGAGAGAGAGAGAGATAACGGGAATGGAAGAGACGGTTTTCGGGGCCATCCAAGGCCAGGACAGCCCGTTCATTCGCCCTCTCGCTCCTCCGTTGTTGCGGCCGAGAGCGTACACACACGCAAGCTCCAAGTGGGCGCTCGGTTTTTACCAAAACCCTCACTCATTTCCCGTTTCCCTTCCTCTCACATCCTCTTCTTGCGGCCGCCGCACCGGCATCCGCGCGGCTTAAAGCGTCAAAAATATTTCACGGGATTAGAGCAGCGGGCCCGGGCCATCATCTATCACGATTACAAACGGAGCCCGGGAGCAGCGCGACGTCTCTTCCCGCGCTGCCGCTGGCGCTGCTGCTGTACGCTCACCAGCGGCGGCGGCTGCGCCCGCTAGAATGCATAGCCCCCCCTTTCCTCTCCAGCGAGAGCCCACCCCCGTAGCATCATCCCATTCCACGGGCGATCCTAGCACGTCAGCCTGTTACCCCCAGCGCACGCAGCCGCGCGCGTTCTGCCGTAATATGCTCGCTCGCGCTCCTCGAAATGCGGTTCGCCTGTGCAGTCGAGAACGAATTCATGAACCTCGAGATCCGACCGCCAGACATTTTCTTTTCATGACGCGCTTTTCTTTTTTCGTGTTGTTGATACACTAGGGTACATATTTACTTATTACGCTGGTATAAGTCGTAAGAGAACAACTTTTACCCAAATCGCGGTGAATATTTTTGGCGAAGGCGCCTGGCCAGTGGCGAAAGTAGCTTACTGAAAGGTGACACTGCAGTTTCTTTTCTTGTTCTTGTTCATTGTTCTTTCTTTGCCACATATCTATCTTCTAAATCTCTCCATCCCCTTGCCCCTTCCCCAGCGCAGGTAAGCATACCGGGCTCAGCCCAGGTTAATCTTCCTGCCTTTCCTATTCCTTTCTTCTCCTTCTTCGCTTACGAATCGAAACGCTTGCGATTTCTGTCACTGTGATTTCTGTGACGAGATTTTAAGAGATATTGACGTACTTGATAATGAAGGGTTGATACTTTTGACAAACGTAATGGAATACTAAACAATCGAAGAAAGAAAACACTAGTGTGGTCAACCGGCACACGAACATAGGCTTCGTAGGCGAGCTCGTAGATCCACATAATTTACAGTACAAGAACATGCAGAACACACGGTTTGGGAGACGAGCCGTTATTAGATGTACTTTTGCGCACAATAACGCAAACACACTTCTGCGACGTCGTGGCTTTGTAACGTACGACTTACGTTGCCTGCAAGTTTAGCATCACCTCCGTTTCCACGTAAGCACGAAAACGGCGGAAAGAAACAAAGAAGCTAGAAAGAAAAGGAGAGATGGAGACGTCCTGAATGACTCACGTGGTTTCTTAAAATAACTCTTGCTTTTTGAGAACTGTGAGACGTGGGTGGCAAGGGGAAGGGTTACGTGGAAAGTCGATATTTCGCAGGACCGGGTTGAAACAAATGAGACGGTTCTCAGTAGACGACCCTGTCCTAGCGATATTTATTGCATGTCAAGTGCAATAAATAGTACACATATATTTTTATTTCTCGCATAACTGTTAAGTGCTGAGTAGCTATACGCCAATACCTTGAGGCACGCAATAGAGTCCGGGGTGCATACCATTGCCAGAGTCGGTAAGTTAGGCTGTTTTATAGCGTGGGGGTGGCTGGCACCCCTTCGTTTGCCTCGGGACCGGAAATGCTCAAAGATGCGTAGTACGCTTTCCATTTCACATCTGTCCCTCCAGTAAGTCATGCTCCTTATCCAGATGTGTATTTCTGGCTCAGGACGCTAACATCAACTGTATACGTATGAAAAAAAAAGAGAGGAAGAAAAAGTAGAGAGTGAGAGGGGTGCAAGTGAGCATGAAGTCACTTCCTGCAAGAAGTAATTTGAAGCGGATGGTGTAGAGGCGAATAAGTAAATTTGAACGGTGCTTCTTATAAGGAGTAAAAAGAAAGATGAAACGGATGGTATTAAGCCATTAAGCTGCGCTGCGTAAATTCTATTTAAGGTGTTTCATGAACGAAGAGGCTCGGCATCATCACAGGCAGATATCGCAATAGTTATTCTCGGTTTACTTGCATTCGCATCTTCTCGTAAGCCTTGACACGTGTGTCTGCAGTGTGCATATAGGTAATGTTCTTTGTCGGCGAAGCCAACACGGTCTGTTGGAAGATCTGATGTAGCACGTACGCTGACGTTCACTAATGCGATGGTAACACACACACACACACACACACACACACACACACACACACACACACACACACACACACACACACACACACACACACACACACACACACACACACACACACACACACGGATGTAACGTGCGCACAAAAGGTCGGTCGCACACGCAATGTCAGATAAAGAAAGTGCTCACTGTCTTGACGATAAGCATCAACACTGCCTTTTAAGATGCTGGTGCGTGTGCATAGCTCCGTCCAATATATTCTAACTCCACTGCTTATTGAGCATGAAACGCTTCTAGCTCCCGTTGTCGGCGACTTTGAGCTAAGGGCCAGAGTCGTTATTGGGGCTTTCAAACGAGAAAATCAGGCGACTCACTCGAGGTCATTATTGTACTCAAGCGAGAACATACCGGCATTCAAACGCCATCATCCGGGTCATCCGCGCATTCAGTTAAATGTTAAATGCACGCGGTCTTTGGGCGTGAACCCTTTGTGCAAGACCGCATTACATACGGTAGTTACTGGCGAAACTAGATAAGAAAAAAAATATTGCTCCGAGTTCTCCTTCATGTTTCTTTGCACTACCACAGAAGCTGAAACTTCTAGCACGCTGATACTGCATCATTTCACGTTCCAATGGCAAGGCACGATGAAAGTTATTGTCATTCAATGCCAGCGATTAGAAAATTTCGCGGCGCAAGTCACCACCTCTTTCGACAGCGTCATGTGGTCACGTTCTACCGGTGGAATGAAATGGAAGACGACGTAGACAAGTGTGCTCGTGTAAGATTGATCGATCGATCTGTGGGGTTTAACGTCCCAAAACCAGTTCTGATTATGAGAGACGCCGTAGTGGAGGTCTCCGGAAATTTCGACCACCTGGGGTTCTTTAACGTGCACTGACATCGCACAGCACACGGGCCTCAACATTTCGCCTCCATCGAAATGCAGCCGCCGCGGCCGGGATTCGATCCCGCGACCTTCGGATCTGCAGCCGAGTGCCATAACCACTAGACCACCGTGGCGGGGCTGCTCGTGTAAGAGGTCCGAGGAAAATTACAAGGAAAAAAAAATAAGAGAGAATCGAGACCGGAGAGCCGCGATGTGCCTTTCCGGTAGCCATTTCAGGACTATAGACCCCTTTCATAAACTGTAAAGCTAGCTTCCCTACAATGCAACTTGCCCTACTAATGGCGACAGCTGCCTTTATTTAAATACTGTCAAAATTCAAGTTGCACATGCTGCGACCCGTTTTTTGGGGATGTTTGTATCAGAAGGGCTGCGTCGACATTTTACATGCCCTATCGCAAGCAAATTGCACTTGCACACGTTGTTTGCCGGATTGCCAATGCCGCCATTAGTAGCGCAAGCTGCATTGCAGGGAAGCTAGCTTGCAGTTTATGAAAAGGGTCTATATGTACTCTCCGCTACGGGATAGCCAGCGTTTGTTGTTGCTGAGATGCTGGCAATGGGTTTCTAGGGCAAAACGCGTTGAAACAGAGCCCGTATAAGCCCGTCTCCTGTATGGGCAGGCTTCACGCTACCCTCATGTACACTATCATCTTGTATGTACGCATACTCCCCTCTTGAAGTATATAGGGCTCAGAGTGGAACGGAAACATGGGTGCCCTCATGTCACCGCCCCAACGGGTGTCCTTATCCTCACCGACAGCGCTCTGAAGCCGCTGCGCCTTATCGCCCGTATTAGCTTAGGCGATATAACCCCTCGACGGACAACGTTTAATCGCGCCACACGTTTTCTGCCGCTTACCCGCTCCACATAGATCCCGATCTCTGCGCTACCAAAAGCCCGCTTGAGATAAAAAAAACCAAAAAAAGAACAGAAAAAGAAGGAAATGAGCCAAGCGCCCCCGTCAAGGATTCTCCTTCGACGCAAGCCCTGATGAGAGCCTCAGAGGAAATGAAAAGTTTCCCTTCTTAAGATCGCGCAATTAATTAGTCCCTCGACGTCACGCACATCTTCCCTCTTCTCTTTTTTGTTAATTGTAAGATCAAAAATTATGTTTTCTTTTCGAGTGCTGTCTCTGTCTTTTTTTTTTTTTGGACGTAAAATCTTCTTTCTGTCTTGTCCCCCGTCTAATTCTTTCTCCATACTTTCCCTTCGTTTTTCTATTCCTTACATTCGGCACCTCTCCGACCCTCTTGCACATAATGGATTCAATTACTCACGTGGGTTCACTAGAGAGATATTTTTTAATAACTAGACCCCTCGTCACTCTTCTCCTCCCACAGTTTTTTTTTTCTTTAACGTTCACCCGGAAGACCGTCACCCCTTCAATAATCTCACTTCTGAAATTTCTTGCGTTTGTTCTTGCGAGGTAACTTTCCTTAAGGACCTCGGTGAATGTAAGTATGCAAATCTGCCGGGGTTTCTTGTGATCTTTTACACAAACGGCACCGCCTCTTCGTTTGCACTTTTTCTCTATGCCTTGAGCCACACAGCGCTCCATGCCGCTAATGGCCAACCCCCTATACCTTTACCGTTTTCTAAGGCTGCCCGAAAAGCCACGCCTACAAAACCTGGCTCCGCTTATCTCCATGAACGTTTCACTTTTAAAAGGAACAGCTCTTACCCCCTAAGCATCAGCAAGACGAGCAGGAAATCGCTACTGAAACGACAGCGCCACACCTTTTTCTAGTGGGGGAGGCTTTCCTACTGTGGTATTACTGTTTCCTCTTTGCTCTTTTGGTTTCGAGTGGCTAGGAATTTTTAAATTCAACGAGAACATTCAAGCGAGAACAGAAGTTGAGGTGAAGACACCGGCTTGAAGAGGTGAATAGATTATTGAAAGCGATGCAGAACAGGTAATGTCGCTGGGGCCAACGTTTCGACAAGTAGACTTGTCTTCGTCAGGGCAACGACTGTTGCCGGACTGTTGCCCTGACGAAGACAAGTCCACTTGTCGAAACGGTGGCCCCAGCGACATTGCCTGTTCTGCATCGCTTTCAATAATCTGTTCACCATTAGGAACTTCTAACTTACACACACACACACACACACACACACACACACACACACACACACACACACACACACACACACACACACACACACCACACACACACACTGAGAGAGAAAAAAATGAACTAATAAAACCGATGGCAGGAGACGTTCAATTGCCAGCTTAAATGACGTGAAAGTTACTTAAAAGCGTCTGAAAGTTACAGCCACTACAAGTTTTCACATAACGGTGTATAGTGCATGAAAATTTGGGCCCCATTGTATGCACATGCGGGTGCTGTTAGTGATGCCATTACCTGGCATCCGAGCCTGCTCCTTTTCCTTCCACTAATCGATTTGGTTTTTAGGACTGAATATGGAAGTGCGTTGCTTTCATTTTCCACTCTATAAATTGCATTTCAGGTTCACAGTTTGATTTGTGGGGTTTAACGTCCCAAAACCAGTTCTGATTATGAGAGACGCCGTAGTGGAGGGCTCCGGAAATTTCGACCACCTGGGGTTCTTTAGCGTGCACTGACATCGCACAGCACACGGGCCTCAACATTTCGCCTCCATCGAAATGCAGCCGCCACGGCCGGGATTTGATCCCGCGACCCTCGGATCAGCAGCCGAGTACCTTAGCCACTAGACCACCGTGGCGGGGCCAGGTTCACAGTTTACCCCCGACAACCGGTTTCTTCAAATTATTATTTCACTGTTACAAAAAAGTGAAATGAAGTTGGTAAAGAAGCCGGCGCTAATATATTCTGCTGCGAAAGTGCTCCTTCAGCGCAATAAATGTTAAACGAGCAATTTCGCAAGCGCTCGCAAGCGTGCTTTTCGCAGGCGTTACAGCTGAATTTCACCGGTATGGAGTCCAAGTTAGGTCGAATATTTAGATTAAGCTGAAACGTTTTGAAGTAATCCGCAAAGAGTAGGTTGCTTTGCTTCTGGCTTTTTAATTTAAAAGTTATTTTTTAAAGGAGACCCTTACCAAGAAAAGGAGAATAAGGGTGGAGGGGAATAACTTATCAGTGTTCGTACCACAAGACAATGGACACGCGAAACAAATCGATAAATGTTTATTTAATCTGCCACGCTCACCAGTCGACAGTCGCACACGAAGAGAGAAGTCGTTTCGTTTCCAGACCGAGACCAAAGAAACCTTTCTTGTATTTCTTTTTATTCGAGAAAGCTGGTTAAGAAAAGCTGGAAGGAGACGGCGAACCGTGTTTGGACAGTGTTTAATTACTCCAGCAGTAATTAGTCGGGATCCTTTTCCCGATTCGCCGCCTACGTAGCAGGGGCATTGCGTCTGCAGAGAGTACTAGCCATAGCTACAGATATACCGGTGCTTGGAAAGAAGATAGCGAAAAAATAAAGGCTTTTTTCTTGAACATGTAGAGAGAGACAGATCTTTCATCAGGGGTGGTGTTGGGGGCGGCCGGGAGATTAGACACACGTAAGTACGCGCGCGCACTATATAATTACGACAGCAGAAAGATAAATATAAGCAAAAGTCCGTTGCGAATAAACAAGAAAGCTAACTGGGACAGAGACAGCCGGAATGAACGCCTTATCGAAGGTTCTACGTAACGAAGAAGGAATGAAAACTTGTAGGAAGAAGAAAAAGGAAAGATAGCTTTGAAAAACAAAAACAAAGACAGAACACGATGGTAAACAGAAACTGAAGTGGCGGTCGCCGCTAGGCCGAACGAAAGCGGAAGCAACATTTGTAGCGACACGTTCGTTACCTCTTGCCCAATCCATCAAGACACGGCTCATTAAATCCCAATGTCGGCCAAATGGGAACATCAGAAGGAGAGGAAGAAGAACAAGAAGAAGCCACGCTAGAAAAAGAAGGACCGAGTGGCTACGTGGCTGAAAGGGAAGTATTAAAGAACAAAAGAAAGAAAGGGAACTAGCGTGACCGAGAGAAATTTGCAGCATGATGCACAAAAGAAACAAGAAAGCTCTTACTTTTCTTTTTTTCCTTCTTTGAGACTGAAGAAAAGGAAAATCGCGACGAAGGTGGCATACAGTTGTGCCATACACGAAGTAAAGAAGCTCGGTCGAGAAGGCCGTCTCCCGAACGATGGACTTTTTGCCGTTCGGAATAAAGTGGAAGAAGGAGAAATCAAGGCGGAACGATGGCTGGCGACGAAGACGATGTGGCCTTCGGAGCCACGAGCTCGGGGGGGACACAGACTCGAGCTCTGTGCGCTGCACATCGATACGGCGGCGGTGAACGCGCGGTGGGTAATCAGGCATTTCTTCCTTCCTGCAACGGGAGGGGGCTTGATGGCGCCCACGTATATAGTGTTGGTCCCTGCACGTCGTCGTCGTCGTCGCGAGTGAGCGAATGGAGGAGTCACGCTTCGCGAGACACCGAGATGGGACGCCGTGCTGTGGAAGCCCGTCAGTGTACACATGCATGCACTGTGAGCTTGCGAGTCCCGTGTAGCACTAGTCGCGCCGGACTCGGTACGGGGAATACGTCGACGCATTAAAATTAATTTGGAGGTATTTAATCCAGGAAATGCCCGACTTCGGCTCAAGTCCTTAATGAGCATCGCGAAAAATCGAAAATAAATATTGTTTCCTTCGTGCGTGGCGAATAAATAAATAAATAAATAAATAAATAACTAAATAAATAAATAAATAAATAAATAAATAAATAAATAAATAAATAAATAAATAAGTTCAATTACGGAACCAACAGTTCTTGCAACCAACTATCGCGATTCCATCGTGGAACACCCTATATATGACGTGTCGGTTTTCATTTTTGTCCACCGACAGTTCATTAAAGTGCCGCTAACACTACGATCACATGAATGTCTTTTAGTTTAGTCTCCATTGGGCGGCAGCCGCGGAGGGAATGGACTATGTAAATTCGGTATTAGCTACTAAAGGCGATGTGCACAGCATAACCTGATTAGTAAAATGATAAACTGATTAGTATAACTGGTTATTATAACTAAACCCACGTAATATTTGACGTCGACATATAAAAAACGAAACTATAGACTCGGCGTTCAGTTTCCCGCCATTTAGTTTGCATTTCACTGCATAATGTTTAACGTGGAATATGTAATGCATTAAACATTGAGGAAAGAAAATACCGCGGTTGTAACACCTCCCAAACCGATAGAAAAATTGACGAAAGTAAATATGTGCGAAAACGTGATAAAGCTCAAACGCTTTGAGGCGAACCACTCACTCCGGTCCTAGGAATGCGTCTGGGAGGTTTGTGTAAAGCGATCGAAGCAAATAACGACGTTTAAAAGCTTTCAAAGGGAAAAAATATGAACGAAGCGAAATCAAACTCATTAGAAAAGAAAATCTTGAGATTTCAGAACCAAAGGGTATCCTCCAGTACAGGCTATAAGATTACAATTGAACGTATTTGCATCGCGGACAATTTGTGCCAGATCCCGGGCAGCATCGGTTGTCTTTTCGAGATACCAAGCAGGCCTTTTGTGTTTCGACGTATGAGCTGCCCCGAAGGAATACGGGCTCAGACAACAACAGAAAGCGAGGAGTTGCCCAACTCAATGCACCCGCACGAGTGTGAACAAGCGACAATCTAATCGCAGCAGCGTCTCTGCGAAATCAAACAAAACAGCGCGCCAGATATGAGGGCAATACAAAATAAGAAAGATGCAGGGGAGTTCTGACGCTCGAAATGTGGGGACGAAAAAAAAAAGCATTTTAGAGGTGTGCTGCTGTGAAGGAAGAAGCGACGCCGTACTTTTAATTGGGGCCGTTTAGTTGTCGACAAAGATATGGTAGCGCATCGCGGCGGCTCTTGGAGGCTCAAAGGCAGGCGAGACATTAACTTGGGTGGAAAAGGGAAAAAGAAACATAAAAGAAAGAAAGGAGTCGGAAACCCAGCCATCGGAAACAGGCAACAGAAGAGGGAAAAAAAGAAACGTTAAGAAACACACGTGCCAGTGCGCCACTCCAAACGCAGGCGACGGCAGAGAATAAAAGAGGGGGGAACCTCGCCTTTCACGCGAGCGCCGACATCGGCGCTGCTGACGTGCATTATAAATAGCCGCAGCGGAAAGAACAAGAGGCCGAGGCAAAGGGCTTGAACCTGGAGGAGCAGATTAAACAAAACACAACAGCATTGCTGGAGGGAGAAAAAAATATATATATAAGGGGGTAGGAAAGAGGGAGAAGAGGTGGAGGTATGCACTCTAGTGAATGGAGAATATCTAAAGAACTGCGGGGCCAGCTGTTCCAACGGCTGCAGAGAGGGAGGGCGCGAGGTGGAGGAGGAAGTGAGCGCGAGAACACAAGAGAACTGGCTCGGACGGCGGCGTGGCGCTTGTGTTTGAGGAGGCGGTGTCCAGAAGCAAGACGGCGAAGCAGTACTCGAAGGAGAAAAGAAGAACGCCGCGCCATTGCGAATTGAACGTGAAGAGGAGGAATTGGGGTGGCCCGATTCTTGTTCTTTGGCGACACACAGGAAAAAAAAAAAAAGAGGAGTAATCGATGTTTGGCGAGCTATCGCTTGGACCGTACGTGGAGGAACAGAGACAACGAACACACAAGCTCGCAAGAGGAAACGGGACGATTGAATGATATGTTTGAGGGTTTGAATATATGAAAGAATGCGAGCATATGCATTTTGCATCTTTGCGATGTGTAAGCGAAATCGCAAAAGCCTCGTAAATAATTAGGCGTGGCTCCGATATCGCAAACAACAATGCCCGCGGAGCTGTGTGGTCTCAGAAAAGCGGCTTGTTCTTCGGTGTCCTGACGGTAGTCTCCCTCTCTCACGGCTCTCAGCTCCCCCTCTATCGCCCATAGGAAGTTGGGCTGCAATCTCCCTAGCTCCACATCTCTCTCTCTCTCTCTGCGTGCGTGTATTTCTACCTTTACTTTGTTTCTCTGTCTCCCTTTCAATTTTTCTTTCTGTAGTCCATAGCAAGTTGTATACGTGTTACGATCGTCGATACAACACAATCATATGGTTCCCATAAATGCACGTTCTGCAAGCGTAGGAGCACGACCTAGTTGTTGTGGCGCTCGAATTTGGACCGTGGGTACCCACGTTCGACCCTCGCCTCGCCATGGAAATTTATTTTCCTTTATTCATCTATTGAATACTCTGTTTGTCTCTCTTTCTTTCGGCGTCTCACAGTCGCCGGCCACGGCTAGAACTCCAGCCTAAACAACTCGTCACCAATATTCCACTTTTGCATTCCAACAAGTGAACATTAGCAAGAAGACCTTTCTAGCTATCTTTATTTCGAAGTGATGCGACAGTTGGGCAAGCTAAGGCTGGGCAGTGTCCGTCATTCGATCTGAACTATATATGCTGAGTTCTTCCGAAAGCGTGCGTTCAGTGACTCTTCTTTCTTCTTACATTCTTTATCTCCCACTCGTGCAAGGTAGCCGATACGTCAGGGCCATGTCCTTTGTTTATTATATGTATGCGACTGCTCAAAGCCCTTTCGCAAGCGAATATCAGAGAGAGAAGCGAACACGACATGCCTAGTGATGCTTGGGTAATCCCTGAGGTTATGCGAAGAGAGCTGCAAGGTTGATATTTCCACTTTATAACGTGCAGTTTGGACGTGCCGTAAATATAAGTTATTACTTGTATAACTTACACGCATATAATTTCCGCATGTTCCGCTCGCATCAAACTAGAGTAGCTCGTCACACTGGAACAATCGTGAACGGCAATTGAGCAATATAAGAGAATTGGAAGGATTTCTGGAAAATTTTCCGGGAAACGTTGTTGCTGAACTATATGACGCACGACCAAGGAGCACGAGGAAATAGAGCTGAAGCGACACACCACAAAATGATAAACATAAGCAAGGAAGAGGAGATGGGAGGCAGGGTTGGCACGAGTGCTCACACAAAGGCGCACATTGAAGACGGATGCTCCCATCCGGCAGACCGGTGTGCGAGGAATAAAGAAAAGCGAAGAAGAAAAGGAAACGTCAGAATACATCCATCCTGGGAAGCTCGCGCGTCAAGGGGCGCGGGTGTGATGAATAAGAACTTGTCTCCGCATTCGCCAAGGCCTTTTTTTTCTTTCAAGGCGCAGAGAACCGCAAGAATGCGTGTGAGCCGCACGCGCCCGAAAGAAAGATTAATTCCCGCGCGCACTTTCTTCAGCACGTCGCCATGAAATACACGTATAAACAAAGTGGAGAAGTAGAAAGCGTCTAGGAACGAATGAGCAATAGGGGCTTCTCACTAGGGAAGAAGAAGAAAAAGGAATTGTTTCAGAAGGGCGAACTATGTGCCCCCTTTGTATTTTTAGACGGGGTGCGAAAGCGACGACAGACACGCGGTGTGGGCCGTATATATGCGGAATAACGGCAGCTACGCTGTAATGGTGCGCGTCTTCCGCGCATGCGCATATGCCGAGCCGAGATGCACGGGAACACAATTCGTAGACGGTATCTGTTTTGCTGCTAAGTGAAGTTACAACGAGGAGAGGTTGCCAACTACTGTCAGCGGCGGGGGTGTTTGTGTACTGTGCCCCTGCGTTTCTCGTCGTACACGCCCGGGCCCGCCGACCTTGCTCAGTAGTAGACGACGCACACGTTGCAGAAGGCACGGA
>CM023483.1:70777618-70839039 GCA_013339685.2 Hyalomma asiaticum
ATTATTTTCTTGCACTTAGCCTCCATCGAAATGCAGCTGCAGTGGCCGAGATTCGATCCTGCGACCTCGACCTAAACAAGCCAACACCTTATACGCGGCAGTACACCCTTTCTATCTGTGGAGTAGCGTTTATGCACAGTATTTGAAAGTTACTGTAGTAACTACGTAATTTCCACTTCCCTGTACGATCACGCCCCACTAAATTTTTGAGCAGCAACACGCCAGCTATCTCCATACAGAAATAACCGAATGCACAAAACTGCAGCCGTGACCCGCAGAAACTAATCTCTCAGGAGGATGAGTCGAGAGCACCGCTTTGATGTATAGTGTAACCTCTACCGCAGTTACGGAACGATAAAGAAGGAGGCGCCTAATACCATAAGAAGAAAACATCAAAAGGCAGAAGAAAAGACGCACCGCCGAATAAGTTGAGTTATCGCCGCGCCGACAAGAGCGCGCTCTTCGAGACCGCGATCTTATACAGCCCGCATCCTCCTTTGTCTGAGCAAGGAGAGCGTCTAGGAGGGAGCCGCGATACCGTTTTACGACCGCGTAAAAGGATTCCGCAGACCCCGATACAAAGTTTCCGACATATATGACGAGCACGTCTTCCACGCTTCCGGGTTTTCTTTTTGTAGTATATTGCGCATAGTTCTGATCACTTTCTTTTTTATTTATTTATTTTTTATTGTAGCTTGCTGCCGTGCACTTAACGGAACGAGGTACTGGTCAGTTAGAATGCGTGGAAAGCCCTTGCGACACGAGAAGTAAATCTGCAAGGTGGCCACAGATGCTGCAGTCTGGGTACCTCTTTCACAATTTTTCTTCTCTTGAAGTTATATACTGCAAATTCTAGTGAGTGTCCAGAAGTGCTGTTATTGCGATAGGTTTGCCCGTGGCTTTCCTGATTTGTGCTTCTTGGGCCGAGGTTATAGTTTCATTGATTTTATGGTGCCGTTGTTGTTCGTTTTGCTGTTGTTGTTCGTTATGCCCCGAAAGGTCCGTTTCTTTCAGACTTCAGCTTAAGTGCGACGGGCTCGTGCGTGCTGTTACGATGTCGACCCTATCCCGCGTGATAACAGATACGAATGATAAGCGGTCTCCCAATATCGCGTTTAAGGTAAACTTCGTCCGTTGACCGCTTCACTCAGCCAATATGACGATGACCAACCATTCCTTTTGGCACTCTTTCTTACCGTAGCCACTACCTTCCTCTCATTGCACTTATGCACTTTCGCATGCACTCAGTGAATCCACTGGCTCTCTCAGTCACCCACCAACCTTATCGCCCGCTCGCCCCCCTCGCCCAGGCCGTCTGCTCGCTCACTCACTCACTCACTCACTCACTCACTCACTCACTCACTCACTCACTCACTCACTCACTCACTCACTCACTCACTCACTCACTCACTCACTCACTCACTCACTCACTCACTCACTCACTCACTCACTCACTCACTCACTCACTCACTCACTCACTCACTCACTCACTCGTATCTAAACAACGCTGGCAAATGGAAGACACTCCCTCGAAGATCAATGGCGGGCTCGCGGCGGCTGAGACTAGTTTATAGCCGGGATTCGCGTCCGCGTACGGAGGGCCAGTAGTGGCGCGGGGCTTGCACCGACCAAAATACCCTCCTTCCCTTCACTAAAGCCTCCCGCGATGAACGGTGCAGCAGCAGGGCGCCCGCAGGTACGGTGTCCTTCTATAGCGCGCAACTCACTCCAGAGACAACGGGCGGTGCGCCTCCATCGAGCCAGCGTGATTACCGCTGGCAGAAACGGAGAGGAGAAGCGCCGTTGTTTGACCAGCTTCCCAGTTTCCCGCAGCGTCCGGCACGCGATAAGCGTGTATCCCAATCTCTCCCTCTCACGCTTAAAAAACAACCGCTCATGAACACACCCGATCTCCAGGGAGCCCGGCGAGCGCGAATTAATTGGATTCCTCGAGGGGTGACACTGCCGCGCCGCCGTTGAAGACGACGAAGACGCCGTCCTCTCCCCATTCGCTTCCCGCTCTTCCCGCAAAGACATGCTCGAGGACGTAGCGGCGGTGGGGAAGAGGCAATCTTGGTCGCTGCGCATCCGCTGGGGATGGGGAGGCGCGCGCGGACATGGCTGGACAACGCGCCCGGCGACAGATAGCGCGAGGAACAAACAACCTGTTATACAAAGACGGTATGCGCACATACACACGCACATACACGTATTCGTCGCGTTCCTGACGCTCGAGCGGAACGCGATGCTTCACAGCCTGATTATACTGTCGAGGGGCGAGGAAGTGCTTGCGCCGAACTAAACTTGCAAGTCAGAAATATGCGGGTGCCTATTAGACGCGGCAGTTACAACAGGCATCCTTGGATAACCTGGAGTAGGTTTAATTAGCAAAAGAGAGGCTGTGGAACCAGGTGTACATTGTTAGTGAGTTAATGTAAAATCCCTGTAGTGTTTGCTTGTGATGCAGCGAATAGCGCTTACGAGTGAACGAACTCTTTAATGAGTAACTTTCCCGGCTACGATGCCGTTGCAAGGTGAGGCTTTATCCACAAAGGTGGAGAGTAGGCAAGTTAGGGTTTATTTATGATGGCTGCTGGCCAGCAGTCTCTCTAGCTTTGATCATGTGAATATGATGAAGAAAAGACGGCATACAGCAACTGTGTGCTTATTGCTAATTGCGTTCTGATCTTCTGTGTAACTGAAGCTCACTAATGCTTGAATGCTTTTCTCGTTTCTTTCTTTCTAGTTTTCTTTTTTTCTTTTTAGGTAACGTCGTTCAGGGCATAAACACTCCGATATGTTTCCACTGATGCTTCAGTTACCAGACAGTCCTTCCGTCGTTCCCCGACCCCCGACCCCCATTTTTTCTCCTAATTTTTAATATTCTTTCCGTTCCTATAAGTTTTGTAATGCGAGGTGCTCACAGACTTACGTTTGGTTGCATTATAATTTCTCGAGCACTTCACGTACCAATGTAAGTGTAAGGAAAAGCATTCTTCGTACGCGCACATATTTCTGCGCTGCGTCTACAGCGATAACGAAGTTTAGCTTCCCGCGCGAACTCCCCAAAGGATGCTCTGTATACAGATACAGCAAGCAAGGAAACCTTGGCGGAAGCAGCGATCACCTTGGCGTCTCACAATGAGGCGGCTACAGCGTGCCTCGATGTCAGTGCCTCGGAAAGAGGCGATACGCTGGTATGATGAGCAGAACCGTCGGTCGCGTCGCCTGCGTCACTGATCGATGAAGCGCTATATAGATTAGCGCTCACGATAGTCAGTACTCAGTGAAGCCAGATAACGTCAATTGTGCGCTTACTGTCCCGTTATGGTCAGACCTGTAAGCTCACACGAAAGCTCAGCAGGAACGCTGTAGGCTTAACCAACACCACCTAGATACTGGTTCTAGGTGGTGTCGGATTAACACGCGTGCGAGTGTCACACACCGTCGTGACAGTGTGAACGCCGCCTGGAGACCTTGCGTTATATCCCTGTATTACCTGCGTGTATCGTGAACCTGTTGCTTTAGAATCTGACTGCGTGCACATGCCTGACTGGCACACCTTGATAGGACGGTAACAATTTTTTTTCTTTCCTCACTAGCATAGGCGATGATAGTCAAGAGCACTTGATAAGAAGGAAGGAACGTATTGAGTGGGGAGCTGCGAAATTAACATTTTGCATCATATCCTCTGAACCTACACGATTCGCATTACTCTTCACAGATTGAGCGGCATATCGACAAGTGAGGTCACTATACTTCCGCTCAAGCTCGTTCCCAGCGGCTCACTACTTGCGCAGGGCATATATATAACGAGCACCCTGCAAAACTAATGAACGCCCTTACAGCGCCGAGGCCGCATGCGGGCGCGCAGAGCCGCTGGAGATACGCTACACAGTCTATATATCCATAAGGGGGCCTCGAAGCTACGTGTAATTTGCCTATCGGTGCTGGTCGGGAGAAAACAAAAATACACCAAAAGCGTCATTGTCTATCCGTGCTAATGGATGCCCGAGCGCCAGGCTTCTCGCACGAAAGCGTATGCCGCACGCATGGCGCGTGAGGAAATGCGTCCTTACCGCGCGCCGCAGCCCGGGTGGCGGGCTCGATGCGCGAACCGGGTTGATGGATGCCCGCCGCGGTGTTCAGGGGGGGAGGGGGGCGTCCATCGCACCGAGTGCGTGCACGCAGATTCCACCGCACACACACAGCGTGTGCGGGTGTAGTTCGCCGGCTGGTGCGCCTGATGAGCTTGCTCGCCGAAAGCACCGCTATAACGGCGGCGCGCCGAGCTGCTTTCTTTCTTGCTCGGCAATTCCCCGCGCATGCGAGCCTATCTCTTTTGCAGGAAAAGGCGGTATGCGCGGAAAGGTATACAAGAGTAGAGCAGCAGGAAGATCGGAAAAGGTGCGGAAGGAAGATAAATAGAAAGAAATGGGGCTCGGACGCCTATGACGAAAATAACGGTGCGTGTGGCGTGGCTCTCGTGTCAACGGGCATCTATGCTGTATCGGCGCTTAGCTATTCATATAGGCGAATGGCTGCTAATAAGAGGGAAATAGCGGCACACACAGATAAACGGATAAAAAAATAAGGAAAGGCGAGGAGGCCCGAGAATGAATGGGCGGGATCCGGTGGACGGACGTCGTCGTCGTCCGGTGATAACGATACGACCGGCCACTCGGGTCGGCCTCGTTCGGCGTATAGAAAAAAGGGGCCCCCGAGATGCACGAAGAGGCGGCGGCCCTAACTATGAGCGAGCGAACGAATGAATGCGAGCACGCAAGCAGGGCTAACCAAAGGGCGACGCTTTCGTTTAGGATAGCCGTGCCTTTCCACACAACCGGCCCCGTTTGAGTCTGCACTCTGGACTTCTCGATCCGTCGCACCTCTTCTCGTATATCTGGCCGGCGAAATGCAAATGAAATATTGATTGGCGCGCCGCCCGGCTCCGAGCCGCGGCTCGCTATACGGGCATGGTTGAGACATCGATTTCGGCGGGGCCAAAAAAGAGGGTCACAGCGAGAAGTGCGCGGGCCGCGGCGCTATGGGGCGCGAGAAAAGGGCCCGCTGTACGCCCGCGGAAAGTGACCCGGAGACGACGGCGGAAACCGTGACGCGATGCTGCGGTTTGTTGACCCCGCGCTAAAAGGTGTAGTCCGGGGCCTAGGCAGGTAAGTTAAACAATCCAAGACGCAGAGGTGCTTCGGCGTCGAAATGCGTGCGGAAAAGAGCACCCCTTAAGACTGCAGCAAAAGGAAAATAACGGCCAAGGAAGTAGCCTTGTGGGCCCCATGTCTGGTTCCCTGCGCGTTAGAAAGGTTTTACAGAAAGAGAAGGAAAGTAATGGACAATTACGGTACTTCCTAATAGAGATAAATTGGAACGCAGCGTGTTTCAAGGGACCGTGGTGGTGAGCCTCTGCTCGGCCAGCTAGTGCAGCACGCATCACCAGACACAGCACATCCGCCACCGGTTGCTCATTGCTCAGAAGACGGAATATCGTGAAGACTGGAAAGCTGGGAGCGCACCTATCTTAACGGGAGTTCGCGTAGGTATAATCTTTCTCGTCATGCATGGGCTGTATCCTTCTGTAACCACTGTGTCACCACTGTACCTCCCCAGTGGTACAGTCGTTTTGATGCTCGAATGCTGACCCAAAGGACACGGGTACGATTCCGGCCGCGACGACTGCATTTTCGATGGAGGCGAAAGTGCTATAGAGATCCGCATACGGTTCGGTGTGAGTGCACGGTAAGGAACCGCTGTTGGACTACATTTCCGGTGTACTCCACCACGGCGCCCTTCACGATCATGTCGTGGGTTTGGTATGTTAAGCCCCGGCAGTTATTAATTATCGACTCTGCTTTCCTCCTTTCAACATTTGTACTATCACTCATTTATTCTTCGATGCCGCATTTTGCGTTCGACTTTTTTTTTTTTTTTCGTCCTCCCTTGTGCCAATGGTTCCCTCAGGTTGCACCTACGAGGATGAAGCGAAACTCATGGACGGGTGGGGCGCTTAGTATTTGCGATCGATAGAGCAGAATATATGCGATCTGGTCTATACGGGTCTATTCGTAACTGACAATATCTCGTTTCCACAGGAGCATGCCGGTATAATTTTTTGTTTTGTTTTGAAAGAGACTTGGAGAACCTTGATGATACTCTTCCGCTGAGAAACGTATTACTTGTGTAACTCTTTCTTCAAACCAAACTGTCACCTTTACCGTCATTTCATAAAGTCAGGTGAATGGATTTGTGTCATGATGATAGCGACCAGGTTTTTTCTTTAACGGGGTTCATTGGGTCCCTCGTTTCCTTGTTCCTCGCTCAAGTTGTAATGCGCGATAACAGTTACCAAATTGGAAGAGAGCGCGTCGAGGGGTAACACTAGCTGGCAGCCAAAGCGAGACCACACTCACCTGAAGCCGTACAAACACGCTTGAACGGTCCTCACGCGAGTCATCTCGACACTCCTTATGGTTCTTCATACGAAATATAGAGAAGTAAACCAACTTTTTTACATTTCATTGTTGACCCATAAAGGAGCGAGACAATGGGGAAATTAGGGATTGAGACGAAGAGAGAAGCGGAATTTCAAAGGCCTGTACATTTCGTTGCTAAACCACAACTTTCATACCGCAAGTCCTTTTATTTTAATTTATAACTAGCCCTTCCCATAGTTTTACGACAAGGAAGAGAGGGAGTTGCCTGCAATAAATGTCTCGGCGGGTAGCATACAGCAGGAGGTGATTAGGGAAGATCGCACTAGTAATTACGCTTAATAAACGAAAGACGCAGCCATAAGTCCCGAAACAATGTGCGCCGAGCATATACAAATGCGAGGTTGTTATCGAGTACGCACAGGTAAGAAATTTTCAACTTTCACGGAACATTTAACGTTTACGCGGACTCGACGCTCAAGTTTAAATGGTCGCAGCCTCTCTTTGCCAGACTCTTATTTCCGCCTTTCTATGAACGCGTTCAGAAGGTATTAAAAGAAGAAGATGGGCAAAAAGTGAGGGAAGGGACAATGCTAATATCTCGAAAGAAAAAAAAAATGAATCAATGAAGAGTCCCGGATCTCGCCATGAAGGCGAGAACGCGTTCATTCAGCCGTGGCTCCCGGCATCTCATTAAAAGCGAACCGCGGGTTCTTTAATCTTCCTTTGAGCGTCCACGAGCTCGCAAATAAAGGGGGGAAGGGGGAGGAGGGGAGATCGTAGGAGAGCGCGCGAGATGATAATGGCGGAGCGGAACCGCGCTCAGCACCACTCTTCCATCTCTGGCTCTCTCTCTGCGCAGCTTATAATAGCGAGGTATATATGCGGATAAGGGATCTGGTAGCAGCCCCCGAGATTAGCGGCACCCGAGAGATGACGAGGAAGAAAGAGAAACCCACACATCGCACTTCTCAGTTCCTTCACACTTTTTCGAGAAGACAGAAAAAACAGCCGGCACTGTCTTTTTGCCAGTACCGCCGACCCGTTGTGTATATATATATATATATATATATATATATATATATATATATATATATATATATATATATATATATATATACCGTGCTCCGCAGTAGGGTTTTCCCTAACAAGCGGTATATCGTCCGGGACCTTAACAGCTCCAATCGTTTGCAGAGGGATCTCCCGCACGTGCGCACCACCATAACCGTTAAACCAAAATTATGTACACCATCTAGCTTCCCCTCCTTCCCGTCTTTGCCTTTTTCCTGCCACTTCACTCCTAACAACACAGCCTTCCACCCTGTCTCTCTCTCACTCTCGACTGCTTGCTGCCAGACAATCTTCCGCAGCTACCGAGTTACGCGTAGGAAAAGAAAAACAAACATCGAGATTTAAAAACAATACCAAAGAAAAAAGCGAAACGGAAATGCAAGAGCGCCAGACAGTACGCGGAGCAAGAGACGACCACAAGCTTTTTTGCTCGTGGAGCCCGGAAAAAAAAAAGCAAAACAGGGAGGTCGTAAAGTGAAGCGGAAGGACGGGAGAAAGAAACAGGAAATAACGAAGCACAACGCAATAACGCGTGTATAGCGGGGAAAACGAGCCCGTTACGGAGCGAGAACCTGAGCTTCGCTTCCCCTCCGGTGTCATTTATTTTATTATTCTTACGGTCCCTCCGGTCTGGTGGAGTGGCGCGCGTGTGGACTAAAGTCCAATTATGAGAAGCCTTTCATTAATGACTCCACATACGCGGAACGAGACCGCGCGTGCCTCTATTACGTTCGAGACCGTACTCGGCTCGAACAAGGAAGAGCCTGCAGGTTATTTGGAACCTTCATGTTCGCTGGTAGCACGGTATACACATTGTTAGTGAGCGGAGGTCGCGAACACATAGAGAACTCTCACTCACTCACTCACTCACTCACTCACTCACTCACTCACTCACTCACTCACTCACTCACTCACTCACTCACTCACTCACTCACTCACTCACTCACTCACTCACTCACTCACTCACTCACTCACTCACTCCACTCCACTCAAATATCAAATAACCTTTTTCTATGTTAACAGCCAATATAAAAAATAATACAATTTGAATCAAACATTGACTTATTGAGAATCCTCTCTCCAGCTGCACTATATGCACACACACAAATAGGCAGCAAAAGACTACTTGCCATCCTTGTCGATCGGCCAAGACCATCAAGGTTCTAAATGTTGCAGCTTACCTGCAAAGAAAAAAAAAAGAAACATTGTAGATTTCAGAAGCAACGACAATAACAAACCAAGCTTACTGTTAGCCTCTCATGCAATATGGCGGAGCCCGTGGCCAGCAGGAATTGCTGCCTTATATGTCACGAACGCACGACAGAAATATAGTTTCGACCATATTGTAAATAAGCACCAAGACGCTCATGCACTGTCTCGTTTGCAGCACTGCATCAGTTGATGAGAGCGCGAACGAAGGTTTCTGTCTTAGGACAACGATACAAGACAAGGGTGATAGAGGAGGTGTTCGACAGACGAAGTGTTCGATAGACGAAGTGTCACATCCCTTTCGTCTAACCTACGGTGCTGTCCCCTCGAGCTTTCGACATACTGCAGTTGAATGACAGATGTACGCGAAATACCGTCGCCTCTTGCCTCTTCGGAATGCTCCCTCACAAGTCCCGAGTTGTGCTCGTAACTGGACGTATTTTGTTACAGAGTGCCAGCCGTAAAAAGCACAATATTGTACTAACTAACTAACTAACTAACTAACTAACTAACTAACTAACTAACTAACTAACTAACTAACTAACTAACTAACTAACTAACTAACTAACTAACTAACTAACTAACTAACTAACTAACTAACTAACTAAGCTAAATAATATTTAGAATTTGGAAAGGACTGTTTAGGTACTCTGACCCTGTATGATTACTTCGTCGTTTCTACATTTTTAATCTCCACGGGTGAAACAAAAGATAGAACTCAACGGCGATGAACGTCAGGAACAGACGCGAATGTTATTCTCCGATCACTACAGTGACATGGCGGCCTCATATACAAACATTTCCCAGCACCAGGCAGTGACACTTAGCGTCGAAACTCCGAACGAAAACTGCCTCGGGATTAACGCTTTGAGTCACGTCGTAAGAACGTTGCTCGAAGCTTGGCAACGTCACGCTGTGAGTCACACCCGCAAGAACAATAGACGGGAGTACGGTAGCGATGGCTCCTTGCTAAGTTAAGCCCGAAAAAAATGGGGAAAAAAGGAAAGCTAAGCACCCTAGATTAAGGGATGGAGAGGATGTTGTCCCAGCTCAAATTATCCGAGCGGATAATCCGCTGCGGTGAGCCGGACGCCGTATCCCGGATCATGCACTGCTCGTAGATTAAACCTAAACCACGAGTTTCCCTGCTTCTTTCTTTTCCCTCCTTTTTCTCGGGCTCTCATGCAGATATACCATGTTTCATGTTATAATCCCCACTTGATCCTTCTCGTCACTCCCCACCAAAACTTTTTTATATATACATAGGTATAATAAACATGTATCGTGAAAGAATTTCCAATCTTTTTCTTTTCGTTTTCCCCTCTCCAAAGCCGTTTTCACTTCGTAATCTGCAGCGGATTAGCTGCCTGACTCAAGCCGGAGAATGCGGTAATTACGGATTGTAATTCCTGCCAAAAGTGTCTGCCTTAAGCAGCACGACGTACTCGTAGAGTGTAGCGAAAAAACAGTGGTAAGCGAAAAAGAACAGCAGGCAAGTAGCCGATACGGAAGATGTCGTTACTCATTATTCCATGCAGATTTTATCGGTTAGTTGGGTCCTGTCAGTGTTAAGTACAGTATTACAAGGCTAGGTAACGGAAATTCGCACATACGAATGGAAATTCGCACATACGGAGCGGTGTCGAATACTTCGTGGGAGACAGAACATCATTCTCTGTTCGGCAAACATCGACGTGTATCACTGTAGAAGGATAATATCTGGTTCAGAAGCCACGATAGTTGGCTGAAGCGGTAATTTTGTTCCTCGTGAATAAAACTAGTTGTGTATTCACAACTATTTTAGCTTTTCTGTGCTTTGGCCGCACACTTTTCTATTATACTTTGCTGCAATAAGTGTCTAAGAAAAAAAAAAAAGACCTAACGTAAGGTCTCTTCGTGAATATGCGCCTTGAACTTCACAATGCCGGGTGGGGGGGGAGGCACATCTTTAGTCGTTACGACGAATAAATCACGGGCTTTCCTTTCCAGACAAACGACAATTGCTTATGGTATGTTAACGGTCCGTCGCGAAACGTCAGGTCTACAGAGCACAGTGATTTTTATAAGCAGCCGTACGAAGCTCATAAGAAACATTAGCGACTGCGACGAGAATTGGCCTAATCGCGTTCCCCGTGCACGTTTTCGGCGGCCCCGACTTCCAATTATACAGAAGTGCGCTCAGAAAAGAAAAGAGACGCTCGAGTACCTATACACTCAGACAGAACAGGGCTTAAACGTTATTAACTTCACGTTCGTTGGCTTATGCACGAAATCACGTCGCTCCTCGTCTTCAGAGCACCTCGCTTAGCCGGCAGCACTGTCTTAACAACGCGCTATAAGATGTGCCAACAGACGACAAAAGTTAAATGTATGAAAAACAATTGACGTAAGGACGAAAGTTCTGTTTCAGACTTTCTAGGAGCTTTCAGGGACAAGCAAGACGGCCCGAGTACGTAGCGCCAAGAAAAGAAAAGAAAAGAAAAAGGGACAGATGAATCGCGATAAAGGGAGGAGCGGTACGACAAACTGATCATTCGAAGTTCAAAATCATATGCGCTCTCTAAAGTAAACAAAAATAAAGCTGGCCAACCTCCTGATCATCTGTGCCTCCCATTAGGGAAGAAATCCAGTTTTCACGTCGTCCGTATACGGCAGACAAATAACGCCAGAAGTAAAAGGGAAAAAAGAAAGAAATGGGCACCAAGAACGGGCGACAACCTAATAATGACCTAACTTGGCGGCCTCGTCTCTCTCTATATATACATACATGCATACAGGAGACGAGTGAAACAAAATGGATGAGGTAAGGAAGGTAAGGCGAAGAAGAATAAAGAGATGGACTGCATAATGTCGAGAGGAGAACGACGGATCTCTTCCGCCAGCAATACGCCCGGTGCGTAGAGAGGAATGAAAAGAAAGCACCTGGGTCGATTCAAAAAGCGCTCTTTCTTTCTCTCATTCCCGGGCGGTGATATATTTGAGAGGAAGCGAGAAACGGGAAAGCAGCCAAGAAACGAAAGCACATACGGTTCCGTATATAGTCTATAATGAATGGCGCCTCCACCGGGTCAGAAAACAAAAACAATAAGAAAGTGAGAAATAAGGAAAAGCTGTAAAGGATTGCGAACTACGAAAGTGCAGAACGGCATTGGAACTACACGGCACGGGAACATGAACGCGTACAGAAAGGAGCTGATAAACTTGGAACATGCGATTAAGGAATCGGGTCTCTCGAAAAACCGAACTTCGAGCTATATAAATGTAAAACGAGAGAAAAAGAACAAACGAAATATAAGAGCGTGAACGCGAGCTAAGCCTGCCGGCGACTTTCAAATTTTTTTTTTCCTTATGTGACGAAGACAGATGAATTTTAATGGTGACGGGACGATAGGAAACGCGCAGTTCCAAGGATGAGGCGTACGAGGAGGAGGCGCGATAATGACTTCACCGCTAAATTACCTCCTAATTATGTACCGAACTAGCGCGTTCATCCTCTCTCCGTTCTCTCTGCGTCTCGAAGAAGTAAAAGCAGAAGGAAGAGCAGGGAGCAGCGTTACGCACGTAGAACGAGAGGCGCAACTATGCGCTGAGCCGAGGAGCCAGCGACCAGGCGCGATTGTGACGTAGGTTCTCTTGAAACTTCCGTCGCACTGAAGGACCTACGGTATAGCTTCACGTAGCGGAGGAGCCACGCAGTGAACTCGAAGCCACAGAAATGCTGCTGTACGGGGTTGCCTGGCAACGCGTGTCGCCAGCTGGGTTGTGCAATGTGGCAAAGATGGGAGCACTACAACTTGGCGTTATGTTCTGTTGTACGTGGGCTGTTGTGGAGGAGCTGAGGTAAGCATCATCTCACCTGCCCATTCGCCTGCGCTCGCGAATGTGAAAAAGAAAGAAAGCAACTACACACAGTAGACGTGATGTAGTAGGCATACTATCAATCTTGTGTTGTCGGAACCACGGACGAACACGGTGGAACGTCAACAAGAATTACAAGTTGAACGCCCTTATTTCTTGACATATACGCGCTAACATCCGGGCAGTGTTCGTTATTATTTTTCGCCATGCACTGCTACATAGTTAGATCGCATATAATTGACTAGTGACGTCGTTATGAAGTGTCCATAATTAAAGCTAGTTCCAGCGTATCAAAGACACTGCTGCATACGTTGTAAGCTGAGGTAAATAACAGCTCCGAGATATCACAGCCAGTGTAGCAGATACACTGCTCTTTAATATTACGGGGTTAAGCAGGACCTGAACTATAGTGAAGTCTGACGCTTTTCTGTGCTAGAAAAAGAAATAATAAAAAGAAAAACTCAATTCTGGTCCTTTTTATTTTTCTAAGCTCATACACCTTGTACGCCCTTCAAGCCCTATTTATCTGAGCGCTGAACGCGCGGCGTATGTTATTACCTTGCGGCTATACCATGCAGCTCTTCTTTCTGGCGAATGTCTTTTTTTTTTCTTTTTCGGACCAAGTATTCGCAAGGCCGCCACAAACCCTGCGTGCATGTAGTTTCGAAATTGCGCATCGTTTGCACTTTCTTGCCCCCTCTCTGTTGTTGTATACGCGTAACCCCGAGACACACACACCCGATGACTTAAACCTGCAGCGCGTAGCTATCACTTAACCCGGGTCAGGAGAATACGGCCGGCGCAGGGTGCATTGAATGGCGTAAGAATGAGAGAGAGAGAGAGAGGAAAGAAAAACACGAATTGCCCTGCCGACGGCGGCAACCTGTCCTTATATGGCGTTTTAACGGCCAAAGCGCAAGAAAGGGCGCCAAAGCACCACGCCAGAAAGATGTGTGGACGACGCCGGTACACGGCGGTGTGGGGCCGTGAACGCGTGGGAGGACTGGTGGCAGTGAAAGGAGGTGGGTAGGGGGAGGGGGGAGAGGGGTTTGGTCCTCAACTGGCACGTTTTTATGGCCCGCGCCACCGGATGTGCATTTTATTAGGCGAGCCTTCGGGGCAGCGCCGGCTGCGTTTCTCGCCGTCCGCTCGCTATGGCCCTGGTTTGCTGGCGCGGTCGATGTACCGTTTGCGATGGAAAGGATGCGGATAGCTCCGGGAGTATAAGAGAAAGGGAAGGGGGGCAACGATGCCAGAGGAATAAAATGGAACCACGAAAGAATGAAAACTACATTTAAACCATCTCTCGCCGGACTGATGACGGCGGCGCGTTTCGATGTTCGCGAGATGTTTTATAACACATTTTTTGTCTTTTCTTTTTATTAGGCGCATACGCTGAGGCGATCGTTCACGTACATACTGGAAACGCTACGGCCGAGCGTGATGTGTTTGAAGAGCCTATAAAGAGGCAGCGTTAAAAGTGCACCGACCTTCCATATTTAGTTCGTCGCTCGAGCAATAACAACTGGACGACCGAAAACGAGGTAAGTAGACAGGACATCACGGCGTGACACATGGCGTAAAAAAAGGGGTATCGAAATTTACGGTAATTTAAAACGCTGCTTTCTAAAGTTGGTGACTTAATGCGAAAGATGCGCACACGCTTTTTTTTTCTTTTTCTTTTTGCTCCTACAGTATAACGTGTGCTAGGCCGCCTGTTCGTTTCGATGCTGTAAATTCATTTTAGAATGCTAAGAAATGAGTGAAATTTCCGTTACTTGCACACTGTTCGCCTGTTATAGCATTTGAACGCTACAGTGACATATTTGCGCCCGAGTTTCACTGGCGCAAGCAGAGAAAAATATGATAAAACATATGTGAACATGCGTTTTACATAATTTCAGCGTTTAAATGGGGTAGAAAGCTGAATAGGCAATGTTGTAGATAAACACAGCGAGGGAATCAATAACGCCAAGTAGATTCACTTATTGATGGCAATGCAGCAGAAGGGGTTCGTTTTCTAAAAGAGCGATCCATGATTGCAAACATACACGTAATAATAAGCGCACGTATGATTGATACGAAAATAAACGTCAGCTGAATTAATTTAAGGTCACCGCAGGATTTAGAGTGTAATGACAACACGAAAGTAAAAATAAAATACATTAACATTGATTCATTTGCATATTCGCACATGGAGTGTAGAGCACGCCTGTTGTAAAACAACCACGAACTTCCTGGAAAAAAAAAGGACCTAAATTCATTTTCTTATCTCTCATTCAAACAGTGTTCCTCCATTTTCAAAGTCCGCCCGCGAAATCAGAAAATATGATCACACATGTCATTCCCTCTTGCTCGATGCGGACAAGCATGTTCCTCTACAGCCAGAACAACTTCAAAGGAAGCGCCAAATCATTTTGGCTGGTTGGAGTTATCGTAATGTGCTTATTCTTTCCTTTAAGGAAATAATCACCCCTTGACCAAACTCATGTATACATGTGTTTCTTTGTCTCTCTAATCTTTCTGATTGAACACAGGACAGCGTCTGACTCCCAACTGGTATCGCTTCAGGTTAATTGCTTATTGCACTGATTTCCAAGCAGTACAACGGTGCCACTTTAAGCTCCTGTCTTTAGGCACGCACTCACAGCCTGTGCGGTGCTGTGCGCGAGGTTCGATTGCTACAGCCATTACGGGGACAACGAAAGAGGAAACGATGCTTCAGCGATAACAATACGGCTGAAGGCATAACGTTTGCATTATTATTCAATAATGCGGGGACAGATGGGATCTTGTCACATTTGGCCTATATAACGAACCTGATAACGATGGTGAGAATTCGCTCGCAGAGTCTGCAGAATTCTGTTCGCTCTGAAAAGGGAACGAGCTTTTCACACAGAAACGCATTTCTTTTTCTTTTTTTCACGAGACTTCCACATTTCACGTTCATTTGCGTCACTGCGCAGCTTACCCAAACATGGCGCCAATGCGAACAAAGGCCTTTTCCAGAACAGCAGCTAATAATTTGCTTCCGCCGCCGCCTACCGGCGCTCCAAAAATACGCCGTACTCCACCAGAAAGGCGGCTTCTCCTTTACAACTCCCCAACTGCGGCAAAGCCCGCTTCTTTTCTCCCCTCGGCCGCCGTGTTTTGGCCGGCGCGTTTGCCTTGGAAGACAGAACCACAGCGGCCCCTGTTCGCTAGCAGCGCATCAAAAACCTCGTGCTTCGGTAATAAAGAGAACACGCATTCGCGTGTTCAAAGCTCAGAATCACTCTCGCGCTTCGAGGATTTTAATGAACCAAAGTAAGAAAATCAAAAAGTCTAGCCGGCGTCGGAGCGAAACGTAAACGGCAGCAATGAAGTAAGCGTGGGCTGCATCGGTGATACCTCAATGCGGAAAGCAGTTTAGGCTGAACGTAACCTCTCTCGAAGTCAGTTGAAACGTATATTTGAAGGTGCGAGGAACTGCCCGATTCCACGGTAGCAGAAACGGAAATAGAGATGACGATCAAGAAATGAGGAAAACGCTATGTGGATAGGAAAGACGGGGTATTGGGCGGCCCCACCAATTGAGGTGGGACCCCACCCATCATTCGCTTCTCGGTTGAAATGCCGTAGCGGCAGTTGTCAGAGCCATGGCCGGCTCGAAAGAAGTGATCACGCATTTCGCACGCTATCCGGAGGAGAATCGAAGGAGCGGAATGAGACTTTCAAAGAAGAGGAGGGAGACACTTCACTTGGCGTTAGACCCATCTCAGCCGGTCTCCCATCCTCTCTCTCTTTCACCCCTCTCCTACCCCTCCAATCTAACGCACTTCCACATCGCTATTTCGCCCCCGCACATTTCCTAAACTTAGAAGTGACGCGGAGAAAGACGGCGCTGCGCATTTGGGAGAGTTACAGGCTAACGAGATCGACACCCTACTCCTTCGCGCCTCTCTCTCTCTTTTCCGACTCCAATCCTTTTCCCACCGCCCTTCTATTCCCTTTTTCCTCACGTATTTTCGCCGCACTTCGTCGGAGGTGTACATAGCACTTCCAAACCCCCCGAGGCGCTTCTTCAGACGCTGCGGCCCCTCATTTAATTTCGGACCTTGACGGGTATCAAGCTCGTATACCGTGTATAGACACGAGTTAGGCGGAAAGACGTATACGAGAGAAAGAGATAGAGAAAGAAAGAACGTAATGCGCGTAATAAGGAGACGGAGGATCAGGCAGTAGTGGAAGAGAGAGAGAAGCACTGTTTGCATGTGTGTGTGTTTGTGGACGAGAGGCGGGGTTGTACGGGTGATGCTTAACTCGGAGAGAAGTTAGGAAACACGTCGGCCTAAGACGCAAGAGTACCCGGATTAACCCGACGCGGACGCGACAGTCGCGCCGTCCCCGCGGCTCTCCTATATTAGTACAGCATCGCGCCAGCGGCCACACCTCGAGAGCTAGAGCTCTGATGCGCGCCACGCTTTCTCCGCGTCGCACTTCTTCGCATTCAAATTGGTCCGAGCGTTGCCTAAGCTATAGGCATATAAGGAGCAACACAGCACGCGCACCGGCTTACCAGAGACAGCGCGCGGGAGGTGCGCGTTGGAAACCGCTTAACCCATCCCGAATTTTTAAATTCTATTTTTTTTTTATTCCGCCGTTCCTCCCTATGCGGCGCAGAGCGCATGACTGACGCGAATTTCTCGCGTGCCAGGCTGCTAACGGCGTGTCGGGAAGGCGACGGGCCTCGCCAACGTGACGGGTCTCCCTAGTTGCAGACGACTCCGCGCGCGAGTCTGTGAAACGATGGCGGAGTGATCGGCGAGGAGGAGAGTGCGTTGGATCGGGCGCGTCTTTGCTGGCATTTCGCGCGGTGCACAATTGGATGGGGCGGCGGCGGCGGCACGCTGCAGAGGAGCGAGAGACTAAATTTCGACACCGTTCCCGTCCCGGTGAAGAATGAACGGGACTAATTCGTTTCGAGCAGTCTACGGAGAACGTTCAAGGGGTGCTACGGGATCGGAGGGGGGACGAAGCAGACGCCGGGTTCAACTCGGGCGGGAAAACGAGGCACGCGCGGAATTTCGAAAGCGAAGACTATACGAACGACGCGCTGCGTTGCTTAACGAGCACACACGCCAAGCCGGTTGGAATAATCCGCTGCGCCCGTGTACGACCGCACCCGGTGCACGCGGGAAATGAAAACGCCAGGAGGAGAGAAACGGCCGTCCGGGGAGGCGCGAGGTTGAAAGAGAATGAAAGCGACAAAGTTTTTCCGAGAGACACGCAGCGCCCGCGTCCTTTACGTATTCGGGTAAAGCGAAGTCAGTATATACCTCCCTGCACGAATAACGAAACAGAAAAAGAACAAAGTGTCACATCGTGAGCATGACAGTGCGGAGTTTAGTCCGGATGCTAAAGGCCGCCGGAAAAAAAAAAAACTTTTTGCGTCGGGATGGTGAATTCCACGAGAGCTCGCCTTGCGAGGAGGCGACGCGGCTGGGCCACGTCGAACGTTCAACGACGCAGGGATGTCTGACGGGGGTATGTGCAACTGTGCATTCGGATTTAATTAATGAGATTCTCGCTGTTCCGTGTTTCCGTTTTTTTTTCTTTAATTAATGCATGGAGATGAGCGACATCGCTTCTGGGATGTTTGTAGCACAAATAAAATAAACAAAATAAACACACGCACACACACACACGCATGTACGCACCTCTGGAAGCAACTGCTGGAATATGGGCGTTGCTGCTGGTCAGATCTTCGTAGATAAATTGACTCTGAAGCAGCAGCTACTGCATGTTTCCAAGGGTCATTAGATAAGCACGCACTGCCAATTTCGGAATTGCGACGTGGTTCTTGTAACGATAACACACCAGCGAAATGTTAACCGACAACGCGCCTTTTGTATTTCGCGACCGACATTGCTACTTCGATACAATAGATGACAGTAAACCCAGCTTTATTTCTGTTCTAAATTTCCTGCCGTGCTTCAGACGAAGTTGTTTCCAACTACCTTGAAGTGGGGAATGAATAAATTGTCCCAACGAGGGCGTGTTCTTGTACTAAGCTTGATACATTTAGCGTTTTGCAAAATGGATATCGTAAAGTTGTGATAGCTTCAAACGTAAATAGATCGATGACTCATTGACTCCAATTTTCGCGTTGGTACTCTTGTTACTACTCTGGTTAGCTCATACTATGCAGTGTCCATAATATATGGGAGAGCAACGCAGTGATATCTGTTCGGTTTTATTCTCTTATTCAATCAACGACGCGTACTATTTGGTGCACAGAAGAAAAAACGCCGCCATGCACTAACCGACTTTAGGGCTCATACAGATTGTTCTGCAGACATTGTGCACCCCAGAATGCTTGTATTTGTATCTCATGCTTGCGCAGCTGCATGAACATATAGTTGGAAAAGGCAAATAAGAAAAAATTTCTCTGGGAGAAGTGCTTATTTGAAAGTTGCCTTTGTCAATACCCCATTCCGCCTCATATCCACTGTAGACTAGCTGATCAAGATTGGTTCATGTGCTTAGCAATAGTCGTTTTGTTGTCGCGATTGGCTGGTGCCTGTTATGCAACGCTGAAACGTATATACAAACTATTTCGTAAATGAAAATCTTGGGTGAGGGGGGGGGGGGTGTTAGAACAAAAGGTGAACGATTTAAGAGTAGGCCGCACTCTACCATGAGAGAGCTTGGTGGAGCTGTTTCTAAAGAAAGGAATGGGTAAGGAAGCGGAGGCGAGAAGGCAAGAGGATTACTTCATCGCAATCTGTCGTAAGAGAAGTTTTGGAGCGCACGTTCATTGGACTGTGGGCGAACTCTTAGAGTGCGCCCTGACCGACCAGGGGGCACAAATCATTAAAGCACACCATATGGTTTCCCTACACTTTATGCTCCTCGTTTAAATTCATCGCTGCCGTGTTCATGAAGAACACGCCACTCTTCATTCATGATTCGTTTCGCAGTGAACACAGACGAATGCAAAGGAAGTACAGTCGCAAAAAAAGTATAGTGCGACTATACGTCTTTCCAAACACCCTCAACATGGACTGTGCTTGCAATACAGCGCGCGCGTCTCCGCTCTTTCAGCGTCCCTGCGCGAAGGATCATTTATAACCAAAATTGAATCCGGCAGTCCTTCCGGTAAAAGAGGAAAACAACGCAAGAGGAGAAACAATGTCGCTCGTGTCGGGTTGCTATATATATAGGGCGAAGCTATGCCAGCTGCTCGCAGGGCCCCCTAAAAAAAAGATTCCAGCATTCTACCGTGAAATGCTGTCACTCAAGCGATATATACTAGATGCTTGCAGGAAGGCCGACCGCTCTACAACAGTCGAGGAATTTTTCGAATTTCGAAACTTCGGGACAAGTGAAGAAGAAACACACAAAAAGAAACAGGAAATGTCGGCAAAAGCGGGCGACGAGGGAGAGGCACGTGATGCGACGGCATAGTTCACGGGAGGGGAACGGGCGGGGAAGGAGGCGTTGTACTCGGTTCCTGATACCAATATATTAGGCTGCGCCTGGGCTATCGAGTCAAGAGACGGCACGCGCAGCGGCGAGAGACCGAGCCAAGCCAAGCCAAGGCGAATCGAGTCGCGGTGCCTGCTGCCGCCTCTCTACGTGGCTCCTGAGGGCGCAATGCGATCGGGGCCACGTGGCGCCCAATCTATGTGCCGGCGGTTCTTTCTCCCCTCAAATCCATCACAGGGATTAACACCGCGGATTAATTTAGGAGCCCCCCGTACCCCCCAAATGCCAACCCGGCCCAGCTCCGCCCGGTGCGAATACGACCCTGTTACCTACACCACGCCATGACGGCCGCTGTATATATGAAAAGATGAAAAAAAAAACACGAGCTGGAGGACGGCATACACGCGGTAACGCACGCTTCAAAAAAGAAAAAGAAAGAAAAAAAAGAGAGAAAGAAGGAAATAAAGAAAGAAGGCGTAAAACGTCCCCGCACCGGCAGCCGAAACTCAGCGAGATGAAATTTAATCACAGAAAAGAACCCTGGGGTGTTTCAGCCCTCGACCAAGTGCTGAACTTAATTCTATCAGCGGCAGCTGTCGTACGGTTAGCCTCGCCTGTACGAGCTATACCCGGTACACGTGACACATTTTTTTCTTCAATGTTTCTACATTAAAGGGGAGTTACGACCATGTGGCTGTAAGGAGTCACCTAAAGACGCGCTTGTTAAAGTTAATCCGCAGCTAACAAGCACCGTTACCAGCGACGACGTATAGCGCAAGCTGCAGAACATTAGGAGCGAGAATCATAACTCGGTTTGGTCACCACACGGTTTGTAGTTTTATCAGCCGGAACCAGGACTAGCAGTTGCGTATGGTTGCAGTTTTATTGCAGGAACGTCGCTATACGCTTTTACGACACAAGTCCCGGCGGAGCGCCAGTCATTCACGTCCCTTGGGAGCTGTCCTCAGCAGGACGTTGCATCTTTATCACGGAGACATGATAAAACGACCTCGAAGCGCTTCATTTTGTTGCGAGAGCTTGTGGGCAGGCGTGAAAGGAGTAGACGGGCCGGTGTATAGAGACACGAAAACAAATGAGAAAATTAACGCCCTTGATACACCCACTGCGACGATAAAACATGTCAGTGTAGCGGTACAGCGCACCTATAGCTATATGGCGTAGCGAAGGAAAAAAAAATCGTTGAAACGCAGCGGTATAGGACGACTGTACGCTGGCTACTTCTGCTTCGGTCAGAGTCCCTGCCCGTTCATGTAGAGCGCGAGTATTAGCAACAGCGTCGTCGCTAAGGACAAAAGGCAGAAGCAACATCCAACGGCGAGGTGGCTGTTTCATCTCGGCGGACGTCATAAATCAGGTGCTATAATTAAGCCGTCCGTGTGACGTAACATAGTCCCGCGTGCACGTGACAACACGCGCGAACAGACGCACAGACGTAACTGCAGCACGCAGACGAACGCACGCACTGCTGCACCACAGGCAGGCAACGTTGGTTCGAGGCGGTGCCGTGTCTCTTCTGTTCCCGCGTGTTACGCCGAAGTATAAATGAGGGTTCCAGACACGACGGCGCCTCGCAAATAAGGATTGCTCCGTTCGCTCGGTCCCGAATATCCCCCTCACGTTTCGTGATGCAATAACAGGAAACGTCCCTGCAGCGCGTTGCCGTTCACGGCTCCCCCGCCGAGTCCTGTCGACTTACCCAATATTTTTTGTCTTCTTTTGCTGATCTGTTTCGTTGTCTGTTCTGCACCACGAGCGCTTCGCGCACAAAAAGAGAGCAACAGTGAAATACTGACCCTGCCAGGCGGATTAACTCTATCTGACGGCAGCTCAGCGGGTTTTTTTTTTTTTTTTTTACAGGATTACGAAGGGGTGTTACGCCGATTAAGGTATAGATGGGCAGATGGCTGTGCGACAGGGACAGGGTGTAATAGTATATCGGTACATCCGGGAACCCTAGCTCTTCAACTATACCGTATCGGCAGCGCTCGAGGGCACGTAGGACAAAGCGGAGTATCGGTCTTGAGGACAGCGAACTGAGGCTTATAGTCGTGTGGCTGACGTGAGCATTCGTGACAGCGCTTACCTATGAGCCACACGGAGCTTTATTAGAATTGTAGTGTCAGCATAAGGTGCGCATATTGAAGAAAAGAAGTGATTCAGTTACAGAAAGGGCGCTATTATCGGAGCCCTCGCATGGCTCAGCGTTCGTGAGAATGGAAGAAACAGAATGAAAGAGTGGAAAAGAGAGGCACGCCGTAGTAAGAGGCACCGGTACTTTAACGAGCGCCTCAATCTAAATTGTCCGCCGCGGTGGTCTAGCGGTAATGCTGCTTGACTGTGGGCCGAGATGACAAGGGTTCAAACCCGGCCGCGGCGGTCGCATTTTAGATGGAGGCAGAAATGCTAGGGGTTCGAGTACTGTGCGTGGTGAGTGCACGTTGAAGAAGTCCAGTTGGTCAAAGTATGTGGAGCCCTCCACTACGGCGTTCTCATCCTTTCTGCCCTTACATTTCCTTTTCCCAACACCAACGTACCCCGAGCCGCGCTCCCGCACGGGGCTTCAGAAAATAGCGCCCTCTCCTTAGCCGAACCGGTATTATTATTTCTAGCATTTCGCCTTTATCTAAATGTGACTTCAAATTAGGGAGAAGAAAGCAAACAACCTCTTTAACACTCTCGTGCAACACGTTGTGTCTCCAGGAGAGTTTGGTATGACTAAGAAAGACCTTACACGTGTTCTCCTTTAGTTCCTAAAGGAAGCTCTTTTGCTATAGGTGTGGCAAAATACTCAGGCGAGATTGCAAACTACGCCCAGGTGGAGCAGTTGCCGACCTCGATAGCAAAAAAGGAGAAAACCGTACACCCACAATCAACATTTCCGACATCACCTACAGGCTACATTATACAACATAACACGGCGAGCACGTCGTCAACAATGCCCCATGTAACAATAACAAGCTGGCGCTGCTTGGCAAGTTGTGCAGTTATCAGGGAGCCCCGACAATTGACTGTCATAGCAAGCCCGAAGAAGTGGACATGCAAAAATGCGCATAATTGCCCTTATATTCGCTCAGCAGCGTAATACGAGGTCGTGTTTACGTATCGCGCAATAGCAGACTGACACACCACTCGTCAGAACCACTGTTATACGTCAGTCACAAACACGGAAAAAGAAAGCAACAAATCGCAAACAGTTGCGAGAAGCCGCGATACGTGAGAGGTACGTAGCCGGTGACAGTTATGCCAACGCCATGACCGAGCGTGTAATGTTCGCCGGAAGCGGTCAGTGGCACTGTATATGGAGATATGAGAGCTGGAAGATTCAACGCAAGATGCTGGCATGAGGATCCCATCCATCTACGTATATACCGCCGGACATGTGACGCGAGAGAACCGAGACAACTTCTTTGCGCAAGCCTTGGCTGGCGGCAGAAGAACGTGGTTGAGTATGTCAGCATCCTGGTTGTCTTCTGTATTGGTATCTGCGCTGACAGCGTCTACGGATAAAGCGATCGAGTGTGCCTATTTTTTCTGGTATGCGTCACGAATGCCTTGTAAATGTACACCGGCATCGATGCGACGATAGCTAACAACGGAACAGCCCACTGACATCAACTTATCGAAGATCATCGCGTTATATCGTGTTTGTGGTTTACCACTCGTCTTCATCGATGGAGTTGCTGATTGTGAACATACTTATGCACGAATTCACCGATGCCTGTGCTTGGAGGTTGCATCGTACGGAGAGGTAATACAATGTTAGGTTAGGCTCTTCGTTGCTCTTTGTTATATCAGTAACAATGAACCTTTAACTGCAGAAGGGTACCCATTTGGGCTGGTTGGTACATAACTTCCTGTCTTTCACAGGAAAGTTGAATGCTCCGCGTTAAGGCTCACGGGCTTCCCGTCCCAACGTGGGTGCGGCCCGTGACCCCTGCCGACCACTAAACCAAGAGCGGGTGGGGGGGGGGGGGGGGGGGGGGGGGGGGGGTCCTCCGGACTCAATGAAGTTATTTCCTCCTCATAGGAACTTTTAACGTTCATGCTGGCGACAGTCGGAAACGGTGCACTGTGCTAACTTTTGGGCTGCATTTCAGCTATTTTGCGCGCAGAGGCAAACGATGCGGTAGCTGCCACGAAATAAGGACTCGACTATAAGCCGACAAATTCGCGTTGTATATGTAATCATTTTCTATAGTCTAGCACGTTGTTTGTTGGAAGCTACCATAAATTTCTTACTTCTGATTTAACGATCTGGAACGAGACCAACACACCGCAGCTCAATAAATTTGTCAAAAGCAATTAAGGCTAACGTCGAGTAATAGATTGACATCTTTGAAAAACACGCGACGTTTTTGCGAATCGGCAACACGGATAGCAAATGCAGCAGAGCACAGAACACCTGCAACGTACGTGCATTTATACATAATTCTACCTTTGCAACTCTACCACAATACGGGTTGTCGCTAGAACTTACTAGCAGGAGTTAAAAAGAAAAACAAGCAAAAATAACGTTAGTGTCTAGAAGATTGCCGTCAGGGTCGACAGAGTTGGTCGACAGAGTTACTGATGTATAAAAGCTCTGCCAACCATCTCTTGTTCTAGAGGCACAAGCGTAGAAGCAAAGCCAAGAAAACGGTGGTGAAGGTGCTTTCGACCCGCGGCGAGTAGTAAAGGAAACGTCGACGCCAAAAGTCGTTAAGCCCTCCGACGTAACGAAGAACCCAAACACACGCAAACGTCGTAGACTTCCAGCGCGTCCTTTCGCTGATGAGGGCGTGTGCTTTGAGTCTCGGCAAACACTGCTCCCAGAAGGATAAGTATACGAAGTCGTAATGTAGACGTCGTACAACGTCAGTCCGTTGCGCGCTGGGGGGAGGCGAGGTTGTCGGGCGTTAAAGCCTCTAAACGGAGGAGGCGAGCAACACGTTTTGCATCGGCCGGTGTACACGACGTGAAACGAGCGTTATATATACGATGCGTCAGTGCTGAGTCGCAGCATAGTGTCGTGGATTGCTTCGAAAAAAGAAGAAGAAAGAAAATGTTCCGCCGGCCCGCCCCGACGAAACTGTCGCCTAGACCCCCACCGAGCGACCGACCGGTTTGAGATGACTCTGCGTGCAGCCGCGGGCCGGGGCATAAAAATACGGCCGATGCGCGAATGCGTAGTGGGGCAGCCGAGACGCGACTCTAAACAAAACGGAATATAGACCGGGACATTCGCGCGCCTTGTAAAACAGGGAACGGTGACACACTGACGATGGCAACGTGTACTGTGAGCAGCGTTGCAGCAGAGCGGCCGTCATGGCCTATTCACAATTTTCGCGAACCAGCACGGTGAAAATTTATTATTATTAGGTATGTAAACGCGTAGGCACAAGGACATGAAGGAAATAGAGAGAGCAGGGTGACAACTGCCACGGAGAGGGGCACCACGCCGGCCTACTCTCTTGAGAGAACGAAATAAATAGTGGAGAGGAAGAGATGAAAGAAAGAGGAAATTAATTAGAAAGTAAGAACAAACGAATACACAGACAAAACGTACACACACACAAAAAATGCTTATAAACGGTACTAAGCTACACTTTGGGAACAGGTACGATCATAGATGAAGAATACAGCTGTCAGTGCAACAGTCGTCTGTGACATTAGGCTAGATCCTTCGTGTTTATTTGAAAGGCCAGCCATAAGGCAGCGATGTTGGATAAGAAATTGTACTACAAAAACAAGGCCGCACGTAGGTAAAGTGCAACATACGCGCTTTTGTAATTCCGTTTAGTTTACAACGCACCCTGTACAAAAATGATTTTAGTATTTCAGATGAAAACTTTCGAAAACTCCTGATAAACCTGATAGAACATTGAAAAATAAAAAGAATATATATACAGCGTTATACAGCGTCATTTATCGGTTGCAAAAGGCTTTTTAACGACCGTAAAAAATTAATGAGAAATATGGAAAATGAAGCGATAGAACCGGATTTGAACTTCCGGCCTAGAAGAACCAACCGCACATGTAACTGTAGTACCTCCCTCCTCCTCCTACTCCTTTATATATTTTTTTCCAGCGAAGTGGGCTCAGACAAAGCGGCCCAGTGGCTTCGCTACCGTATGTGTCTGTGCGCACGGGCAACACAGCAGCGGGCGCGGCGCGTGGTGCGAGCAAAGGCGGCTTCCGCACCGTGTCCTTTCCCCCCTCCTCGGAAGAAGGCTGTCAACCCGGCAGAGCGCGGCGAACCCAGCTGGAAGGCTGCCATGTCACGACCAGCAACAACAGCAACAGCCAACACCACCGCGCGCCAACACGACGATAGCGAGACGGCGGAGAAGGATGCTGAAGGCCGCGACGAGCAGCGGAGTCTATCAAAGAAAGAAAATAAAGAAAGCGACCACCGAGAGAAAGAAAAAAAAAAAGCACAAGGAGAACAGTGAGGAGGGAAGGTGAATATCAAAGCAGGCTTGAAACAAAGACCGCCCGTCGTTGTCGCGCGTCGGCGTTCGAAGCGGGTCTTCGAAAGAATTTTTTCAAAGAGGAAGAAGAAGCGAGAGGGCGGACGACCATCGATTTTCGCGCCAGCGAAGGCCTTCCTTGCGCCGGCGAGCAAAGCAGAGAGGAGCGGTCGCATCGTGGCGGTTCCTTCTCCGCCTGCCGCCGCCGCAGCAGCAGCAGCGTCGGCCTCGGCGACGCCTAGCTTCATTCTATCGCCTGCGCCTGCAGCGCGAACCTGGGGCCCGAGATAAGAGCACGCCGTCGTCGTCTTCCTAGGCGCGCCTTTTTCTTGCCGCCCTGTTAGACTATACACCGCCCCTTCCCTTGGCTTCTCTCCCTCCGGTTCCTTTCATGTGTTGTGCGTGCCCCTGCAACGTCGTGCTCCCGCGACTCCTTCGGCGCTGGCTTGGGGAACGGCGTCGCCTATTTCCTACACGGCGCGCTTGTTTTCACGGCTGTCTTGGCGCTGTTGCGCGCTCCTGCCTTCTCGCTGGGTTTCGTTCGCGTACTTGCTTGCGTATGTGTGTGTGTGTGTGTGTGTGTATGTGAGCGAGCGTGCTCTTTATACTCGGCCCCCGGCCCGTACGTCGCTGAGAGAGTTTGCCGGGGGTTTGCTGCAGGGAGGTTATTGTCATAGCCGGCGGCAGCGGTGACAACGTGGCCTCGGGAACGACGGGCAGCCGAGTCATCGCGCCTTTTGCCGCGGTGCGCGGCGAGGCGCGATATCAGCTCGGCGCCACGGGTCTTGAACTTGGGGGCTCACGACGACGACGGGCCGTGGCTGAAGAAAAGGGCGCGAGAATGGTGGAGAACCAGTGCGGAAAGAACAAACGAAAAGACAAAACAAAAGAATGACAGTTGGGAATAACTGGGGAATCGCTTTGCAGAAGTTTAAAGTACGTTATTTATTTATTTATTTATTTATTTATTTATTTATTTAGGGAGGGGGTAGGTACATTGCGCCACTTTTTAATGATGCGCGCGGTGACCAAACACCCTAGACAGTTTTAAGGATGTTTCTGGGGAAGCTCTGGGCTGTTAGAGCTAGATGCCTTGATTCATCCAGAAGTACAAATCTAGGCAGGCTAAAGAACGCACGCCGTTTTACGTGCTAGAATTATGATACGATTGTAAGGCACGCTGTAGTGGAGGTGTCCGCGAATTTCGATCACCTGGGGCTCTTCTTTAAGTGCACTGATAAAACACAGTACACGGGCCACTACCACATTCGCCTTCACTGAAAATGCTACCGCCGCGGCCGAGATCAAACTCGCGTCTTTCGGGTCAGCAGTCAAGCGTACCATAACCATTAGACCACTGCAATGGGCACATGAAGGCAGTTTAAAAAGTGTGTTTTCTTTTGATAGCTAATTTGTCGATATGTCACTCATTTTGTGACTGTAGACTTCATATTAAAGGCTTTTAACTTGGTAGCACCACAACCCGTGTAAGGGACACGCATGTCTAACCAAGTCCCGGCTTTTTGATTTATTACGCTGCGATATGATTATCTCACTGTCCGCCATTACTGTTGCAGTTCGAGCTGTTAGTCGAGCTGCAGCAGCTCAAGCTGGCACGAGCCGTTGCAGCTTGAAGTACGCCAACATGTAAAAATATACGCAAGCAGCAGTTATGCAAGTACACTAGTTGAGCAAGAAGTTGCATACAGTAGTGTGCGCGAGCATTAGCAGCCTTTTCCCAGGAAGAAGAAAACAAAAAGGACATTACGTAACACGCTCAACCACGCACGCGATTTGCGTAACTTGTGATAATGAATCCCAACTTGCGATATAATGAATCCTGGCACTGGTGATTGCGAAACGCTGTGGCGCCACTTACAGATCGAATCTCAGGGGAACAATGATTTTAACACCACCTATACAGAAGAACAAGGTTGAAGTTGGGAAGGCAAAAAAAAAAAAAGTAGAATCACTGGAGCTTGAGAATTCTCTCGAGCTGTATTATATAACCTTTGGGCAGCTCGGCACACTTTCCAGGTAAAAACGGAAGGCTTAACCGATTTCCAGTTTTAACCGGCGTTTCTTTTTCTTTACGTTTCCTTTCGTTCGGGCGAGCCGGTCGAGAGAATTTTTCGATCGCGGCGATAAGTGGACTGAATTGCCTTAGGCACTCTGTCAAAAGGACCAAGTAATTTAAAACGGGATACGAAGGGAACCCAACCCGGCGCGCTGAGGACAGCCAGAGGAAAAAAAGAGGAACTTGTGATCCCCTTTGGAGTACAGCTGCATGGTCTACAAGATTACGATCTTCATTTCGTGCTCGCTAAAATGTCGCAATAGCCGACCCGTATATATATACTGCACTGTCTTTAATCTTTTTTTCTCCCTTTTCTCGGGCAGCGTAAAAAAGAAACAAACACAATGGAAGATAAGAGAGAGTGGGTGATGGGAAAGGAGCAACAGCAGGTCATAAATAAGAATTAAAAAAAAAAGAAAACTGGAAATGCAAGCGAGTATAAAATGCACACACACCAGAATGCCACTAAGCAGAGAAACACAAGCAGACGCGAAGGACAGAGCGAATGGAACAAAAGAAAGATAAAAGAATCGAGAGATGTTTCATGTGGGATCGCCGCCAGAGTGTTCTCATGTAGCATCGAGGACGGGAGAAAAAAAAAAAAAAAGAAAGAACTTCGAGGACGAGGGCAGAAGAAAGCTCATTCTGATATTTGGTTCAATCCATTTAACACGCCGGCCCACGTATCGTGGTGCATTTCCCTTTTCTTTAATACTTGTTCCTGTTTCGATCAATACATGCAAAGGCCTTCTTTTACTCTTCGAGCGGTCGCACGGTTTACTACCACTTTTCATTTTGCTACAAATACAGCAGAATAACGCAAACTACGGGCAAGGAGACGCGAGATGTCTGCTTGCATTCCTCGCAATATCGATTTCCGCTACAAGTAGTTACGTAGGATATTTACTACGAACGACCGAAAAGCAGTAGGAAGCAAAGGATGCGAGGCTTAAGCTCTCAATATGGGGAACGTTCTCGTAATAGTTGTTCGTATAGCATAGTTTGGTTTCCTTATTCGGCCTATACTATCTGTTAATCCTATCACGGCATCGTTAAAATCAACGATGGAAACAACGATACTAAACGAGACTCCGTAGTGAGATATACTCAGCTTTAAAATAAACATTGTATGCTATAGTATGCTCCAACACTTGTACGCTGAGCACGAGGTCGTTTTTATAATGAATTATGACGTTCGGAGCATTGTGTGCTTGCGGATTATAGTTAGCGTTAAGCTTACTGACGGGGGTATAGTTACACAAGCACAGGAATGATTGACGAGATGCGGTAAAAATGAGGGGAGGCAGTAGCGTGTTAAGTAAAAATTGCTCGATCTATATGATCGCAGGACGACGTTGCGTGCTCGACTGCTGCGCATGGAGATCGCATTCTGGTAAGAACGATGTAATAGAAGAAATTCTCTGTCCTCGTTCTTTTTAGTTTCTGCAAGCACTATACATGCAGCGTAACTTCACAGGTGATGACGAATTACCGCTACATCAAAATAAATAAATAAATAAATAAATAAATAAATAAATAAATAAATAAATAAATAAATAATGTAGGGCTGGGATTGCGAGCGTGCCCTAAGTGTAATCGCAGCCACATTTACTCCTTCTCCAACATCCAAGTTAATCCTTTCCGCTAAACGACGATATAGGAAGTACGTTCATTTGATCACTTTTTTTTTTACTTCGCGGAAACTCGAAAAGGACGAGCATCTTCGTGACCGCGGCAGTTCACCGGATTACCCTAATGAGTAAACAAAACAAGCGTGGAAGATGCAGCGAGAAGCAAGCACCTAATTCCAAATCAAGCATACAAACAAAGAACAGCGCTTCTCTCTCCCTCATTTCGTAGAGTCATACAACCGCCAGACACACGGTCAGCGCATGCACAATCGCGTATGCAGATTCCAATGTTGACGCTTGCCCCCCCTAGAAAAGGCGGAACGCTTCTTCGCCAAGACCAAGGCGCGCGCACGATCTTTACGCAATAACGACTTCCGGGTGCATATATAAGCCGCACGCATTCGCAGTAGCATCCCGCCGGCCGAAGCGTGCGATGATTTTCAAACGCGACCGCCGCCTTCTCCTTGCCAACCCTAGCGAGGATGCGCAAGCACTGCAGGTCGTGGGCCGCCACCGAGAAAACACGACTCCGCATACATATCTTCGCTTCCACGCGAGAGCACGTCCGAGAAGTCGACGCGTCGCAGCCAGATCGACTCCCGCATAATGAACATTGCTTAAAAACATCCGGGCAACTTAATCGCTCAACCACGCGCGAGAAGTTAAAGACTGCGTTTGCGCGCGGTCGTGGGGAGAGGGGGAGATGAAGAAAAACAAACGATCCCGAACTGGTGCAGGCGGTGGTCGCTCGCTGCTTGCCAAGCCGTATACCCGGCTCCTCCATCTCACAACCCACGCGACCCAAGAAGAAGAAGCAGCAGCTTCTTCCATCCCGCGCAACCCCGGCAGCTCGCGCGCGCGAGAGCGTTCCCCTTGACTAAGCAGCGTCAGCCAGCGGGAAGAAAGGTACCGGTAGATTATGCAAATGAGCCGCGGCCGAAACTCCGAGGGAAAAAGAAACAAAATTTAAAAAAGAATGAAGGGCAATAAAGTGAGACAGAGAGAATTCGTTTGTTTATGAAGAGGGAGCGCCGCGCGCGCGACGGAATTTCAAGCGCCACTGACTCCGCGCCTTGCCGCTCTGTTTATTTTGATTTTCTAGAGCGATGCAACCTTCTCTCTCTGTCTCTCTCCTTTACGAAGTGCGCATCACGAGAATCCGGAGCTCGCTGCCAGCGCGCGGTCGCGTTCCCGGCGCCGCGGCGCACCATGACAACGTGAGCGGGCTTGATAATTGCGAAGGTTCGCGTATCGCTCGAGCAAGGCGCCGAAAGCTATGGAGCGGCTCCCGTTAAAAATGCTAAACGGGACAGCGGCGGCTTGACGAGTGCCGCGCCCCGCGCTGCGCAACGCCACCCTTATAAACGACGCCCCCCGCCTCCTCCTATATTCTCGCCACCGAAATTCACTTCCTTCACCCTCTTTCATGCCACTATTCTATATATGTACGAGTATTGTGCAAGGGAGGGGGAAAGAGGGATCTCTCGCGTTTTAGGTTTTGAATTCTTGACACCACCAAGTGCGACATGAGCTATATAGGCAGAAGAACGACAGTTACGTAGCTTAAAAACAAAGCTAAACAATGTGAGCTCGAGAATAAGAAGAGGGGGGATAGAGAAACCGAATTCGGGGCACAAGGAGATGGAAGGATGAGTATGTGCTACGTATTAACACTGCAGAGTGAAACAACGTATTACCTCCAGCGATATCGAGTTTGCGACGTGCGGCGCGTCGCTTTTTCGGGCCATCGCGATGTTGTGGGGGTGATTTCGCCGGTCGTTAGAATAATTGCGGCACGTTTCGCGAATTATCTCTCTCTTTCTCTCTCCACACCAGTCAAGCATAACGATGTGGGTTTGAAGCGGGGAAGGGGGGTGGGAAAGGGATGGTTTGATGGGTCACCGATGTCGCCTTCTTTTACGGCTTTGGTGAATGCTGCGCGAAAACGAACGCTGGCGTGTTCTGATGTGTGTGTACTGGGGGCACGAGGCGATTTGCGTTTGTGCGCGTTTAGCATTGAATAAGCGGATGTTCGTAGAGGGAACGAGTGCGTAAAGTTGCAAGCTGGCTTCTGAATAACATTCAAAGACAGTTCTCGAAATCGCACCGACGTAGCTCATTTTTTCAAGTACATATACTATGCGCTGCAGTCTCTCACTTCGAATACTGGCGGAAGACAGCTTGTAAACGCCTGGGGAATAACTTGGCTTGACTTGAACACTAAACTGGCTAACGGTATAGCTTGAGCGTGGTCCAGTAAATATTAATCTTGAGCCGGCGGCATATCCGTATACAAGGCTCGCTATTCGTTGATCTCGTAGCCTATTAACAGGTTCAGAAAATTCGAGATACATTTATTTCCCTAGCAGCGCTTGCACTAAAGGGAACGCGCTGTAACCGATACGATTCTGCGCAATACCGCCTTTTCTTATCTTTAATGGAAACGGTTGTTTCATGGTCGTGTTGCGCGTCGGCCAGCCTTATATCGTGCACAGGAAAGCGAACAACACAAACAGCTATTACACAAGAGTGATGTATATGAGGTGTGTGCACACGAGCGCACTGTAGGTATCGTGATTCATATCGCCGGGAGGTAGAGTTTACCCTATCTGTACAACATATACAGTATACTTTTCGGATGAGGTTAGGGTGACATATAGGCCACCCATGCAGTTGATAAGAACTATGTGACTTGGCAACACTGCACGGTACTAGAGGAGAAACAGAGCGCGCATAGATTACGCACGCAGCGACAGTGATGAATGTCGTCAGCTGCGGTGAAGACATTCACGCCAACTTCTGAGCCTGTTTGACGAAGCCCTTAACTTACCGATCAGTTATATAGGTCTTTTTACTGATCAGACCATCTCTATATAAACCTGTCGACTATGCATCGACAGAGGACCAAATATACATGAAGCATCTAGGAACAGTCACTTGCACGAAGTTGTCCCCAAACTTCTCAACAATCGTTGCGCACTCTTTGTAAGCAGATTACCCGCAGACCAAAAACGAATGTGTTTCTCAAAAGACACCAAGCCCACATTACTTCGAACTTCATAAATAGGTTGTCCGAGGAGATTTTAGACGCTTTATTCAACTCCGTGAAGTCTACCTTTAATGCTCCGACCACGCGACTGACTTGACATTTAGGGTACAGTGCAAGCTTCGACAATACTGCACGGAATTCGTCGAGGCGCAGTTGTGCGTACAGTTTACACAACGGCGGCGGATGAATATCGTCAGCTCGTGAAGGAAGCAAAAACTACGACCGCGCCATCTTCTCCAGCGCTGGCACTGTTTGACGAAGCTCTTAAGTCGCCACCGCTGCAGCATCAGTCACTGAGCAAACGCCTGCCCTCCATCGGAGGAGGCCTCCCTCGGCGGGTATTTTTGGCCGCGAACGCGGAGATTAGTTTCCCTTCTCAGAACGTTTTTAAGAGGAAAATAAAAATAAGCGCCCCGTCCTGAACGGCGCCGTTACTTTTAGTTGCTTCCCGAACGTCCATGACACTCAGCATTTCCTGTCGCTCAACGTTGCGCATCCTGCACAGGGCGATTTAGGTCGCCGAGCGTTTTTCTTTTCTTTTTTTCACTGCAATATTTCTTTACGATGGCCGGACTTTCTTTCGGGCTTTGCCGTGCCTATATGCTTATTTACGTATATACAGCACCCTCCTTCCCGCAAGAAGAGGAAAACCAACAGAATCATTGGATTGAGTTTGTATGAATGCCAGCGTTCGGCGGATAGCTATAGCAGTAGCGGACGTTAACTAATAAATAACCAAATCTAGTCAACATTACTGCCACATTAGGCAGTACTGCAGTACTATGCGAGTAAATATGGTACTTGCGTTCGGTGAGAAGCTGTCATATCTGACATTACACCGCGTTATTGAAATCGGACGAAAGAAGACTGGAAGACGTTGCCTTGAAAATGTTTGCAGCGATACGAACGCCGCTTATCGCAGCGCTGTTTATCTGATTTATATGAAATTGGCACAACATGGCCCCTCATATTCTCGTCACCTTAAAACCGTTTCACTAATAGCACGCATATACAAGTATTTTCATCACTGCAGGTACAGCGTCTGACGCGCAATAACAACGTCACCGCTGCAGCCGCGGTCCAATCGCAGATTTAGATGTCGCGACAAGCCGGGTATCTCCGCATTTCGAAATAAGATGCGAAAGAAGGTACACGACCTACGTATGATAGGCGAAACTACTTCAAAGAAAGCTCCGCCATCACCCGGTCACTCTCAACCAGAACAGGCACAAAGGACGCTGTGTTCACGAAACCCGCTCTGTAATCCGCTCCCACTACCGCATCCCCTTCGAGTGCGGATATTTTTTTTTTCTTCCGGCACCGCCTGCAATCATTCGACAAGCGAGCCCGCCTGGAGGACAGTTATCCGCCAACCGTGCGCTCAAGAACGAAATTCAGATCAGTTCTCTCTCAAAACACGCACACACGCAAAGCGCTCGCCGTGCGCGACGGATCAGCACTCGAGTTGTAATGCAGCTGGGCTTTTATAGCGCGGCCGTACTAAAAACGCGCGTTACGCCTCAATCAGCCCTTCCCAACAACGCATCCCGCGTACTGCCCACTCAATCACGACCGGCCGGCCGGGCCAGCGTCCGACCGAGTGCTCTCCCGATCGTCCGCGCTTCTTCACGTCCGGTCCAGGCGCGCACCATCACGGCGCGGCCGGTGATGCTCATCGCGGCGCAAGTTATGCGGTATAGAGCAAAAGCGCCGATAATCGATCCATAACCGTAAAAATACGCTCCTCCTAATCCCGTTTCCACGCGGCCGGACTGTAAAGCGCGAGCCGGCGTCACGCGGCACTGCTCTCCATCGCGAGTGGCTATCTGAGGCCCACTCACCCTGCGCGCGCATACTTGTAAGGAGAGATGAAAGCAAACAGCTAAAAGATAGCGGGGCCAACAACACCATGCGTCTTACACGGCTCCGACAAATGCGTGCCCACCAGAGAGAGGCAGAGACAGAGAATGGAAGAACAAATATGGTAAAAAAAGACAAAGGTCTGTCGAAGTGATGCAGTGAGCCACAGGTATCCCGGCGTAAGTCGTGCGAGCAACTGAGATAACGCAAAGAGCAACCTGAGGACGAAACGAATAAACAAATAATGAAGACAAGATGTTTTACAGTTTATGCGTGCAGGACGCACGTACTTCGGTCGGCTTTGAAGCTGCGGCGGCCGGTGAGCAGAGAGAAAGGAACAGCCATAAAATGTGTATACGAGTTCTGTCCAGACCTCAGAGACGTGCGACGCACAGTATACACAACGACCGCATCGGTGACGCGCGTTATTCCTTGGCCGTGGCAAAAAAGTTGGGGCGGACAACAAGGCGGCGCGGCACTCAAAGTCATTTCGGCGGTTGCTAGAGGGACGATTTAAAAGAGAGAGAGGAAAGAAAAAATGAGGAGAAGACGGACGTAGTGATAGAACGAGGCTGGTGAATATACCACCGACCGCGGTCAGGCCTTGTCGGGTCGCGTTTTCGAGGCCAGTGTTGTCGCGATAAGAGAAATGGCGCAGGAAGACGAAATAGGACGCGAAAGAAGCAGAAGGCGCGAGCTGCACCTGGAAATGCGCCCCGCGATGTGCGTTCTGGGAAGCCCGGACAGCGCCGTTTGAGAAAAGTAAACACGCTTGGAGGGGGGAGCGGGGAATAAACGAGAAAACACGGGTGGGGGAGTGGAAGACGGTGCGATCTAGAAGGAGAGAAGAGGAAGAGTCGTTCGCGTTTTCATAAACTGCTGCCGCGCCCGCTACGCACAACACGTGGAGCGCGCACGCACGCTCACACACACACAAAAACACCGCGTGGCGCAAGATGCGATCTACGACAAGGTTGCGTACAAATTACGAGCCAGGCGACAGAACGGAAGTCACCACGGTGGCGCCTTGTAATGCAGGGCGCTGCTCCAGCGAAAGCCGCCGCTTAGGGCACAGCGGGCGAGCGGGAGGGTAAGATGTTGGAAAGACGGGTTCCAAAAGAGGCGACGATGTCGTCATGGCGGCGTGCAAACATGAGTCCACACCGGTGTACGAGCAAGGCAGCGGACGAACGAGATACGAGCGCAGAAGCCGCGTGCCCCGTACCTACACTTGCGTGACGGGCGCATTAAGAACTCGGCACACGTCTCCAAGGTGACATACCGCTCACATCCGGCCTCACTTATTCGAGGTGCGGCCGCGCCAGCGACTGGCGACGGAATCTCCTAACTGCCCTGCCAGCTGAAGACCACTTCGCGGTATACCACTTGTCCAGCGCACCACCGTGCGACTTCTGAAGGCGTGGCTATGCGCTGCTACGTTCGCCTATCCAAATTAGAAGAGAAGCTCAGGGGAAGATGGATGCTTGAATCGATGAACAAATCGCAAAGTACGATTTAGAACAGGGAATGTCGCAGGAGCCAACGTTTCGACAAGCGGACTTGTCTTCGTCAGGGCGGCAACAAGGGGTTACCGCCCTGACGAAGACAAGTCCGCTTGTCGAAACGTTGGCTCCTGCGACATGCCCTGTTCTAAATCGTACTTTGCGATTTGTTCATACGTTCGCCTATGTATTTCAATGCCGTTTTGTTTATGTTGACGCGTCGGTTTACGTATCTAAAGGTTTTTAGAACGTGTGGTTGGACACTGTATTTCCAGCACTTGCTCGCGCTTTAGCTCAGACAGCACAGAGGTTTATGAGTACGAATAAATGGCCGGACATTCCAGCACAAATAAGCAGGAAATAGTGAAAAAAAAAGAACAGTGAACATTTCGCTTTAAAATGTGTACGAGTTAATGTGTAGTGTACATGCTGGTGCAGTGCACGTTCACTTGTACCATCCTCTCCCTTATGACAGCAGCAAGAAGTTTTAACAGTGATTGTACGAGTACACGCACTTGGCAGATGGGTACATTCCGAACATTTCTATTTTGTAGTCCAATAGCATATCGTGTGCGTGCCTTCAATACTGCCCCCAACTAGCATCCATCGAGGACCAGAGTAGTGCTGATGGTGCTGCAAGGCAGGTCGTGTTGCAATTAACATCGCAGGCTCTTCGAGCTTTCTCTAACTCGTCTCCTTAGGACAGCAAAATATTCTTCTTTCTAATTAGTATCAGTGTTTCCATGTCAGAAACGGGAAAAATATATTTATTACCCAGGACACCACCCATTAACACGAGCGCGATGTCTTGTTTCTGCAAACGGCGCTACGAAAGAGATATAAACTGAACAGCACACTGAACAAGCAGCAATTACTACGAGACCGATTTACATGTCTGTGCTCCTGAGCGAGGGTTGAAGGCACTCCCAGATGATGGCGAGCAGGTAGGGAGTGCTCCTCCGAGAGAAGAACAACAGTTTAGTTATAATCTCTGCGCAAGCATTCGCAGCCAATGCAGCCGCGAAGCTCAAAGCTCGAGGCTGGATGCGGTGGAGAGATGAGGCTAGTGGGGGGAGAACGGGTGGGGGGATGCAAGCGATGGATGGTGGATGTTGGCCGAAGGGTACAGGGACGAAAAAAAAAATAAGAAAAACAGCGAGAGAGAGAACGAAGGGCAGGCACCACAATAAGTTTCCGGCGGGGTCCTCCAAAGTCAGAGGCCGTTCCTCACGCGGGTGGAAACGAAAATAAAACAACCGGCGCCCATTAACGAGACGTGCGAGCGCTTAGTGGCTCTGGCCGGGCGCCTCGTTTTCGGCGATTTCTACCTGAGTTATGTGGCACGAGCAGTGCTAGCCGCTGCTGGTCCGCACCGACGTCTCCCCGCGCGGCACTTCAGCCCCAACTGCCCAACCTTCCTTCTCCCTCTCTCTCTCCCTATCGTCATTGCTTCTCGGGGCTTTCCCATGTAACAACATTGGCGTTGCTTTTCCTTTATACACCGTCTCTGCGCCATTTATCTTACGTCCCGATGTGTATAGGACTCGTGAGTGCGAGCACCGCTTTTCCAATGTTTCTTTACTTTCCGCGGGCTATTCACCTCCTTTTGCACATCTCCTCCCTTGACGACATTACATGCAACTTCTGTGAAGCTCACGCCGGGAGTTCTTTCTTTAATCTGTACGGTCGACGCGAGCTGCTACCAAAAAGAAAAAAAAGAAGAAAGATAAAGAATATTAGAGACGAAGCGATGAAAATGACTCGGAATGGCGTAGCGAGCGAAGCGCTCAGTCATAAGACCACGACAAATGGTCGCCAGTCCGGGCGGCGAGCCGTGGCCATCTCGGTGACAGAGAATGGTTCTAATCGTTATAGATGAACGCGTAATGAATAAGGCCGATGCGCTTATCCACGCTACGGATAAGAGAGAAGATGCAGGCGACTGAGACGTTTCCTTCGGCGCTTATATAAAGCGTAGAAGGGAAGCGACGGCCGCAAAGCTAACGGCTTAAAGTCGATCTGGACCACGGGGACGGTGATAAAAGCTACCGTCGTTAATTTTTTGCGAGCGAAAAAAAAAAATGTTCTAGCGTTCGCGCTGTTTCGCTGCCGCGAACTGCTTTTAAAGTGTCACAAGAGGGAAGAATTATCGCTCTATAGCTTGGCCATGTTTCTCGGAAGAAACCTTGCTTGCTTATCTCTCGGCTCGAGAATATCTCCGTGCTGTTCCATATGCCTTTTTTTTATTTATTACGTAAAAAAGGTTATCGACGACGAACGCAACATCAGTTTCGAGAATCGCAGCTACATAAATGTCCATGTGACTCTGTATAAGCTCATTCACACAATCCCGAAATGCAGAGCTAATCCATCGGAACACGAAAAGATGGTCACGGTACTATTCAAGTCCCTAAGTATGAGTGGCGTATCAGAAACGACGCTTTTATAGAAAGGTTACCTTGAGAGTCTTTAAATTGATCGTTCCACACCTACTATTACTTTCTTTCGTGGCACGCCGGTTTTATTTTGCAGCTTACTTTCTTTCGTGGCACGCCGGTTTTATTTTGCAGCTAATCGTTCCCCCTTTCCATCCCCTCTAGTCTGCAATAGCAGACGAGAAGAGTGTGTCTTTGCCTCATTCCTGTACCTCGCTCTCTCATACACGCACATAAGCGCGCACAACGCAATGAATCTAAATACGTGTGCCACCGTGTTCACGTAAAACCAGCGTTGCTTACTTTTCCACATTGCAATTGTGCCTTACAGTAAGGCTAACACTGTTCTGCATTGTCGTGAAGACAGAAATAATGGGCGCATGTTTTCTATCGGCAATACGCGAATTTCCGCATGCTCGCCTCTCTACACTCCTCGTCTGAATTTTACAAGAGACGCACACTTCAAACTAGACAAGCGCACAATAAGATATTGTGTGATAATAAGATGTCGGAAATTTGAGTGACGAATGAGTGGAATAACAATAGTTGTTTCACTGTGAGACACGAATGCGATGCGGTAAACTATGTCATGCTGATTTTGCCGGTAACACCGTGGAGCATTAATATAAACAGTGTGTGTGCGTGTGTGTGCGTGTGCGCGACGAATAAGACAAAGAAGAGGAGCTTCTCGTCTGCTTTCGAGAGATCGCCTATAGCAGTGAATTGTTCGGAAAAGCAGCATATTCTTACAGGGAGTGTGCCTGCATATGGAAAAAAAAAAGAATGATAGAAAGCATCACTGAGAAGTGAAAAAGAAAGTGGTAGTTGGACACGTAAGCGAATAGTTACCGAAATCGAGTCTTGTACAGTTTGCATGAAGAGAAACATCTTCATTTCCATTTTTTTTAATTTTTTTACCGATACGATAGATTATCTATCATCGAACGCCTTGGTTTGCGTAATGCCAGTATGTGCAGCATTTCAGCGTTTTCGATTTCTGGTGCTTAGCAGGGGTTGCAAGGCACGTGAGCCCGTAAGCAATGGTTACAGCTGTCCACTGACGCCCATTTACGGACTCCAGCTGCTGCACGGATACATAGCCAACAGAGGTGCGAGGACACCAACCATGAGCGCAGGACCATCGAGCGTCCGCGACTGGTCGCAACCGCGTCGTCGTGGGACAGCAGCTGCCGCGCGACAAGTCCTCCAGCGGGTCGTGATGGACGACGGGAGCGGCGAGCGCGCGTCCAGAGGAAAGCCGTCGTCAAATGACATACGAGGACGCCGCCGGGACACCATAAATTACGCCGCAAGAAAGAAATGCTCGTGCGCATGCACGGACGTTGGCGGGCGCGTGCGTTTGGGTGGGCGCGGGGAAGGGGCACTTGGTGCGCGTCCGGCCCAGGCCTGTGCTGGCCCGTCCCTTTCCCTTCGGAGACACGGGCACAAGAAGAGGAGGAGGAAGATGAGGAAAAACAAAAATGAAGTGCGCGCAACAGCAACATCAGCGGCGGCGGCTAGTGGTCGGACACCACTAATGCACTCTTAGCGGACGGACGCACACGCCAGAGGCGCACCACTGCGAATCCATCATCGCGCCGGGGAGCCTCGATAGCGGTCGCGATAATCACGACACGATAGCTCGAAGCGCCGCGGGCACCGATGATCGCATACGAAAGAACAGAGTTGCGAAGCCTGTGCCTCAGCGATGCAGGAAAGGAGGAAGGGGGCGATTGGTGGGCGTGTTGTCGCCCCTGGCAAGCGTTGGCCCCTCGTCCTTCTTCCTTCTTATCGTGCCTACCGTTTTTCTCGATCCTCGGAACCCCAGTTCGTTGCGGGACGCCGGGCATCGAGCACTAACAGCGGCGCTAAGCCGACGTCGTGTCCTCTTGCTCGGTGCGCACGACTTCGAGCCCTGCAGGCTCTTGCCCTCCTCGTACACCCACCCGCCCACAACTGCTCGACGACCCTGTTTGCCCGAACTCAGCGGGGTGGCACCATGGGAAGCATCGGCGTGCGCGGGTGCTACGACGATGAGTCGCGCTCAGACAGCCCGGCCCCGGCAAGGCGCCCCCTTGGCAAGTGACCCGTTACATGCGACGACCCACTTGAGCCGCGTCCGGTTTCAGTTCTCTTTTACGCCGCTTATATGCTTTGAAATGATCGACTATGCCACCGCTGCCGCTCAGAGCGTTTCTTTTTCCCGCAGAGAAAGAGACGGAGGGCCCGTATCATCGCTAAAATCGCGAAATATATGCTCCCCACGTAGGCCCATACCTACCCACCCATTCACCCCGCCCCCTGCACACTGCTCACATAGCGAAACGACTCGATGTCTGGGACAGGCAGAAAGACACCGGTCATGCGTGTTCAGACGCGACAACAAAGCCAAAACTGGAATTCACGCGAACAGCAAACCGCGTATCGAAATGAACGAGCTTCTGGTAACTTGCTGTTGGAAACTTGCGCTGCGAATGCGCGATACCACCGCTCCTGCTGTCGGCGTATCTGTATTTGTTATGCAGGTATGCCACGCGCAGGTTGAAGCAATGAATTTTCTATTAAACAAGTCCGCATTCCACTTCAAGAGGCGCGCAAGCAAAGCGTAACACTTCCTAGATTAAGTGGAGGAAGTGAGGATGTTGATGTTAATGCCCACTGAAGTAATGAAAGGTATTTCCACAGTAACATACTGTTAACGACGGATACCCAGAAACCATAGGCAAAGCAACCATGAATCAATAGAGAAAGCAAAGGTCTGACTAATTGGATAATTGATGACGTTATTGAAAGATTTTGTAACGTCAGGGAATTCGAACGCAAGGTAAATGACAGACGCCTCGCACATAGACTTGATCGGCTAAGGATTCTTCATTGTAGGATCAAAACTCTGAGCACAAACATCTGGGCGATAATCTCTATCTGAAGTCGTCCGGCGCCACCGAGAACCTAGCCTGCAACATCAGTCTCAGAAACAGAGTATACTATTATACCGATAACAGAGACATCGTGCGAGGATATGTTGCATAGGGAACGCAATGTGAGACAACCACCCCCCGTGTCGGCGGGAATGGCAATGACTGATAGGGCGAAAGAGAATAATTAAAAGAGCATTTCTCGAAGAGGTAATACCACTCAGCGAGCCAGACACTTCGGGAATAAGAAACAACAACAACAAAAAAAGTCGATGACTGATGGAGGAGCCGAAAGCCATCAAACAGAGACTCCGCATAGACGATTCCGTCTCCGCCCAAAATGCAAATAAAGCTTGAAGTTCGGTGTAAGAGGTCCTACACTCACTGTCTGGCGATACTCTTGCGCGTCATTAATCAGCACGACGCTTGTCGTCGAATAAGTCGTGCCGAGACAAGGGTGCCGGGACGAATTTCGCGCGAAATACGAGGGCGTCTCGCTTTTTGCACGCCACGGAAAACCACGTGTACACACATATATCACGACGACCATTTTATTCTCACCGCGGCAGCGGTCGACTGTACGAACGCGTTGCATTGGACCCCCCGTGGCGCCGCGGGAACCAGTTCCACGCGGCGCCTGCGAGGAGAGAGAAAAGCGAGTGCGTGCTTTCACTTTTCGGCAACTGCGAATTCGCGTAGGCGAAGACACGGCGCCGGCGGTGTGCGTCAAAGAGCCACTTTCACAGCGCCGTGAGAGACTCTGATACGTCGACAACAAGAAACGAAGGTTAAAAAAAATTATTAGAAAAGGGAATTATGCGGGGCGTTGGCGGGAGCACTGCTGAGGTGAACAACACCGGGCTTCTTCTTCTTCTTTTTTTTTTTCCCCGCATTCTGCGCGTGTCGTATAAATAAGATGACACCCGTGATAAACACATGAAAGGGTGACCGACGCTGAAGACGCTCCACTTGTATACAAGGCGAACTAATAGTACAAAAAACAAAAAGTGACAGCGAGGCGCTCCCACCCACGATGGATGCCATGTCGACAAGGTGCAATGACTGAAGACACTGTTTGTTTACCTTCATTTATCTGTGCTTGCAGTACCCTCTCATTGAAGGACGCTCAATGAGAGCGCGTAAGAAAGAGGGGCCGTACTCACCGTGTTCGTCAATAACGTCCCACACCGCTCGATCAATAAATCAATCACGATTATTAAAGCATAATGAAAAAAAATCGTACACAACGTGTATGCATGAATTGACTACACCTACTTGTTAGATCAATAGCAAGTTGTCAGTCGGACAGCAGTTGCATTGACATTACCTACAGGAACGAACTTCATGACATTTAAACGTAAAAGCAAATTCCTGATTGGTATACTACAGCAGGTCCGAGAAGGTACCGACCATAATTGCTTGGTACCTGTTGGTACCAATCACGTAGGCGTTACGCATGTACGAGCAAGTACCAGTAACTGTAAACCAAGCCGGTTTCGCATGAGTATAGCTATTGCTGATCAGACCATTTTGTTAAATAATGGTCGCAGGTCCCCAAGCATCCTTACTGCTGTGTGAGCAAACACGAGTTATGGAGCTCTTTATCCAGTTATGCAACTTTGATGCGCCTTGCGCATTAGTTGATTTAGCGTACAAATAAAGCTATTACGCAGTTCGACTAATCGAGAAACACGTAGCAAAGAAGCGTTGTTCGAATCCTATCAGCAAATTACACGTACAGTACCATGCATATCTGCGTGGAGGATCGGGTTTCATGAATACTGAACGTCCGTTCAACTTCCATTAATGAGCTGCATGCAGCGCGCGAGAATTGTGAAAGCTATAAAAATGATTTCAAAATTGTTTATTTCTAATTAGGCAAAATCAACGACCGCAGAACGAAAGATAACACGTTGTGTCGCAAGCCTCTCTCTGCTTGTCATTGGCTCTGTGATTGCTTCGTGCTTCTGGACCTAACTACTTCACTAAAATGGTGTCATACTTCCCTGTGTGGCGAAGCATTTAACCCCGCAAGAAGGAAACGATTGTATTGCTACCAGAAAAATCATTATTAAAGTCAACTTATAGTGAGGGGTTTAAAGTCCCAAAAACTCACTGCACTTTGCGATTTCGAGACCTATTGCCGAAAAGTACCACAATACACCTTAATTTATTGGCACTGCTTTCGATTCGAACAGCGGCACTTCTTAATATGTAAATATAGGCAATGAAGAATACCATATAGTAGAAATCCATGCTATTTTCGAGCATAGTGCGTTCCATTTAGTGCACATACACATCGTGCTCGGTACACTACAGTCCTTGCATACTGAATACGAATGTCGCTTTATGGTTCAGAAGCGAACCCGTGACTTCATGTTCAGCAGTAATATACACCCGCAGACACAGAGGAGAGGCTGCAGTTTGGTAATGACACCCAAGACAGCTATAGTTGAGGATAATACTTGTCACACTGGTTGAGTGAAAGTTCTATAGATTAGCCCCTTACGATAGTGCTCGCAAGCATTATCGTAAAGGGCTCACATATGAAATCTCATAAGGAATGCAGAACGACACCTGCCAGGGTGAAAGCGAGCTGGAGCGTATTTGCATTTTGTGCCACATTTACAAAACAAGGCATAAAGAAAATACCCTGCTTGCCGCGGCGGCAAGTGAAAAGTTGCTCGCCCTTGCTCGCCCACCTACTGATAACCCGTGCCCAAACAAACTGGGAGTCTGCACAGCTCCTGAGCGCGCGCCAACGCCCTTCCGACCCCTTCCGAACCGGCGTTATCTCCACCCCCAACCTTGGAACCCAGTAGAAATGCGGGCAAGAAAGTTGAAAGAAACCCCTTTGGATCCCTCGAAGCAAGGCGTTCGCGGCCGGATCTATAACCTGCAAAACCTGCTGACAAAAGGCTACGCCACGCGAGGTACGAGTGTCACTCGGGGCGCAAAAGTTGACAGCGGCCACGTTAACAGTCGCGGCGAACCATCCAGCGTCAAATTAAACGCGCTCACTGTGCTCTGAAGCTAGTTTTGGGACATCAACCGTCACAGCTGCGTCGACGAGAAGCGGCTCGGTGCCATCAGGAAGGGGCCGCCTCGGCCTCTTCGCTCCACAACACGGCGTTGCTCGGACAGAGAACGCGGGGCACCGCCCGACAGGGCCGGCCGGCTTTTTCGTGAGCGATAAACACGAAGCAAAACAAGCGGTCACGTACTACAAAGACAAAGAAAACGCAGCGGGGGCTGCATTCCTGCTTTCTAGAGGCAGGTACAGTCGGCTGAGCACGAAAAGGCGGCGAGTGAGAGAGCGAGAAAGAACGAGAGAGACAGAAAAAGACGAGGAATAGGGGAGGCGATAGCAACTTGGTCGCGGTCTTGGGCGAGGATGAGAGACTCTTATGTAGAAATAGAGAGAAATGTAGAAAAGCGGAGACAAGAAAGATGGGGAAGGCCAACCTCAGGTACCGTCGTGAGCTTCAACACGACCACTTTCTTCGTCGCAAAAGGCTAGCGCGCGCGCGCGTGCTCCGTCGAAATCTTTACATGTATACATTTTTCGTGCTCTCCACCGAGCGAGCTCCACACGCCGGGAAAGCAGCTCGGAGAAGAAGAAGAGATAAGGGTGTGCACGAAGGGAAGAAGAGGGGGGCCCTCGAAGAAAAAAGGGGGCTACGCCCAGAACGCCAACTTTAGCAGCGCACCGCCACCACCACAGGCCGCGGCGCTGCGCTCAGCGGCACCCTGTAATCTGCCACCCACCCCCTACCACTCCTTCCTATCACCCTCCTCCTTTCGTTCTTTCCCTCTACAGCTGGCGTCTTCATCATTCTCCTTGACTCTCCATCCCTTCGACCTCACGCGAAAATGGCGTAGCTCTGAAAGTGACCAAGTTACGAAAAGTACGACGCACACACGCGACGAAAAGAAAAATAGGCGAAGAGAAACAAAAGAAAAAAAAAATGTGGGCAACACGCTCGATAGAGCTGTTATTTCGCGCGCCCGACGACCACGGCCGATTGCGAGCTGCGTGCCCGCGGTGGGACGGAACCGTGGCGGCGGCATACGGAGGCCGTGCCACCCGGGCATTCGCATTGCGAGTAGCACACGAATGCGTGAGCGACGCAGGCAACCAGCCCCGCCGTCGTCACTATACGACCGAAGGATCCCGCGTCGCCGGAGGCGTCGTCTCGCGCGCGACTCGTATTTTACGCTTTCATGCACATCTCCGCGGTGGTCCCTCGGGGACCGAGAAGAGGGGGGCCGCCAGCAATCACGTGTAGACGCCGCGCTGAAAGGAGCTCTCGTTTCTACTACTGGCTTCCCGAAGGCGCCGGATCCTAGCATGAACGCGCGAACCATGACTTTGTTGTCCCATCACCTAATAAGCGTGACCTATTCGAGCGCGTAATGACTTCGACGTCCCCCTCTCCAGTGATCAATCTTCTTTCTGGGTGTGCCTCCTCCCCACAGGGACTAATAGCGTTAACAAACTCGTTTAAACGCGGATGGCAACTACATCGCAGGTAAGTTGCAGGAAGAAGCCATTAGGCGATTGAAGTTTTATAACTGACACTACCCGAGTATTAATTGCACTATCACTTGCAGTATGACTTGCAGGTTTTGAATCAACCATTCTTTTATGAGAAGTCCGCACCTTGAAGTTGAAAAAGAAATTGCTTTACTAAGTTGCTTGCAGTGTATAGGTTCGATATGAACGAGAAAGCGGGGGGCACGTTAACAACAGTAATCTGAGGAGAATTTCGAAAGTGCCGATTGCAGCATTCCCTGTAGATTTGAACAAATCCACGCGCGTAGTGAGTGAGGGAAGGCCACAAAAAAAAAAAAATTGAAATATACAGCGCTCCCCGATTCCTTTGTTCGTGTAGTTTCCGAATTTAGAAAGGACAGTACCGATCACCTATCCAGTTGAAAATATTTGCATGTAATCTTGAAAGTAGACTGATGTGCTGTACAATGCCAATTTATAAATACGAGTAAAAAACTGCCTGTTGTAAGTGCGTGACACAGACTATGACTATGGCTATGACTTGGCTTGTAAAAGAAGCTTCGCCATCTAACTTCATACTCCACTTTATTAGCTATCCCTAAAAACTACCATTTTACGCCATCGTGACAGCAAGACTTCAACCTGACGCAGCGCGTTTCGGAGTTGACGGCTTCCGAAGCGGAGACCTAACTCCAGTCACCCGGCAACGAAGTGTCGGACGTGACTCGGTAGCTGTCGTCACAGACCTTTTCCAGCACGATTTTTTTTTTCTTTATATCAACCCTATAACGAACGACCCTCTCTGCCACCGACATTTGATATCAAGGTCGGCGCTGTGCCGGCAGCTGATATACACACTCGCTCTCATTGAAGAAATCTGGCGCGGCTCGGGGATGCCAAAGTTTCACTTCCCGTGAAGTGTATGTAGTAGAGGGCGGCTGCGAGCCGCTGATAGAGAGATGGAAAAAGGAGTTCGCGGAAGCTGCCACGAACACGCGCGAACACGAACACACAACCTCGTTTGCCGCGCGTTTCTAATCGCTCGTGGCGGGTCGCGGCGGGATCCGATTCCGGCCACGACAACATCCGGCTGCAAATGAGATCCGCCCGCGGTCTCGGTCGGGCTCGAAGCCTCCCCCACCCCGATCTGCTCCGGCATCATACGTGCGCGTCATAGGCCAGCATCCGTACACTTCGGACGCGTTGCGTCAGTGCGGCGCGAACGATGCAATAAGCGCGCCGTCGCAATGTTCCGCGTTCGCCGCAAACCGAACGAGGCTCGAAATCGTATAATGCAGTCCATTAGCGGACGCGATATTGGGTCGCCGCGCACGGAGCGCCGGATTTTTGCGTCCCACTTCCGCTTTCTCGAGATTATTTGTTTGTTCATTTTGCGACGCAACGGCTCGCCCTTACATACAGCTTTCGAAAGTTGTCGCCGCGTCTGCGGTCTGTGGCGGCTAAGCATCTTGCGGAGGGGGGTGGGCTGAACACGCTGTCGGGTCTAAGTGCCGCGCCGACACGGAGTTGTTAGTGTTATTGGATTAGCACCCACGGAGCGAAGTCGGGGGATGTGCATGTGTATATATATATTCGTCGTGCGGAGGCGGCCAAACGGCAGTGAATCGAGGGTGGGCAACATCAGGGAAGGAAGCGAATGCGGCCACACCGTATCCCATAAGGATATGCAGCCGAGGAAGGAGATTCCGGCCGAACTTTAGGACCAACGAATTAAGACATGCACAAAGTAATAGTAAACGTTTTGCGTAAAGGGTAACTCGGCACTTCAAGGAAGATGGGAAAGATCTGCGCAGCTTTCAGCTTCAGGCAGCCCCATTACAGAGAGTGATACGTGTCGCCCAATATTTTTAATACAGTGATGACGTACATGCACTGTGGTGCGCAGAGGCCGTCAGACGAGGGGACTGTGTAGATACGAATAGATGGGAACTATATAAAGTTAGGGAATAAAGTTAGGTGACTTTGGAGAAGAACAATTTGGAGATAACGTAGGCGATAAAGAAGAAGAACCTCATTGTGAACATTCGAAGGCGCGCTCAACCTAAATTCAGTATCCGGGTAGCTTAACAAAAGCTTGAGTAGCTCGCCGACCTGATATGAGCCCACAAGCGCGCGTACTGCACTGAACATGACACGAGAACCACACCAGTGAGCTCGCCCAGACATGCGAAACAAACATGGCTAGCCCGTACTTATTTCGTGCAGTCCAGCCAGATCTAACGATAAAATGTAGGTAGCTTATTTTGAGCAGGGAAAAAAGGGATGTAACCGACACACCTGCTTGACTAAGCTTCAAACGAATATTAGCCTGAACGTTGCACCATTATATAACGCCGCCACTGCACGCTCTACGCATCTCGCATGAGGCTCTCAAGGAATTCCGAGATTTTTTTTTCCTTTCCGATACCCTATACTGATGCACACAACTGTTGGAACCGCTGCGGCGATCGTTAGCCCTGTCTAACCAGAGTGGTAAAGTGAAATATCGATGGGCATGACAAACACCCTATAACACATGCACGTTTCTCGTATATAGGTTATCACCGTTTCTGTCGAAGTGTTCGCCCCCTCGATTATTTTAGTCGAGCAATAGGTTTTTTTTCCCTGTTGAAAGATCCTGGAGGTAGCAGGCTAGTTTATGGAGCCCACAAAACAGCATGTCCCACGAGCAACAGAACGAAAGAAATAAAAGAAGACATGATATATAGTGTGGTGACTTCAACGAGATGCCTGGCTGAACGAGTTGTTCCACGGGCGAAGCTGGAGAGGCCAGGGATGAGTTCTCCCCTTCACATTTCTTGTTATCGAGACACGTGCTGGAATAAGATAAGCATAATTCATGGGTGCACCCACAGAGCTGCGTTGCCCCAACAAACCCGGAGGCCGGCAGTCCCTCCCCAACGCGCGACCTTATCGCCTCATGCAATTCATAACAGACCGCCGGCAGCAGCAAGAGTACGCTGCCCATCCTATCACATCCTGTTTACGCATACGAATACGTGTCAGTCAAACACTGAAAACAAATTGAACGAGAGCTTTCCTCCTTCCTCGCGAGGAAATATGGCGTACGCAATGAAAACAAGCGTACACGCGAAGACGTGGTACTAAAGAAAACATAATAAAATGAGGGGGGTGAAGGAAAGGAGGAAAAGCCCGGAGTGGTGGAGTCGATCGGCGAGCTGCTTATCAAAACATACGAAATCTTGTAGGCGCCTCACACGTACGCCACGAACAAGGAGTCCGCCCAGAAAGCGAAGTCGTGGCCGCATCTGCCGCGGCGAGAACTGACGAGACCGCGGCGGCGGCAGATGCAGGAACCGAGAGAGAAAGATAAATATAATAGGTTGTAGCCAAAGTCAAATGAGAGAGGTTTCGGAGGGCGTCGCCACGAAGACAAACGAAAGGAAAAAAAAAGAAGAAGAAAAGAAAAAGAAGCGCAGAGGAGCACAACGCAAACGAGTCCGATTGGTGGAGCAAGAAGAGAAATCGGGGGTCTCCGTTTGGACGCGCTCTATTGAGATTCCCTATGGCGTTAGCCGCCCACATCCTGCGCCGTATTTCAAGACGCCGCCGCCGCCGCCGCAACGACTGACGCATAGCGAAGTGACGCTGCCCCCTCTGCCACGCAAAACACTACACGACCACCACAGCAGCTTTCTTTCTTTCTTTCTTTCTTTCTTCTTTCTTTCTTTCTTTCTTTCTTTCTTTCTTTCTTTCTTTCTTTCTTTCTTTCCCCAGATTCTCGGAGTCTCGGGAGACCCCGCCCTGTGTCCTGTTGTGTCGAGTGACCGGATGAATACTGGTTTTAAACAGAAGACACGGGCGGAGGTGATGTTATCAAAACATGCCTACCTGAACAAGCTAAGCAATACATAGCACTATCGTAATAAAGTGAGCCGTGCTTGTTCTGTCTCAAGTGGTACGATTTCATCTTCTAAGCAGGGAGAAAGATGAGAGTTTTCCACACATACTAAGTGGGTGAATGCATGAGAAATACTAAATCACCTTAAAGCGCCGCGCATTGTCTTTTACGGGGCCTTTGAAGACAGGTTTTGGGAGACAGCTTGAACAGCGTTCAGGAATTATACGTGAAAACGTGTTTCTGAAGGTCAAGCGTGCAATGCTAAATTTTTTAGAGTTAGCAGATGGGTAGAGTGATCCCGGTGATGACTGTTCTTTGTTTGACTTCGTTTGTGGCAGCAGTCGGGTGTCTGAATGAATGCAGACGAGTTCAAGTAAGCTTGAGACGTTCGGAGAGCGACAAGAACTCCGAAAAACGTACTGTCGAAATAAAAAGAAGAATGGTGAATGCTATACTGAAGAAAGAAGAGAAAAACCCGTCAAGCAAAAGTAACATTTCTTAGACGATTCGCTGATGGCAAAAGAAAAAGGACAATGCTAAATCTAGTTCGACACAACAGAAACTGGCTATTTTCTCTCTCTCTCTCTCTATATATATATATATACCAGTGTCTGCCAAGTAACAGAGCTGCTACATTCTTCCCTGAGAATGTACGCTTCTGAGTGAAACGGCAAAGTGCATGGCGTACCAAGTTCTTGCTGCTGTAACTGCTGGCACGACGCTCTTGTATGCTACTCGCCGACTTTTGCCACGCACTTCAAGACTTCTCGAAACACGCGTGGCATCCACGAAAACTGTGCAACAAAAATAGCAACGAACTTTACACACTGCATGAAGGGTTTGAAGATATCCCTCGAAACGACGACAGCGATGACATTCGGTTCTCTTCCCGTGGTCTGCAGCCGGAAGACGTTGGCACTTCTCAGTCACTCGCAGTGCCCGTTCCTCCTCGCTCTATATTTCGGTCAGTCATGTTTATCTTTTCTTCTGGTGTTTCTGCACAGAGTTCTTCTTCGTTTTAGAAGTGCCAACTGTACGCGCATACACGAAACTATGCTCATACAAAAAAAAAAAAAAAGAAAGAAAGAGCTCGCCGCTATGCGGGAAATGGTCATGTACTATTGGAGCGCGGACAAAGGCTCGGCAAGCGGTGCCGACTGAGAGGCTTGAGTGCAAGCCAAATATTTTATAAGGGGGCGATGACGCGACTGAGCAGGGGCGATGGGAAACGAGAAAATGCCTAAGGCGAGATTTTTCGCTCGGCATCCGGTGAAGTCAGTGATACGAGAGACCACTCTGCACGACTTCTCCAGAGGAAATAAAGCAAGCAGGAGTAAGGAACGTTGCGCGTGTGCGTCTGTGCGCGCGCGTGTCCTTCACGGTGTGTGTTTGTTGTGCTTCTTTTACGGCCCTCTTTATAGCATATCGGTTGCAATGACCGATACACACGCACGCACACGTAAGCACGCACGCATAATGTATTGACACTGCCTACGATTCTCGTACATAGTGGGCAATATAGTCATCAAGATAGAAAATGGGGGTGGCGAGGGGGGTATACAAGAGGAGAGAAGCAGAGTTCGTATACTTCCGAGATTTACGCCTCACGATCAGCAAGACACTGCACCCAAGGGCGAGGGTCTCGGCGTATCAAAAGGACGCTGGGTACACTGTACGCGAATTAATATTAGTTGATACTTCGTTTGTTTCAGGCATCTTGGTGCCTGCGAGTGAATATTAAGTTCGGTATACGCTAATAAAAGTAAGCATGAATGTGCATTTGAGCACTTGAGCGTTGCGCATCACCGCGTATCGAAAAGTGTTAACTTGTGCAAGTGCAAGTTCTCTTGTGTAATCGATGCTCTCCCTCCCTCTCCCCTCCCCCCATGCTGCATTCTATTTCATTCCTTTATACCATTCCCCAGCGCAGGGTAGCAAACAGGACTCTAGAATGGCTAACCTTTCTGCCTTTCCTCTTCTTTCGCTTCTCTCTCTTCTAGCTCATCAATCTCACGCTTTACGTTTCCGCACTTCCGTGGCTAGAATGCTTTCACTGAAAGATCTGGTCGTATACTACATTTTACACCTCATAATTCGCATTTTGATATGGAACCTTCGTGGGTCGAATGGGTCTGCTCTGGCGGCAACAACTTCGTAACTGAAATTGATTCATGGGGCGATGATCACATTCTGCGTATGCGTTTCTGGCTAACATGGTTCATCAAGCTACATTATTTACGCACGGAGGTGTCCTGGCAATCGCACGAGGTAACGTATGGAAGCTGTATGCGACAACTTCGATACGGCTTTTCAGGAACCAAATACTTACTCGGGTTGCTCCTAACAATATCTCCATTAATATCCTGCTTGATGTTGAAGGCACCGAAGCGCGTAACTGCAACAAGAGGACAATGAACCGATATGAACAGGTACTTGTCCGTTCCCTGTTTTCTTGTTGCAATTTCGCACTCCCACTCCACTGATGAAATACCAGTCCACTCCCAAGCCTCGATTTATTTCATATCTGCTGCGCAACGACGACCTCTTCCAGCGATCGCCGCTTACAACTCTCCTACGGGGTTTGTTGGGCGCCGTTTGCTAGCTCTCTCCGTCCTATTTCAATAAAGAAAGCACGAAACAGGTTCCAATTCTTTCCGAGGTGTACACGTAAGTCCATATTCACCGAAGCGTGAGTTAAATCTTTAACGATAACGCGCAGATAAGACGTCGTGTTCGTTCTGCCGACATCGGCGCTTCTCTGTAGTGTCGAAATTTGAGTGACGTCACATTAGGGACGGGCGTTTCGCCTTTGAGGAGCATTCCAAACAGGGGGAACTTCACGCTCCGCTACCTCGCCGCTTGAGCGGCTAGCTGAACGCGGCCCACGCTGGAGACGGAACTGAGGTGGCGCAGCGCCACGTCTTATCTCGACGAAGGATCTTAAGTGCAGCGGTTGTCCCAGGCGGGCCGCCAAGGCCACGGACAGCTCAACATGAACGCGATGAAGAAGAGCACGTCAAGTCGAGCGAGAATTCCGGACGTGTCCCTCCCAGCAGAACGTCTTGCATTCCTGCGCGATCTCGAAGTCTTGTATCTCTTTCGTACTGCTGACTTCTTGTACCGAGGATAGACGGCACGTTGCAAGTTACTTTTCTCCTTGGGCTTGGGAAGCTATATTGACCGCTGACTATCGGTGCTATAATGTAGGAATCCTGCCAAACATAAGCAGCTAAGATGCAATAGGTTTGGTGCACGTGTAGATTATATGAAGGAACAGACTGTGATACTTCGTAAGCATTAAATGGCACTACTGTGCCATTTAATGTCTACAGAGACAGGAAGAGAGAGAGAGAGAGAGAGAATGAAAATTTATTCACAGTTCCTTAAAAATAAGGTGGGTGGTTCGTCCGCTGCTCCACTGGCTATGTAACAGATATAGCCAACAGTTTAAACAACATTATGGGCCTGTACTTATCTAAATTATAATGTGGCTGCGAGGCACGCCTAAGACGTAGTATCCGAATAAATAAATTCATAATAAGTCCTAAATGTCCGTAAAATGTCATAAAAAGAAATCGCGGGATATAAAGACAAAGGACACACGCAGAGTTCGTTAAGGCAAGGCAGAAGCAGCCGTTTATTGATCGTAGAGGCCTCCGTTTCAGGGAGAAGGCGAACAATGCTTATTAAGGTAATAATGATAATTACCTTAACGACAGAACTGGCAGATGACAAAGTTCAGGAAAATCACCGAGTAATAGCCTGCCGCTGAAATGAGTCGGTGATAACATATGCGAAATGCCCGGAACGTAAACGCTTAATATTTGCCTCCTCTTATATGAAATAAGCAAAGATAATGCCACACCTGTATTCGTTCGGGTGGTACATCTTGGCAAATAAAACTTAAGTAAATAACCACGGAGCCCCAGCTGCATAAACAACATCGAATGCGAGAGAAGCCTAAAGCAAGCGCGTGCATACACACCCGGATTCTCCTTTTAAATCCAAGTGTTGGCAGTGACTCGGCGAAGCTGAACATCGTGTTGTATCACAAGCTCATACTGTACCATTATAGTTGAATAGCATACGATTCTGGAGAGTGTGTTTGTGCTACTAAGTTACGGACCTAGCAGTGAGAATTCACGCCGCTAAAGATACTGTTTTGCGCAGCCTGCAGAAACGCAGATAACACCGCCTGAGCACAGCTTCTGCCGCAAAACGCGCCGGCATTTCTGTCTCCCCAGATTTCACGACTGCATTTCAACGCGAAGGCCTTAAGTGTAATGCATTTTGAGACGTGCACAAGCGTTGCTGCAAAACCGTGCTATCTGTTGGCACAGACGATGAACGCGAAGAAATATGACGGAATACGTATACGAAGGGGGCTGTCTGCAGGGAACGAACGGCAAGTATATGTTCAGAGAAGTTCCAGAAAGCCGAGAAAATAGCTGCTCTATAACGGCCAAACACTTTAGCGCAAATTGAAGCCTTGCGCACATCAAGCGAACGAAATTACCCGAAAGTGCTGCACAGCGTTGCAGCGCCCTCGAAAGATGTTCGGAAAAACGCGAACGCGCGCCGAGACACATACAGCCCGCCCGCGGTAACAACTTTACTTAAATTGGCGGACGTACTCAACGGCGTTCAGGCTCCCACGTACACGTACAGGGTGTACCCGCAGCTTTGGCTCAACCACGTCGGTTCGTATAGTGCAAAAAGCAGCCACAGTGGGAGGCCTTCGTTACGCCGAAGCTCCAGCTTACGTATGTACCCACCTTCATCGAGCGACATAGAGGGGGTAATTCACGCAAGGACAAACGTGGCGCTAACGCCCTCACGACAGAATTTCACCGCGTAGAGAAAAACACCTCCGAGTTTCGGAAGGCTCCGCTGCAGTGAAGCAAGCAACCAAAGTGTCAGAGGAGGCGTAAAGGGGACGGGAGAGAAAAACAAACAGTTAAGGGAATAAAAGTATCCCAGACGACAGGAACGATGCGGGTGCTAACATATACAAGATCTAGACAGAACGAAGGCGCCAAGGCGGGAGAGGGGGGGGGGGATAGGGCTAGGGGCGTCGAAGGAAGCAACGGGAGCTGTTGCCGCCATCCCCGCCTCCCATAACCCAATAACAACTGAGCAATGGAGGACCTAAATTGCGTCTGAAGCGCGCGATGGTCGGAGACGGCGTCGCTCCCAAGTTGTGTCTCGCGCCCAACCACCGCTGAGCGAGCGGTGGGCACTACGGAACCGACCTAGAAGTGCGTGTGCGCGCGCCCTCGGAAGGGTAAACAAGCCAGGCACGTGCTTCGGCCTGCCACCGCGGCTGAAGTCGTCACTTCCATTTGCTGCTGCTAGGCCTCTCACGCGTCGGGGGGATCTGCGCAGCGCGTCATTTGTTCTGCCCCGCAGCACGTCCGAACCCCACGCACTCCCGTGCGTCGGCCCCATTGCTTATCGCACTCCCCATTTCCCTGCTCTCCTTTTTGCCAAGCACCGAGTACACTCTAACCGAGCCTCAGAAAAAAAGCGTGCAGTGGCAACTGCGTGGAGTATTTCGGGCGCATTTGAGGCGCTGTGGTCGCCCGGCGCATTCGTGTGTGGACCGATAACGCCGCAAGACATAGCCACGAATGTTCCTATAGGAAGCGATATAGTGAATCGGTATAGAGAAAATTTAGGCTGCGGGATCGTGACTCTGCACTGAAAAAAAAATAAAAAGAAAAAAAGAATGCAGGCTCATACGTTAGACGACGTGACAAACTATATAACGCCAGGTACGATTTCGACGTCCCTCACAAGCGCAGTGCAGGTAGCGAGAATTCATTGGGCGTATAATTCGTGGACGACATGGACGCTCAACCTCCTCAGTGTATGTATGGGTTTGCGCAAATAAAGCTTAGGAATAGATGCCCCGTAGAACACCGGCGAGCAACGAACGCACCGTGAATGTCATGGGGCGCGAAATCACGTCTAAAGATCGTTGCTAAGGCACTCTGCTTCGGTTATCACATTAGCACTTAAGACAACCACTGACAGTAATTTGCGCTGCGTTTCCTCAGTACTTCGACATAAACGTATGAATGGGAAATAACGCGATGTGCAAAAGAAAGAAAGCTGGAGCGTGAAGAATTCTGAAGCGTCATGGCATGTCCGGGAAATAGGTTCCCCTAACGTGAGAACACAGGGGCACGGAAAAGACATGGTGTAGAGGTAGTGAATAAACCGATCGTATAGACGGCAACACCTTTGAAACTGCAGTCAGAACAGCTACAAACATCTGCATGCCGTACAACAGCCAATAAGGAATTCGCTGGCGGCCGGGATTGGCCCCACCAAATTATTTCGTCACTCGTAGGCTCCACCACTCCAACTCCATGAGGCCTCGGCAACCGTGCACGGATTTCTCAGCACGGGACTGCGCACGTGCCGTGAGGGGTGCTCGGACACGCACGGATGCGGTGATGGACAGGATGGAGCACGCGCGCTCTCGGGACGATGGAGTTACCCAACGGTATTGTGCCTCCTTCGCCAACGTCCGGCAGATTTACGTCGAGCGAAATCTTGTTCGAGGCTCTGTCCTATATAAGAAAGTGTGGCGTTCTCCTTTTCGCGAGGGCCGATTAAGGTGAGCAGGCCCGGCGTGAAGCCGAGGCGAAGAAAAAGAAAACCCCTTCTCCAGGGCGTGCGCTTTGCAGTGAGCGGTCTTCCTTCAATTCGCATGTTTGCATTAGGTAAAAAGTATGCGCTGCGGATGCGAAGAGCGCGATAGAATCCTGTACCCCGTTGCGTTGAAAGGACGCGTTTGCTGGCGTTGTATGCGTTGAGTAACAAAATAAGCCCAGTAAAACGAACTACTGCTGCCCCTTGTATAGGTTCAGCGTGGGAGAGAAGAGTATATTCGATTTGCGTCCCAGCAGAGGTACGCGCTTCAGAAGGCACAATAACTAGAGAGGCGTGCGCGAGTATAGAGTACGAGCCAGGAAAAAAAAAAAAAAAAAGAAAAGAAAACGTCGCAAGAACTTCCATTATGGTGATCGCTATTCTTTCGAAGCGTATACGCTAGAGATACCTCCGAACGCTTTGAAAGAAAGAAAGAAAGAAAGAAAGAAAGAAAGAAAGAAAGAAAGAAAGAAAGAAAGAAAGAAAGAAAGAAAGATGTTGATGCTCTGGATTCATTCGTACCACTACCTTAACTATACAGCATATAGCCCGCTCAAGAAAAAAAAGGACGAACAAACCGCGATGAGGCAAATAACACCATCATGCGTAGGCCCGTAAGAAAAAAAAAAAAGCTACGCCCAGACCAGTTAATGACCTTAACGTGACTTTCCGTAGCATCAGCGTTTCGTGTATATAATAAGATAACTCGTTTGCATCAGTCACCTAGTCCGATTATACGAGCGACACCCTATAGACACAGTGCACACGAACTCGCAGCTACATAGGTGCCCATCTGTTGGCCCTCAAAAAGCCGACAGCTGCCGCCTTGTGGCATGAAGCGACGGCGATCAGAGACGAGGAGCGAGCGCCTCCAACACATCGGGCGCAATCTCAGCCATGCAGTGCGGCCCGTGCGAGTGCTTAATTCATCTCCGCCGACCTTGCCGAGGCATCTGCTCGTACTAGACAGTCGGTGCCCGCATCCTTCCCTCGCACATTTCTTCGCCAACACTCGGAGGTGCCGGGAGAAAGAACGAAGCCGCGCTGTGTATCTCGGACTCGGGGCCTCTTCGAGAAGGCGTCCTGCGATGCGCACGTAATTCGCCGGCGCCTGCGCGCCGCTTGATAACGAGAAGAGTTCGCCGCCGCCGCGCGGGCGGGCGGCCGGGGATGAGCGAACGCCTTGAAACGAACGCGCCAGTGAAGCTGTCAGTGCGGATCAACGACAGTATATATACACGAGGGCGACCCAATTGAAACAGCAGCGCGCCTTCCCCGGGTCGTGCCTTCTCGACGACGGTCTCCAGCTCTCTCTCGCTTTCGGTCTTTCTGTGTCGTCGCCCATAAGCAGCCGGCGAAGACGACGACTGCAGCTGTCTTCCGCTTAGCGCGAGGGGAGGCGTCGGGTTTCGCTCGCTTCGCGGGGTCGCGGGCTCGACGGCGACCGACATTGGCCATGGCGCCGTCTCTCCGCAGTGGTGCGTCCTTGTTGGGTGACGACGACGGAGCAGCTCCGCGAGAGTGCGCCATGTTTGTCTAAACAAGCGCGGCAGCAGCAGCAGCTTAGTACGAGGGTTCCGAAGAAGCAGCTCGTTTGTCAGAATGTACAGCCCCCCTCTATCCCACACCCCGCCTTCCCATTTGCCGCCACGGCGTGAATCGAGCGCCGTTGATTCGATTAAAAGGATTGGGCTTCATTCGGGCGAATTCGGCGGCTTTCGCTGTTTCACACGCCGGTTTGAGCGAGAAGATTAAGACGTCGCGTCTGGGGGTCTTGCGAGCACTACGTTGTGCTCGTGAAGGATGGAGCGCTTTGCGTATATGCATGTATGCGCGCAATAAATATGCGCGCGCACGGCTTGCCCGACGAAGGTCAGAAGCGCCTTCGTACAGGGCGTAACGCAGAGGCGGTGTCACGCACCAGCATTCTGCCGCTCATTGCAAAGGTCAGTGCGGAAGGGCATAAGCCCTCCAAGCAACAAGCGCGGTTAGACAAGAAATCAAGTGTGAATATTAAAAAAAAAAACGGTGTTCTTGTAAACAGTCACTGTATGAAAACACTGCGAAAAGGAACGCCTGAAAGGAGAAAAGAGTGATTTCTTTTTCTTCTCTCCCAGAGAGCAATCCCGCGAGATATGTCCGGAAGCGCGCGACCACACGTCAGATCAATGACGGCGAAGAACGGTAGAGACCGCATCCCTCTTGAGAAGAATTTCGAACTTTTACCAACCCAACTACAGTTACGTATAGCTTGGACGATTTCATCGACTTTCTTCGATTCGGCGTGGGCCTTTACTTCTGTAACGCAGGTGACGAAACTTTGTGTACGTATACTAATTTTCCTCAGCCTAGTCAAGAACATGGTGCCACTTTGTTTACACGAATGAATGCACAGTCCTTTCTATTCAATGTTTCCCCAACACCATTTCGCTGTTTCGTCACACGACTCTGTTCCGTAGCTTCGTACAAAAGGTCGAGCAACATTACAAGATCGGAACAGCCGTGACGTAGCGGCTAGAGACACCGACTTGCGCGAACCTTCAATTTCAGTGATTTAAAGTGACCCCAGGACATTGCGCACGTCACGAAATGAATAACAGCACACCACACACACACACACACACACACACACACACACACACACACACACACACACACACACACACACACACACACACACACACACACACACACACACAAGAACGGCCCGACTGCAAGTCGCGTAGGAAAACAAGCCCTGCCGTAGCGGATGGAGACAATTAAAAAGGCGAGAGTAATATATGACACGGCGACGAGTAAGGCGACGTTGAAGGTGAAACGAGTAGTTCGCGTGAAGAGGCCGCTGTTGTGGAACAGTGCACGAAAGATTCTGTAATACAGAAAGCAAATCGAGCGCACTGCGACCGCGATCGAGCGAATTCAGCACTCGGGCGTGTGTTTTCACTCCGCGTCGCCGACCTAAAAAGCGCCGACAGTATCTTCTTTATACAGCGGCGCGACAGACCGGGTAGACGTGATGATAATTTATCGTGCCAGAAAAAAGCACGGAGTTTGCATTCTAGAAAGCGGGCGGCCTTTTTGATACCACGTGTCGAGATTGCACGACGTCGAAACACCACCGAAAAGCGCCAATAAGTAAAGACAGATATAAAGTGCATTTGCGTCACTGGATCGAATATGCGATGTGCACTAAAAAAACAACAAATAAAGCAAGGAATAACTCAAGGATAGTAGTTTTCTTTTTGAAAGCTTCGAAGTGGCCGACAATCAACTCTCACGCGCTCCGCTGAAAAGTGAGTGTCGTCGAGTAAGGTCTAGTCAGGATATTTACGAACACGAAACTACTCAGTTTGTCTGCAATCTCTGTTGAAGCATTTTCTATTTGCTGAATAATAACAGAATTATGAGGCGGCGTAGCACTGTTTTTGCTCTATTAAACTTATAGACCCGAACGCAACTGTCATACCCTACCGCTTAGGAAGAGAGAAATCATTTTAAAAGTATTAAATACCAAGTTCCCGATTGAAATTTGACTGGATAAGAAAACCTATTCGATCAGAACTCAGAATTTTGAATAATAAACATGCATTAAAATTCGCAAGTCAAATTAAAACAGATAGTTCATAACGCGCACTCACACACATACTGTGTGTCTTTATTTGTACTATCCGACTTTCTTCTTTATCCTTTCTAAAACAATTTCATTCCTCCAACGTTCCTACTCAGCGATCGACTGCATCAAGCTCCCTCGCTAGACAGGGGGGAGGGGGGGGGGTGTGTTAAGACAATTGCACCGGCCACTTCAGGAAGGAAGCTATATAGGGCCAAGGGACAATGGCTGGCACAACGGTTTGGCGCGACAGTGAAAACCATTCGCGACCCCAGAAACGTAGTGAGAGTGTCGGAGATGAAAGCAGAAGCAGCAGCAACAGCAGGACGAGCGTCAGCGGCTGCGGAGTCAAGAAGGAGAAGACGGGTCGGCGGCGCTTCTTCGCTAAGCGCCAGTGCGAATCGATCACAGCGGAGACACGGACGGTGACCAACAGCTGCGGCTGGCCATTTTTGTTGTTGCGCCAGGCATGGGGGACGAGAGGGGGCGAGCAACAACAACAAAAAAAAATCGAGAGAAGGGCGAGAGGATAGACGAAGTGGAAAGCGATGCCAGAATGCAAGGAGGGGCTGGCGAGAAAAAAATATATGTATAGAAAAAAGAAAAGCTGTGACAAGAAAAACACGTCCGAATGGAACACATATACGAGCGGCGAAGCTTGGAGCTCAAGCGCTGAGGGAGGGAGGTATGTATTATTGAACGACCCCCGATGGATGGAAGAAGCGAGGGTCTCGAGCTGCGCGGCGTCTCGAAGAAGAA